>BSBM01001733.1:115000-715000 GCA_027924585.1 Larix kaempferi | reverse complement strand
TCAGCATCTCAATGTAAGGGAACTGGCTGAATAGTGTACTGGAATCAGAAAAATAATGTATGGTAGCCTGGCTACTATATATGTGATAACAAGGCCTATTTAGGTACCCAAGTACAAAAATACCATAAATAGAGAAAAGGAAACAAACTTATAGGAAAGAACCCCTCCCCAAAAGAGAGACAAACACCAATACTGAAAGAGAATTGGAGTTGAAACCAAAGAATGTCCCACAAAGATGCATTGAAAGGTGGGAGCATGAAGCTTGTGGAGGTTGAAAGCTCTATTCAAGAAACATGACCAAAACTCTAAAGAGGAGAGCCAACTCAAAGAACATGGTTGAACCTTGAAGCAAAAAAGGGTAGTTTGTAGAGGCACGGGGATGGAAAACACAAACAACCACCACATGACTACTCCAAAAAATAGGAACTAGTTTCATACCAAAACAAGGCTTCAAACAAAAACAACCACCATCAACCATCAAAAGAGTAATGAGACATGAAAACACTAAAGAGTCCAAACATGAAGCATGGATGAAACTCTAAAGAGGGCCTAGTAACCCCGAGGTAGAAATACCATCAAATATCTACATAAGAACTCTAAGTTACAAATTTCAAACTCCTGGGGCAGTGAGAATCAACTGCACAACCCCCCCCCAAAAGAGATTAATTCTCTAAAATGATTCTTAACACAAAATGCATGATTAGGTACCCATGTAGAATCAAGAAAAGCACTACAAAACGGGTGTTGCTATGGATGTCAATCCACCGCGCCAAAATGCATGGGTTGTTAGCTGCTACAACCATTTAATCAAAATAGGAATTGATGCTATGTACAAGGCTCACTTTGAAGAAGGTTGATCTCAATCAATATGGCGAAATCAATCTCCAAAGGAATCATTGCACACCGTCCCCACACAACATTGAATTGGGTGGACGTAGATTATGGGAATAGATGTCATAGATGATGGAAAAGTATGGAGGTACAAGCTAAAGGTGGAAATGATGTCAAACAACCTAAGCAAGAAACACTCCAAACAACCAACTCTAACTGATTGCAAAACAAGGTTGGTCATGTTACGGACATAGACACTTGGCAACAATCTAAGACTATTTGTACAAGTGGCACACAATACACTACTCAAAAAGTGCAAACTAAGAGGTACTATAAATAAAAACCATCGTAGAAAATAATCCTTGATATGGGTTAAAGAAAACAAGACCATGTTAAGTATCAACATACAAGTGATAAATCACCACATATTTATTTAGCCCATAAGAAAAACAACAATTTCAAAAAAGTAAATCGTGGCATGCAACCAGTTGTTGTAAAAAGAGAAGAATGCTCTTTGTAATGCCTTATATAAGACAAAAATTGGAAACTCCATAAAGAGAAAAGACAATATGCAACAAAATATTCAAATACAAATTCCTTTGGAAGTTTGTTATGCGAGGTCTCCCTTGAAACAAATGCATGATACTTGCCAACTCCCTTACAATGAACATTTAACAAATAAAATACCAAATCAAATCACTAATGCATGATACTTTCCAACTCCCTTACAATGGACATTTAACAAATAAAATACCAAATCACTAATGCATGGCATAATGCATGATAGTTGCCAACTCCCTTACAATGAACATTTAACAAATAAAATACCAAATCACTAATGCATTGCATAAAGTGGATGATGGGGGCCGACATTCATCCACATTCCCGAAAAGTCTACATGGTGAGAGGGATTGCACCACCAAAAACAAGTATGAGAGCATCGGGCACCAGGGATGCCATCGTACCGTCGAGGAGCCCAAAAACTTATAGCAAATGGCTGTCGAGGTTTTGTTACAAAGCATAGAGACTACCACTGCTATCGGCAAGTGATTGGTATATCCTGTGATAACATAACAATGCCACATGTCCATGGCGAATTGAATTATGGACAAGAAGTCACTAAACAAAGTGATTGTGTCGGTCAAGAGCTCAAGGAAATTTGAGCAGAGTTTGCTTGCTCGAAGATTCATAAAAGACTCATGCTTCATCATTCTCCTTCTTTCACATTGTGGGTGAGTCAGTGAGGTTAAGAAGACAACATTGGGCATTCCATAGAAAATACAACATGAACATAAATATCTCGATGCCAATAAAGGCACACTTGGTTATAGAGGACAAGGAGTATGACTGCAGTGGAGATTGCCAAAATGCAGTAGAAAATATAACCTTTATCTAGGCAATGCATATACCCAACAAAAGATGGTAATTAACATGGACAAAAGATTAAGAGGCTTGCCTTTTAGCTTCCATAGATATACTATCTAGGTTTAGATAAGATTCTCCAAGGAATTTATGCTATGTTCAATGGATACCACTCCTTCATAATAAAATCATAAAGGGCATAGAAACAAATCACACACAATTAAACTGACCATAAGCATCGAGATGAGCAACAACCCAATATTCATTAGACAATGGTGAGCATTGTCATGATCTTAAGAATCTCTTTGTTGCTATAGGTTATGTTGAGTAGGATCAAGGGCTCCATTTGGAAGAGATAAATGAAGATCCAGACCCAAAAGAGGGCTATGAGTAGAGAGAAGAAAAGATAGGCCAAATACAATAAAATTTGAAAAGTTGCACATCGAGCGTTGTATGACATAGCACCCCAAGAAGCAAAGTTACAACAAGGACAATGTGTAGATTAAAGAAAGCTAACTTTGAACACAAATCTGTATTGATGACTTCTAACAAATTTCTCGCGTGAGAGAAGAGCCAATACATAGCTAGTGCGGGCACACATATCTAAGGTTGTTATTTGAAAGTGGCATGTGGAGGTCCACAGACTTCAAAAAGGGGACGTGGGTTGTGTTAAAGTAGATTCAAAACTAAAAAAACAATTTTGTCTAGGACAAATTAGATCTATGTGCTTTAGTATGGATTTGGATTGGTCACAATCTATTGTACAGGTCTTAGATCTATTGTCTAAGCACTAAATCTATAATTATGAATGATTAAGGTCAAATAAAATAAAAAAACATGATCTTCAATGCCACAACCATGTAGCTAAGAAAACAAACTTGAAAATGGTCATGCATAAAAAAGAACGGGAAACACTTCGATACCATGTAGAAACAAGGTGTATTAGGATAGTAGATAAGCATGACATCTTGGTGGATACTTTATCCTATTTAAGATTAACTAGTTGTACATACATTAACACTATGTTAGAGAGATACATTGTAATTCTATGCCATCAATCCTAGCGATGAATTATCTCCAAAGGATTATGTTGTGAGAGATAAATGTTCATAGTACAATCATCAAATTGAGATAGTTGAATATTGTTGTGTAAGGAAAATGATAGTTCTTATCGAGACTTGCCTGCTATTGAAACTTAGAATTTAGAGGTTGAATGGCCAAAGCCCACATGAACATGGAATATAAACAAAGTTTTGTATAAACATTGTTTAGAAAACCTCAACATATAAATTTTGTATAGACATTGTTTAAAAAAAAACAACATATCACATCACACATTATCACATATGATTTTCACAATTTTCACAAAACCTTACAATCTTCACAACCACTACTAGGTATGCTCACTACTAGAATATATCTTTGCCTAATAACTGTACCCAATGATCTCTCTTACTAGATTTATCTTCTATTTGTTATTAGAGTTAAGCTTCACTTAAGCTTCTACATGCATGATTCTCCTACTTTGATACCAAATCATGCAGTTATAGGCAACAAATTCTTAAAGTGAACAATAACATAATGAAAGAAAAACTCATAAAACAAAAGTAACACAACATGGACTTTCTCTTTATTTAAAATCTTAGAAGATCAAACTGAGTTATCAACTTATAACGTAAAATTCTATGAAATCTAGAATATCACTTTCTCTCTTTGTTATAACCTCTATTGCCCCTAATCCAAAAACCGCCTCTTCTCAATAAATACTCCACAAGTTATGCATAGGTTTGAAAGTTGAACCATAACCAATGCACTTGATTGTTGTAACATCCATCCATTTTCCTCCACTAGTAGTATATGCTACCATTAATCAATGTTTGTACAACTTCACCCTTCTATATTTTGTTTTCTATTGATGACTTAAAATTTTCCTTCTTAATAAGAACCAAGTTGATGCTCTTACTCTTTCGACCCTTGCTTTGTAGGGAAAGTTATTTTCTACAATCTTCTTATATGTGGCTCGCTTGTCAACAATTGTCTTGGTAGCAACATCTTCTCTATCAATGCTTTGTTAATGTTTTTCTTGTTGGCAATACTTTTGTTAACAACCTATTGTTGATAACTCCTCTACCAACAAATACCTTATCAATAATTATTGAGTGAATCCTTTATCAATAACATTTTCACTCACATCAACAATTCTTTTTTGTATTTCTCTATTAATTTCATCTCAACCTATTTATCCTTTGTTGATGATTAGTATGTCGAAAACTTCTTTGTCTACCAACACTTTTTAAATCCTATACATTTATAAAAGAATTGGGTTAACCGTGGATTGATCCTTTGTTATATGTTATAGGATTTTGCAAAATAAAATTGAAAACTACATCAAAATAGAGGCCGGAAAAACTTATTTTGGTTGTTGAGAATTATTAATTTACAAGAGATGCTCCTTCTTCAATATGTTATATTCAATTAAACGTTGCTTTATTTAATATTCACCATTTAAAACTCAACAACATTACAAGATAAATACATAATTATTTCACTTAAATATACATAAAACTCAACAACATTACAAGATGAATACATAATTATTTCACTTAAATATATATTAAAGAAGTTATAATGTCCATTCCATTATCAATAATATACAATATAGACTTTATCTTAAATTTGTTTTCTAACAAATCCTAAACTACCGAAGACTTTATTCCATCCATGGCATAAATAGTCAAAACCCTGTAACATTCAAATTGACTTTATTCCATCAATGGCATAAATTGTCAAAACCCTGTAACATTCAAATCGACATTGATATATTTTTTAAAACTAATGATTGCTGAGATATAACTAATATTAGTCAAATTAATTCTACGAACTCCACATAAATCATATCTTCTGTAATTAAGAAATAATGCTTTTCGAGTAGCAAAGTTTAATATTCACAAATATTTTTGAGGTGGAGTAAAAGTCAATAAAATTTCACTCCAAACAGACTCATGAGGTGGGGATGAATTAAAATTAAAAAAAAAATACTCCAAACATTTTAATGGCCAAGAGGGAGATGGGGGAGATGGCTCTATTTGGGTTATAACGTCAGCTCAACATGTTTATGCCGCTCAATTTGATTGCCTTATTCGTGATTATTGGAATAAAAATCAAATCACATGAATAAAAATAAAATCAGGAATAATTATTTTTTAACATGATCAATTTGTTGTTGAAATTGTGCCATTCTGATCAAATAGATCGATTCAAAAGTCACGAATCATATTTAAATTTATGAAACTGTATAAATGAAATTATTACAATTTCAAGATAAAAGAAAATAGATCGATTCAAAAGTCATGAATCATATTTAAATTGTTGAAACTGTATAATTGAAATTATTACAACTTCAAGTGCTAGATTTGGATCAAAATCCTCCCTGGTTAGCGATGTAGGTATTGCTACATCTGTAGCACAGTGAGCAAAGACTAAATAAAAGTAGTAAGTCTCTGCACCATCGGCTTACAAATTTTGCAGATTGCCGGTACAACTTATTGCTCTGAAGGATGGAAGGTATCAGTGGCCCAATTGAGTCTTCCTTCTAACCGGCTTCTGCTCGACTTTTCCTACCCAAACTAATCACCTGTATATGTGAAAAGGACTCCGGGATAATCACTCGTAATACTCACGTTATACGAAGCCGTGCAGAGGTCAGGAAGTGGCGCTTCTCCTTCCAGTATTTGGCAAACATGCCGCATTCCGAGCCTGTTCTCTGGTTCAGGATGACAACAGAGCAACCCCAGTTTCAGCACCTTCTCCATCTCGCCCACATCATATACCTTTCCCAGATTTGGATCCGAAACCTCCAGCAACCTCCCCTCGGTGTACAGATCCCACGCCCACTCCGCTAAAATCATCCGCTCGGCGTCCTTCAACGGATCCACGGGTCTCCTCCCGCAAGCCACCTCCAGCAGCAGAACACCGAAACTGAACACGTCCGAGCTGGGCGTGGCCTTCCCCGTGTGTATGAGCTCCGGCGCTATGTACCCTAACGTTCCTACCACATGAGTCGTCTGAGGATTCTCACTGTGATCATACAACCGGGCGAGGCCAAAGTCTCCCAGCCGCCCGTTGAGCTCCGAATCCAGTAGCACGTTGCTCGATTTGATGTCTCTGTGAATGATCCTTTTCTCCCATTGCTCGTGCAGATACAGCAGGCCCGCGGCCACGCCCTTCAGGATTGTGTATCGCCGATGCCACGGCAGGACTGTTGTGGGATTCCCGAATATGAGTTTGTCCAGGCTGCCGTTGGGCATATAGTCGTAAATGATGAATAACTTCTTATGCCTCCGGCACCAACCCCGGAGCTGAACCAGGTTCCGGTGTTGTAGTCGCCCCATGCTGGATATCTCTGCAACGAACCCTTTCATTCCTTCCGTGAACTCCTTCGTTATGCACTTCACTGCGATTTCTTGGCCATTGCTGGGGAGAACGCCCTTGTAAACCTTGCCAAAACCCCCTTGCCCCAAAATGTTTTCGCCCCGGAATTTGCCGGTAGCGATGCTCAGATCCTTGAAAGTGAATCTATGGGGCCAGTATTCCTGCTCCCATTCTTCCATCGTTTCTCTGCTTTTAGCCTTTTTGAGAAAGACGGCCGCCGCAACTGCCAGCGAGAAAACGAGAGCAGCCAAGGTGACACCGGCTATGAATCCCCGTCGCGGACGTTTGGAATACATGTTAGCAAATGAAGGGAGACGCGACACATCGAGGGGCGAAGCCGTGCCATTAGTTGTAAAGCTCCACGCCAGAATGTAATGGTCTTCCACATACAGCGCCGTGGCGGCTGAGAAGCCAACGAACATCTTTTCTTGCAGAACGTTTTGCAGATCGATTTTCCGAGATATCAGCGGCCTCTGGGGTCTGGGCAAGCCGGCCATCGTGATGCTAACATTCAGGTGGCTATGAAGATGATCGTAATCGATCCAGGCCTGTATGTTCCGTCCGCTTTTGAGATTCAATCCATGGAAGTCCTCCCCATCCCAATAGCGGGCAGTCTGGGCCTCGACTGAGACGAGATTGTTGAGGTCCACGCCTACGTGGTTGCCGTCGGGGTCATTGAATTCTGGATTCTTGCTCGTATCGAACTCCACAGCGAACAAGTGATTGTATGGTTGTCCGTTGCTGGTGAGGTTAAGCAAGCCCATATAATGGGCGGACAGAGCGCCCATGGGAGATGTGTAGGGCGTCATGATGAAAGCTAATCCATGCCCACCTATGTTAGAGGGAGGATGCACAATGGAGAAAATGAAGGTAGTGCTGAAGGAGGAAACCGTGCCGTTGTTCTTTATCTGCACCGGGTCTGAATAAAGCGCGCGGCCGAGCATGAAATTCGAGTGATTTGTGAGGGCGAGCACAGATTTGGAGCGGATGACTGAAGCATTCGCCTTCAAGATAAGATGGCTTCCATTGAATCCGTCAAAGACGAAAGTGGTATGTCGGTGATCCTCCTCCCCGGCCTGTGCGGGACTAATAGTAATGATGGGCATGGCGAGGGAGGTGAAGGCTACGATCAGGAGGCAGCTACGCCAGGGAAGCATCGCTAACCGATTCTATCGTCTAAAGCTAAATTCCTCCCTGCAAGAAATACACAAAAGTTGTGATCTTAATACATGACCAATCATCTCAATTTTGCCGTGGGCGGCTATCTCTTCCTGCCAACACGAATATGTATTCATCACTCAGTCCGAATTAGACGGCTTTCTTATGTAGTTTAATGGTCACGGGACCACATAATAATGACTGACAATGGCACTGAAGAATTAAATGGCCGGACTTGCAGTTATGGTGGACAGTCGTACATTACATTTTAACGAGCTCCCATGTGAAGTTAAATTAAACGTAATTCAACATTTTAAAATATTAATTTAATATACATTTGTAATTAAATATAAATAAGTGTTCACATTTTCCTGTGGTGCTGGCGGGGTGATTATCATAAATCAACATCATGAGTTTTTACTGAGACTCAAATGTGGTATTGGTTCGAACATGAAAGCAGAATTGATGGCTTTATGGTGTGGCGTCAAGGTTGCCCATATTTTTGGGCTTCCGAGACTTAAAATCTTTGGTGATTCAAGAGTCACCATTAAGAGTTAGGGGTGAATTTGACATCAATGTGCTGGAATTAGTAGGCTGGTGGAGAAGGATTAAAGATGTACTCGGATCATTTTGCTCTTACACTCTTGAACATATCTATAGAGAGCATAATGAGCTGGCCGACAGGCAATCGAAGTTGGCTCTGGATGGGATTGAGGATTTTGTTCTCTAGGAGGAATGTTGGGACCATTCGGTGATTAATGCGGGATCTTTTAACATCATGCTTTGATTTTCCTCCTGCCCTGTGATTGGGCCTTATCAGTTGTAGTCTTGACTGCTATTTGTATGACCTTCAGTTTTTTTGGAAGTCTTCCGGTTTCTTTGCTTATGGGCCATCTTTGGAAGGCTTGGACTATCCTGTAATTTTCTATACTGTTTGTGTTTCCATAAAGTCTTATCTTATCTGTACTATTTGATTCAGTTTTTTGAATAATAATAATATGTTTTTTTCGCGAAGAAAAAAAAAAAAAAAAAAAAAAAAAATGTTCACATTTTCCAAAATAATGATGTAAATCTAGAATTATTATTAACTTTCTATATTTTAATAATAATAATAATGTAAATTTTGAATTATTACCTTTTTCTTAAAACTAATTTTTAATGGTAATTTTAAGTTATATTTAAGTTAAGAAACAATTGTACCCAAGATATTTAGGAAAAAAAAAATATCTCTTATGATCCTATACTTTTTAATAAAATACTTGTAAGCTTAATCTTATACATAATACCATATAGTTCCAACAATTGAGATCATATACTTTTTAATAACATACTTGTAAGCTTAATCTTATACATAATACCATATAGTTGCAACAATTGAGATATGAAAATTTTTTGTCATTTAAACAAAAAATTATATACAAATATAATTTAAAATATTAACTTTTTCTTTTATATCTTAATAAAACAAATTCTTAAAAAATAATTTAAAATTATATTTCAAAACCAAAATAAATATGACTAAAAAACATTATAAATATCATTAAAAAAAGCACTTTTTTTTTTACCTTCTCCAAAACAACTCATAAAATCATATCATTTTCCATAACATACAACATTAATCTTATACATAAAATCACACATTACTACCTATAATAATTTAGCTTCTTGCAAACAAATTTTATTATTATTTTTATAAAAAACAAATCTATAAAAAGTATGCTCATTTAACCACAATTCTTTACAATTTGACTTAACAAATTCGATAGTTTTTAAATGCTAAATCAAAGTTTTATCATTTTATTAAAATTTGAATTATGAAAAATATTTTATAATAAAAAAAATTAAACTTGTATATTTCATTAATTTAACTTTAAAATAGATTTATGTTAATTTTATCATGTACCTCATATACAAGCATACGATAAATAATATGGAAAATGAAAGATTACCTAAAATTGCTATAAATTCAAGTCAAAATTAACTAAGTCTCAAGTAGAATTGGTGTAAATGACACTTTTATAAAATATTCATAATGTCAAAAATATTATTACCTAACAAACCAAGTAATAACCTTCTTAAGTTGGTCTCACTGCATCACTATCACCATCATCAAATCAAAAAATTAAACCTCTCCCAATTAATTTTATTTAATTTATTTTTATTATTAATCATGTTAACCTAAATCAATATCAATAGGTGATGTGAAATGGTAATACCAATCTGCTTTTTGATTTAGTCAATATCAATAGGTGATGTGAAATGGTAATACCGATCTGCTTTTTTATTTAGTGTATTAAAGTTTGCTTGAATGGTTATAAGTTTTCATTAATAATATTGATAAAATAATTATTTTTATGTTTTACTATGATTTGAAAATCTTATAATTTTAATGGTAATATAAGTTAATGATTTTATTTTAAATCTAAATATTATGATTTTTTAAATTTAATATTTATTTATTTAAAAAAAATTATGATTATTTTAAAAAATAATTTTAATATTAAATTTTCCATAATAATATTATGCAATTTGATATTCAATACTATTTTTTTTAATTTAAATAAAAAAATACAATTCGTTTTAAATTTATTATGTTAATTATTTATATGGTAATAAAGTTTTGGATTTCCTTGACATTTGGTCTATAAACATTCCATCTCTATCATTAATATGTATTTTGATTTTTTTTTTAATTTTAATTGTTACATTAAAAATGTTAATTTAAATTAAATTGTTTTAACACAAATCTTTTTTCGAGAGAGTGAGATATCTGAGTTTAAATCAAATTGATTTTACAAGAATTAATATTTATTTTGTTTTGTGTTTTTAATTTTAATTATTATAATAAAAACGTTAATTTAAATTAAATTTTTTTAAATTAGTTTTTTATTTTTCAAATCTTTTCTTCTAACCATTTCAAAGCGATAGCCTTCTTAATTTAAATCAAACTGATTTTTAGAAAAAATATTAACTTGTCTATTAAGTAAGAATTATATTTTTTTTTAATAATCAAGAAAATTTGGTATATTATCATTATACCTTTAGACATACGAACTATACATTAATGTAATCGTCTTCATAAAACAAACATTAGGAGGACATGATGTTGTAGTTTGATCATGAAATGATTTACATCTATGATGCACCCTCTATTAACCATTAACCATAGTAGAATTAAGGTCTATTAAGTAATATAATGGATAACATATATTTGAAAATATATGTTTGATTGTGAAGGCTGTGGAAAACAATTTGTTTGAAGGCCTATGTTTTGGTTCTATTCGGATTACTCACATTTTCTTTGTGGACGATGCTTTGCTTTTCTTGGGAAATTTTGTTGCTGAAACTCGGGCGATAAAAGACTTTTTCTGGTTTTTTTGTAAAGCAACAGGAATGCAGGTGAACCTGGAGAAATCTGCTTGCTATATAAATAATTTGGATCCCTCGATCTATTGGACTTCTTGGAGGTTATGCCTATGGAAATATGCTCTCTGTCCTCGGGATTCAAGTATCTGGGGTTTCATTTGAGACCAAATAATTATGGAATTGCTAATTGGTAGTGGGTTCTTGGGAAAGTAAAGAGTCGCATAGATTTTTGGTGTAACCGTTATATCTCTCTAAGGGTGGGAAAGTGGTCCTGATCAAAAGCGTCCTCTGTGCACTGCCAGTTTACTGGATGATTAACGCAAAGCTACCTCAGGGTATTATTCATGCGCTCAGAAAACTCTTTTTTTAATTTCTCTGGATGGGCAAAGAAAATCGAGGGATCCACTGGACATCCTGGGATTCGATCTCCTTACCAAAGGAATTTGGAGGCTGGGGTTTTAAAAATCTGTTCTTGTTTGGAAAGGCTCTATCTTCAAAATCTGCGTGGCTTTTCTTAGCCAAAGAAGGTCTATGGCAGACGATTCTTCGTTTTAAATATCTGGGCAGAGAATCTTTAGTGGAATGGATAAGGAACCCGAGCAAAAATGGTCGTGGAGGCTCCATGTTTTGGAAATCGCTAATTTCGGCTATACCTGCTGTGGAGGAACGGCTTGTTTGGAAGGTGGGTGATGGCAAAACAGCTAGAATTGGAAGTGATTTTTATCTAGGGGTTAAGCAAATTCCAAAGTTTCCTCAGGACTTTATGAACTATTTAGAGGAGAGGGGTCTGGTAGTTTTGGCGGATGTGGCTGGGCCAGTTTTGGGTCTCTCACAGCATTGGATGTCAGCGGAGATTTCGAGAATTCCTGACAGATGGAGGATTATCTGGAGCAATTGGATTGAAGCTATGAAGCTAGGATTTATCAGAATAGGGACGGATTAGGATTGTATTAATTGGCAAGGAATAAAGGACGGGGGCACTTTCTCACTTAGAGCTGCTTATGCGGCATTGATTGAACACAGAGGGGAGGTAAAGCCTTGGTGGGGGAAACTGCTTTGGAGCACTACAACACCTCATAAGAATAAGATTCGGGTTTGGCTGATTATGCGCAATAAGGTACTTACTTGGGAAAGCCTTAAGAAGAGACAGATGGAAGGGTCGGGCCGATGTAGCCTATGCAGGGAGGCGGAAGAGGATGTAGGACATCTTTTTTCAAAGTGTTCTTTTATCAGACAAGTATGGTTGGAAATTAGCATAGCTCTTCAGCTGAATATACCGGAGGAAGACATCTGTTATGAATTGTTCTTCAAGAAATGGTTTGATGATAAAAAGCTCAAAAATTATAGAAGCCTCCCTTTTTTGTTGGTGTGGCAAGTATGGAATGCACGTAACAAGGCAATTTTTGAAGATTAAAACTACCCTAGTTTTGTTGTCACTGCTCAAATTCTATCAACCTTCAAGTGCCTCCAGGGACATGATAAGGTCAAAAAAACAAGAGATATGAAGATTATGAATCATGGAGATGAGGAATCGGTGGGTTTTTTTTATGGAGCCTGTGTGAATCTTGGTTGTGGATTGGGAGGTTATCTTATCCATAGAGGGCAGGAAATTACTTTCAAAGCAAATGGAGGATATGGGACAAATAACGGGGCAGAAGGATGTGCTTTGCTACTACTTCTTCAACAAGCAATTACTTACAAAGTGGCAGCGCTCAAAATTTATGGGGACTCAGACATTTGGATAAAAAGGATGAATAGGAAATGCACCTTTCAGAATCCTTCATTGCTAAACTTAGGAGAAAGAATTGATCTCACTGTTTTACAGTTTCGTAAGGTGGAATTTGTCCACATCTACAGGGAACAAAATGAAATGGCTGATAAGCTTTCAAAGGATGGATTGCTGGAGGAAGATGGCTATTGCACAATTACGACAAGCCCCCATGGACGTCAAGAGCACAACAGAACAAGTTTGGACTCTATCTTATGTTAACATGACAACGGATATAAAGTATATGGCATTTTTGCTAAATTTTGTAGTAAAGTCATATAACAAGGTTTTAGAAGTCAATAGTTTTTAAAAAACTACACTATTGTAATGATATTTTGCAGCATTTTGAACTTTCAAAAGCACTGATAAGTACCTACGGAATGTATTAGGAGATCTTTATAAACAATGAATATGATATTTTTTTCTGAAAAAAAAACATATATTTGAAAATAATTGTAAATAGAAAAATAAGTTCTATGTTGAAAATAAAAATTGATAAAATAAAAAAGAAATAATAAAAATATAAAATATTATTTTCATAAAAACATTAAAATTAAAATTAATATAATTGATTATATCAAAATCAAAATATCCCATAAAAAATGACAATAATTTTTTAAATAAAAATTAATAATTATATATAAAAATTGTAAGAACATTTTTACAAAATTTTATATTAAATATTTTTAATTTTATTTATGTTTTAAAAATAAATTACTCTTCAAAATATAAAAAAAAATATTTTTAATTTTAAAAAAACCACTGTTTTAAAACATTAAAAAATTTATAACTAAAATTAAAATAATGTGAATCCAAAACATTTCACTAATAATTATTGAAAAATATACCACTGGTCCACTACATTGTAAAATTATATAAAATATAAAATATATTCCCATCGATTAAAAAACACAAAAACAAAATTAGTATAACAAAGGTAATAAAATATATTACCATCCATTAAAATAATTTAGATGATTTACTTATGAACTTATTCACAAAGATCACATATTCACAACCATGTACACTGAGAAAGTCGAGATAAATATAAAGATAAATTCCTATTCAATGCTGACAGCAGGGTCATGGTTAATCCCAAGACCATTCCCAAACTTCCATGATCATAAACAAATAGAATAAAGTATTCTATTCTATTTAGAAAAGATTCCAAAGTTTGCCCCAGCAGACCTGACAATGTGCTAGACTCAATTTCAGTAGTTTTCCCGGTGCAACGTATGAGAGTCCTACCGAAGCTTTCGGGTGAAACCTAATGATCCGACCTTCGGCTTACACAATTTCAATTTTTCCGGTGGAATCTATGAGTTCTACCGAAGAATTTTGGTGAAACCTACTAATCAGACCTTGCTCGAAGGATGAAGAGTTGCCGGAAGCGGAATTGAGCCTTCCTTCTGACCAGCTTCGGTTCGACGTTTCCTCCCCGGACTTCTCACCTGTATACCTAAAGAGGCCTCTTCTGGGGTAACAACCCATAATACTCGCATTAAACGAAGCCATACGGAGTTCAGGAAGAGGAGCTTCGCCTTCCAGTATTTGGCAAACATGGCGCATGCCCAGCCTGCTTTGCGGCTCTGGATGACAACACAATAATCCCAATTTCAGTACCCTCTCCATCTCGCCCACATCATATCCCTTCCCCAGGTTTGGATCCGATGCCTCCACTAGCCTCCCCTCCGTGTGAAGCTTCCACGCCCACTCTACCAAAACCATCCGCCCGGCGTCCTTCAACTGATCCGCGGGCTTCTTCCCACATGCCACCTCGAGGAGTAGAACCCCGAAGCTGAACACATCCGAGCTGGGCGTGGCCTTCCCCGTGTGTATGAGCTCCGGCGCTATGTACCCCAGCGTTCCCACCACATGAGTCGTCTCCGGAATCTCACTGTGATCATACAGCCGAGCAAGGCCGAAGTCTCCCAGCCGCCCGTTAAGCTCCGAATCCAGCAGCACATTGCTCGACTTGATGTCCCTGTGGATGACCCTCTTCTCCCATTGCTCGTGTAGATAGAGCAGCCCCGCGGCCACGTCCTTGAGGATCGAGTATCGTCGATGCCAAGGCAATACTGTTGTCGGATTCCCGAATATTAATTTATCCAGGCTGCCATTAGGCATGTAGTCATAAACAATGAATAGCTGCATATGCCTCCGGCACCAACCCCGGAGCTGAACCAGGTTCCGGTGCTGTAGGCGCCCCATGCTCGAGATCTCTGCCACGAACCCCTTCATGCCCTCCGTAAACTCCTTCGTTATACATTTGACTGCGACTTCTTGGCCGTTGCTGGGAAGAACGCCCTTGTAAACCTTGCCGAAACCCCCGTACCCCAAAACGTTTTCTTCACAGAACTTGCTCGTTGCGATGCTCAGCTCTTTGTAAGTAATTCTATGGGGCCAGTATTCCTTCTCCCATTCTTCTATAGTTTCTCTGTCCTTCGCTCTTTTAAGAAACACAGCCGCAACCACCAGAAAGAAGAGAACCAGAGTAGCCACAGTGACGCCGGCTATGAATCCCCGGCCCGGACGTTTGGAATACCTGTTAGCAAAGGAAGGAAGACGCGACACATTGAGGGGCGGCGCTGTGCCTTGGGTGGTAAAGCTCCACGCAAGAACGTAATGATCTTCAATGAAGTTCCCTGTGGCAGCTGTAAACCCAACGAACATCTTCTCTTGCAGAACGCTGTGCAGATCTATTTTCAGAGATATCAACGGCCTCTGCGGTTTGGGCGAGCCGGCCATCGTGATGGAAACATTGAGGCATGTTTGAAGATGATCGTAATCGATCCAGGCCTGTATGTTCTGGCCATTCTTGAGGCTCAATTCGTGGAAGCCTTTCCCATCCCAATAGCCGGCGGTCTCGGCTTGGACAGAGACGAGGTTGTTGATGTCCACACCTACGTGGTTGCCGTCTGTGTCATTGAATTCCACATTTTGGGTGGTATCGAACTCCACTGCGAACAAGTGATTGTATGTCTGACCATTGCTGGTAAGGTTAAGCAAGCCCAGATGCTGGGCCGGCAAAGCGCCCATAGGAGATGTGTAGGGCGTCATAACGAAGGCCAATCCATGTCCGCCTGCATCAGAGGGAGGATGTACAATGGAGAAAACGAAGGTAGTGCTGAATGAGGAAAGCGTTTCGTTGCTTTTCATCTGTACCGGATTTGGATAGAGCGCACGGCCGAGCATGAATTCTGATTGGTTTGTGACGGCGAGCACGGATTTGGAGTCGATGACTGAAGCCCCCTCCTTCAAGATCAAGTGGCTTCCATTGAATCCGTCGAAGACAAAAGTGGTAGGCCGATGAGCGTCTTCCTCGGCCTGTGCAGGAAAAAGTGGTATAACGAAGTAGCTGAAGGCTATGAGAAGGAGGCTGCGCCATGGAAGCATCGTCAATCGATTCTTTCGCCAGAGCTAAAATCCTCCCGGGATTTTTCTGACTTGATCTGACCTCGCTTACTATCTATGGCCGCGGAGGTCCAGACCCAATTCATATGCGACGACGACCAATTTTTATTATTAATCACATTAGACGGTTTTTCTTGACTGATTGACTATGATGCTCAACTACTCTTCTAATGATTGGTCTCGCAATGATAATGGATGAGAATGTTCGTCATGAGGCATTTTTCCCTTGGTCTCGCAATGATAATGGATGAGAATGTTCGTCATGAGGCATTTTTCCCATCAAAATACGGTAAAAAATTTTAACAAATCGTATTAAAGAATGGGCAAACAATTTGCTAGGATGTATTTTTGATAGTTAATTATTTTTCCAAATTGTCATTAATTTTTATTAATAAGCTTGTTAAGATATGTTTATGCCTAGATAAGTAGCTTGCAGTAGGTGGCATGTTATTATATATGTAATAATGGAGATTGAAACTCCCCCTTGACTGAAACTTTTCCATTTAATTAAAGAGTAGGTGGGTGAGTTTGCCTCCAATGGGGATGGATTTTCTTTTATTCCATTTGTTCTTTCTTTCTTATATTGTCATAGCATTTTACCAATATGGATTTGTGCCCTTCCTTTTAGTGCCTCTCCTTAGCCTTTGTGCCCTTCCTTTAAAGGATAAGTTTTTCAAATTTGAAAGTGCAACTCCAAGAGAGAGGTGGGTGCCATTTTAGAAGAAGAAGTCGGTTTTAAACTATGTTAATGAAGGAATTAACCCAACCACCCACCACCCACCAAGCATCAACTATTTATTAGCTACTCAATTTACCAAGCATCAACAATTTATCATAGTATCAAATCTACCAAGCATCACCTATGAAATTTCAAACACTCTTGCTTTTTGGTTATGGGCCTCAGAAGCTAGAAGCACCTGAATTTAGATACACATTTCTTTAGACAATTTGAAAGTGCTCTCATTTGGATGCCATGAACTTGGAGCTACTAATTTTGGTAAGATGTTATTTTCAATTTTTTTATAAATTTGATAATAATCTAAAACAAATTTTAATGAAACTATTCTATGTTTTTTCTTAAACATGAAATTGTTTTTATTATTTTGATATATTGAGTTGGGTTAACACTTGTGACTGGACAAAGGCATGGAAACATGGTTTTTTTGTGGGAGGCTCTCAATCCCACTTTGTAAACTCCCAATACTTCAAATTATTTATAGGTCTTGTTGCTAAAAGCTTTTCACGTATCTATTCACATTTTTTTACATGGTTTATTTGATATGTTAAAAATTAATAACATTTAATTTTTCTTGTAGTCTTAGTAATTGGTTGAAACTTGAAACAATTAGTTTTACTCATGGGTAAAAAAGGTTCTAAACAAGTTTGAAGTTGAAAGTGGTTTCTTCTTATCCATTTATAGCCAAGTGATTTAGTGAAAGGCCCAAAGAAGAAAGCAGGAACCAAAAACTAGTTGGTACAAATTTAGACCCTCCCCCACAAAAACACATTAAGAATTATATTGAATCCCATGGTTTTCAATTTGAATGGAAAAAATGTATCACATCACTGGCTCTATATTAGCAAAACTTGTGCCCAAAAAATAGTTTTTACCATAAGATTTGCATCATGGATAATACATAGACAACTACACTTCCATGAAAGATTTGATGTAACTTGGTATGTGCAAGTTCATGTGTAATAATAGTTGAGGAATCCAAAATAGTCCATAACTTGGAAAAAACAACCGTATTAAACTTATTTTGACAAAGGAAGGGGCTCGAACATCATAGTAGAATCTTAATTTCAATGTGTTTTTTAATGAATTGCCTCTAGAAAGGGCATATTATATTTATCTAGCCTTTAACTCAAGTCATTTGGAATAAAATGTCACAATTTCAATTTACACAATTGTTGCAACATGTTGACCTTGAAAATTTGGGTATGTTGCATTACATGTGGTCTAATATTAACCTTCCATTACATGTGTTGCATGTGTCGGTATGATGCATAATACCGACACATGTTACTTTTGAGTTGTGTTAGTAGGTGTTTTTGTTCCACCCTTCCACCCTTTCAGGGTAGAAAAACATGGGTAAATGGGTTGGTTGTTATCTTTGAATTGGAAATTAAGCTCCTTAATAAAAAAATATCTTTTAATTGAAAATTAAAATTTCACAATTTCAATTACACCATTGATGCAACATGTTAACCTTGCAAACTTTTGTATATGTTGCATTACATGTGGCTTGACATTAACCTTCGGAAAGGATTCTAGGTTCCACTGTTTGTTTGTTTCTTAAGTTTAGCACTTAATGTATTTCACATGCATAATGTTGCCACATGTTACTTTTGAGTTGTCTATGTCACTCTCAGTAAGTTGTTTTTTTCTACCCTTGATTTTCAAAGCACGTGATCAACTAAAATATGGGTAAATGAGTCTATTGTTATCTTTTAATTGGAAATTAAAGCATATATTTTATTTGAAATTTAAATTCTTTAATAAAAACATTATTATTAAAGGGTATTTTTTTAATAAAACTTCATTGTTGAAGGGTTATTTTTTCACTATTTGTGTGACAGGCAAGATAAAAGTTCAAAAAGTCAAATTTATATATCTTAGAGTTTGGGGTGGATTATTATTTATTCTTTTCTTAAATTGAAGGATGATGAGACAAGTGTATTGTGGAGATTGATTAGATAGATTTTATGGGCATCCTTCAAAATTCGAAATAAATAAGTATAAAAAAAGTAGACAATAAATGATTACAACTAAGCATGGAGAACAAAGTGATTATAATTCAGAATAGAAAACAAGTAACAAATAACTTTTTCATGACACTTAATTTGTATCTTATCAATGTTCATTATCCACAAGTTAAGTGACTGTGCTAGTTTTATAGATTCTCTAATCTACAACAACCATTATATTTATTTTAAAATTAAAAAAAAATTATAATTCTAAAATAAAAATAAATATTTTATATTTACATCAAACAATCATAACCACAATTTTGTATAAACTCAACTCAAGTTTCACATTCCAAGTCGTCTCTGAATTACTTCTCTGATCTAGTGAATCTGTAGCAAAAAGGAATGTATCACTTATCTGCTTCAATGAATCTGAAATGGACCGCTTTTCTGCTTTAGTGAATTTGAAAAAAAGGAGTAGATTCCAAAATTTTGTGTAGCTCATATGTGAATGGGCAATTATCTACCATCTTTCTAGGTCTTGGAATTCTTCCAATTAATAGAATCGATTTGTAAAGTACACCTACACAAAAGCAATTCTACTGGCCTTATTATTCTTATTGAGCTAATCTTTGTGCGTGTGCTGGCAATGCTAAATTTTTATTCCAAAAGTTGAGTTGGTCGGTGTTGTTTTTTTTTGTTTTCTTATTTTCTACTCGATTGATTAACTAAATTGTACCCCACTACCATAATGACGGGGTATTCCTGTTTATTTATTAGTATATATGGCATGGAACTATCTCTAAATTCAAGCTATGGTCTCATAGTTTATAATGAGTTAAAGTGGAAGGATGGAAATGTCCAAATCAAATCAGACTTGTCCAACAACGAAGTGCTTGTTTATCCCCTTGATAATTGTTTATTACCTCGAAAGCATGGGCAAAGAATAAAACTGGAAAGAAAGCATGGCCACAGAATAAAAGGGACAATGATAGCATCTGATTATATAATAAATGTACTTTTTAAAACATATAAATATAATAATAATAAATCAATAAATAATAATAACAATGGAATTAATTCGTCTTAATTAAAAAATTATAATTTAATCAAGCATATGAAATATAAATTTGTATTATTAATATTAATCAATGTTACAGGTATATATATCATTTTTTATTTTTTATTATATAATTTTTCTATAATATTGATTTATTCTATTTTTTATATTGGATATTTTGTAAATTAACTATATAGCATAATTATAATGTATTGGCCTTTGTGTAAATTTTTAACAATTAGTCTATAACTAAAATTTGAAAACTAATTTAATAAAAACAAACTTTCAAGGGATTTCTTTTTTTGACTTGAAGATGGGTTTTTGTCATAATTGAGTAATTCTTTTTGGTAAAATCCAAATTTGGAAGTGTTTAAATTGTATTTTTGAATCCATAAATGGATTTAACACCCTCAAATACTCCATGGCACCCAAATTATGCAATTTCCATAGCTAATATATGCGATTCTAAGATTTTTTAAAGATTTCCAACCAAACTCTTTAGTTATTTAAACACTATAAAATATAAATACCATTCAATTTCATACTTTGTAATTCATTCAAGCATTCATTAATGTTGATAATTTATATTTTTGTTTCTTAAATAGTAATTTTGGTTGTAAATAATATGTCTAAAAAGAAACTAATGAAAATTTATTAAGTTTAATATTTAATGATTAATATTTAATATTTTATTAATAATATTATATATGTTTAACTTTATTATAAGCAGTCTATAGAATTATGCTACTATGAAATTAATTTCTTTTATTTGATATTATAGCTGATTTTTGGTCATCTATCTTAGGCCATGACTTAGCTTTTCGCACTCCATAACTTTTTGAAAATTTCTTTGTTTATCAAAATTTTGACCACCATCAAATTTTAACTATTTAACAACTATATAAATAAGTTTACCACAAATAAGATTTATTATGTAAAAATTCCATATACTTATTAGTAGTCATTCAGCCAAATCATTCAGCCAAAGATACATATGTTTTTTGGATAACCTCTTTAAGTTATGAATTCATTGTCTCAAGATCTCAAGAAATATAAAACTTAAACTAGTATAAATCTATTTTAAATCAAGACATATCAAATACCATATAAAATATCAATTTTTTTTAAGTATAAAAAATTTACACCTCAAAAAATTTAATCCCTCTTAATATTTTATAAATACTTTAAAAATTTAAATCTAAAATAGAAATCTATACTAATTTTAATTTTTTTAAATTTTATATAAAATTTTAAATTAAATCTACGTAGATTTATTAAATTTCTTTGTTATCCTACCATTAAACATCTCTCATACTTCACTATTCTCCATCAAAAAGACTCTTAACCGCCACCATACATAACCTTATGTCTACATATATTACCAATTAGATTTATTAAATTTCTTTGTTATCATATAGATAAACTCTTAACCGCCACCATACCTAACCTTATGTCCATACAATAATCTTTTTCCCCACATTTTTTTTTCTGTATACTGCCATTTTCTGCACATTCAAGAACCTTATATTATATTATTTGCATGTGACATGAACCATAGTCATTAATGTGGAGAAACTACGATTAATAAAACACATGCCCTTGCAATATATACGACATTCAAGAGATAAAAAATTAGGGGATTTAATCTGCTGTCAGAAAAGCCGTGGGCTGTGCAAAGCCAAAACTGCACACACTAGCCACCAATCGGGTCACTGCCGTATCGACTAATCGAGCTTTCCAAGAAAAAATCACGATGGTTTGTTTTGGCCTCAATCATAGTGAAGTCATATAAATTATTATTATAAAAGGTATTTACATATTCCATTAAGGATCTTCATCTGAAGGAGTTGAAGTTTTGTTTTACGAGATGACCGTCTATATATTACATAAGTTCTAAAGGGTACATTTCAAAATATTATTAAAGTTATTTTTAGTACTTTTTGGAATCAAAAGAAAATTAAAGTTAGTTTTATTATTTTTGGAATCAAAAGAAAATACATGGTATTTAAAGGTTTGATATTATTAAAGTTTCAAAAAGCTATTCTTGAAGTCATTTTTATTAGATTTTTGCTCTTTGTGCTATAAGAGCTATCAAACGGCTTGGCATCTTTGTGTATTAGTTTGCATACCAACAAAATGCATATTTTTAATTTACTCAAAGTTATGACAAGTATTTTGTTTTATCATGTATAAAAAACTATAAAAACTTTATTTCCAACAGAGAATTGTCACTCTTATTTGGCCTCATCCCGATACTACATCAAATAAAACTTTAGATTTTTTTTTTTTTTTTCACATAGGAAAACCAAACTTTTTATTAATTGAAAAAGTTGTATCAGAGGATATACAAAATGACAAATGGGCATATACCCGTCACCACAATAGCGTCTAGTTCAGAAATTACATTAATAAAGTGTTCATAGTCACATCAGAACATAAACCACCAGGGCCTCAAAAGTCTGGTCGTCTTGCTGAAACAAGGTTACATCCAGTCGGTGCCATAGGAAATAAAGCAATGGCTCAAAAGCAACGCTGAGAGCATTCAAAAACAAACCTCAGCGTAAACTTAGGATCTAGGAATCCACCACTCGCTCGTTAACCAAATCCTCCACGTGAAGGATCCCGTCCATAACATCCGGTGCCCTCTTAGGGAGAACATCATCCAGAGTGTTGTGAGCTCTATAAACGTGAGAAATTGAAAACAGGGCGAAAAACTTGATCAATGCCATGGTCTTCATCATCCATGGCTACAAGACCAGCGAGTGCAAATGCGACCGCCCACAGGCCCAATCCACAATGCAAAGGGAATCACCGAACACACAAAGCGACGCAAGACCCTTTCGGTCAGCAAAAAACAAGAGGCCCCACAGTGCTAACAATTCAACACGTGTATTGGTTCCAACACCGGCAGAGAAGTAAAGCTGAAACCAATGATACGAAGTTAACTTAAGGACACTACTAGCCCCACATAGAGAGTTAATACAAGCACCATCAAAGAACTCCAACTGAAATTGATAGGTATCCTCAATAAAACAGGTCTCCTTCAGTCGCGGCAAAGAAGAAACTGGCATATGCTCCTTGAAACTGGCAATGATGCAGGCAACAGTCAAGGAAAAAGGAGCAGTGGAATCAAATATAGCCCTGTTACGAGCCAACCAGATGCCCCAAATAACAAAGGAGACCAATGAAGCAATATAGAAGTGAGAGTCCAACCAACGTAAATAGTTGGTCTTAAAGCCAATGTTACACCACTGAAAATGAAAACCGTAGTGCCTTTCCAATTGAAACCATATACGCAGAAAGAAAGTGCAAGAGCCGAAAAGATGATCCGTCGATTCCACCTCATTAAAATAGAGAAAACAAACACCAGGGCCCTCAAAGCCTCGCTTCCTCAAATTGTTGCATGTCAAGAATTTATCAAAGATGACCAGCTAGGTAAAGCATTTAAGCTTCAAAGGTATTCGCCCCATCCAAAGAAACTTGTTCCATCCCATACCCAAACCATCAACACTATCGCCCATTTGAAACTGGTAAGCCAACCTAGCAATAACAATGCCAGTAGAGCAATTATGAGCCCAAACTAAAGTTTCCTCACCGTTAGTGAGGTGAATGCCCGCCCGAAAACAGTTTCAACACAAAACAATCCCATTCGGCATAAAGCGTGGAGTCAAGGTCGAGACCAGAAGAAGTCTTCCACTGAGTGCAACCATCCGAAATACATACAACAACCTGTTTGAGAACAACAATATCCCACAGGTGCATTGTAGAGACCAGAGCCTGCGTAAAAAAACAGTCCTCCTGTCTTAGAACAAGATCGACCCCCACGAAAATTGAAACTCCATTCCCAACTGACCAGGCTATGGATGGATTAATAATGGGCATTGCTTTTAATAGACTACACCAAAGAGGAGAGGCATTGACAATATACCAGTGATGCGAGCGTAGCCAAAACAAGGTCGAAAGCCTCTTCAGGTATTTAGTTCTAACAATAGAACCCTAAAGACCATCGTTGAAAATACTTCGCCACAGACTCTTCACGCACAGGGAACGGTTAAAAAAGGCCAGATGTCGAATACCCCAACCTCCCAATTCCAGTGGATGGGCCAAATGGTCCCATGCTACAAGATGGAATTTTTTATTGCAAACGCCTCCGGACCATAAGAAGTGAAAGAGAAGCTTACGAATGGAATCAATAACCCAAGAGGGTACCTCGGACAATGAGAACCAGTAAACAAGGATTCCCTGTAAAACCGCCTTTGCCAATGTCAATCATCCCCCAAGGGAAAGATACTTAAATTACCAACCGGTAACCTTCCTCTGAACCCTATAAACAAGCCAATTCCAATCACTAGAGTTATAACCCGTCGGTTTAATAAAGAAACCCAGGTACCGAAAGCCCTCTAGCAGTGAAGAGCTTTTGTAAGAAAGTAAGGAGGTAACTCATTCAACCACCTCATCCGGAGTATTATTAAAATAGAAGAACGATTTATTCAGACTCACCACCATGCCAGAAGCCGCACAAAAGGTTGAAATGATGGATGCAAAGTGTTGTCGAGTATTAACAGACCCCTGGCCCAAGAGCAATACATCATCTACAAAGAGCACATGAGTAACCAGTAGAGAGTTAGAAACATTGATACCTTTAATCTGATCTCCTTCTACGACCTTCTTGATAAGTAAGCTCAAACCCTCGATGGAAAGAACGAAGAGATAAGGGGAGAGTGGGCACCCCTGACGGATCCCTTGATTTCCATGAAAAAAAGTAGTGGGCGAGCCGTTTATAAGCACCGCGAAACTAGCTGAGGTGATACAACACATGATCCATTTAACAATATCGAGAGTAAGGCCCATATGCAGGAGAATAAGCCGAAGATAGTCCCAATTGACTTTATCATAGGCCTTCGCCAAGTCTAAACTAAGAACACAGGCATAAAGCTTCTTCATCTTGATGGAATGGACACATTCTTGAGCCACACCCACAACATCAAAAATCTGCCTTCCCAGAATAAAACCAAATTGTTTGCCAGAAATACCATTTCCTAGGACAGGCTTGATACGGTCCGCAATAATCTTAGGAATCACCTTATAAAGTAAATTGCACAGAGAAATAGGCCGATAGTCATTCAACCCCTCTTGTCGATCTTTCTTAGGAATAAGAGTAAGGTAAGTAGTATTCAATGAGTCAGGGATCCATCCTTTCACTTGCGATTCATTCACTGCAATGGTGATCTCATCCCCCAAGATATCAAAGAAGTGACTAAATAATTCGGTCATGAACCCATCAGGACTCGGGATTTTGTCCCGAGCAAAACACTTGAGCACATTATGAATCTCCTCCTTGGTAACCACCTTACTAATCTGCTCACAATCCTCCGGTCAGAAAAATCGGGGGTAATTTTGAATACTGGTGAGCTGCTAGATTATGTTAAGGCTCTCAGGCTTCGAGAAAATCCTCTTGAAGTGATCTATGGCAGGACATTTAAGTAGAGGAGTCTCGTTAACAGTCAGATCCTCATTCACTTTCAATTCCCAAATGGAGTTGATGATCCTCCGCTGATTGGAAAACTTATGAAAAAACATATTATTCTCATCACCAGCTTTGACCCAGATGGCGAGGCTTTTCTGTCGCCAATTCTCCTCGATCTGACCAAGTAAAAAAGACTTGTGGTTCTCCAAAGCAGTAATCTGATCTCTTCTATCCATAGTGAAAGAATCTGGATCCAATCCCTCAGTAGAAATCTTAAGAGCCTCTTCAATCTCCTCGAGTCGGGTCAGATTCTCAAATTTTGTTTTCCTTTCCCATATCTTGATCCAATCCCTTACCTTGCACACTTTCCATACCAAGCCATATAGAGCCGAAGAAGTCTGCTCAGGACTGATAATATTCCAGAGGTCCTTTATGGAGTCACAAAAGTTTGTACTACCCAGCCAAATGGGATTAAACTTGAAAGGATAGACACAAAAGGAGGTGTCGAAGTCCAGTTCAAGAAGAACCGCTTGGTGATCCGAAACGCCCATCGAATATCCGAGATGCATTCAGCCACAAAGAACCTGTCCAATATCTTGGAGATCCCCGCACCTCCACACCTCCCATTAGACTAGGTGGGGGAGAGCACATTGGGCACAATATCAATGAGACTGGAATCTGAAAACAATGAAGAAAAATAGTCAGATAGAGGGTCACAGGGTCTACCAGCCCTCTAGACCTCATCCCTTGAGAGGGTGAAATTGAAATCTCCAGCAATAATAAGAGAGTCATCCAACAATAGATTAGTTTCCTTTATGTGGTCCCAAAAAGAGTGTCGAGATCGATAAGGGCCATACACATTGAGGATACGTAGGGGGACCTTGAAACCTTTAAGAAGACCCTCGACAAGAATACCAGCAGGAGTAGAAAAGGACTGTAAATCAACGAAAAGAGGGTTCCAAGCGATCAAAGTCCCCCCCGAGATCCCCACGGAGTCTAAGGCGTAGACTTTCCAGGAGGGTTTGAGATTCAGAAAAACGTCACAAGCACAAGATGCAGAATTCATAGTTTCCTGTAGCAAAAGGAGAGTAGGGTGTTGCGACTCAATGAAATGTTTCAGACCAACCCTCTTCTAGCCACTGCTCAAACCACAGATATTAAAGGAGTCAAGTATCATCGAGACACCCTCGAAGATGCTTGCGATGCTCTAAGAGGGACAAAAGAAGGAAGGCATGACTCAGTGTCCTCCAAAGACAAGTCAATGTTAAACAACGACTTTATAGGAGGGTTAATGAAGGGGCCAGGAGGCTCAGTGGGTTCAGAGTAAAAAGTAGCCAGCGCTTTATGATTCCATCAAGGCTTGCGAATGGTGACATTTCAGTTACGAATCAAAGAAATGTGAAGGGAATGCACCCCATCCGCCTCCCCAATGGTATAATGTGGGAGGGGCTATATGTGCCCTATGGGGGAATTCACACACGGGAAGGGAGGTTCTGGAATCAATGGTGGAGAAGAAGCATCACCCTGCGTAGACTGGGAACACGGCAAGAGGGGAGGGAAATCCCTCTCATCTAGTAAAAAAGGAGATGACAAACCGCAGAGGGTTGCTTGGTAAGACAGACAACATGATCAGTGGCATTCAAAGGGATTTCCACAGCTAGAGGAGATGGTGGTGGAATGGGCGTACCCAGGGATGGGGAAGCCATAGGTACCAAAGGATCCCCACAGTCCCATCGCGACTGTCGACCCAAATCCATTGTAGGATGAGGAACCGAGAGAGAGTTCGAAAGAATGACCATGATATCATCATGAGACAAGAACTTGGAGATCACAAGAAGGGTGAGATAAAACTTACCCAAAAAATCGAACGTCGAGTCCTTGTCTAATGGAAGAGGGTGGCTAAAGTGATCAGGAAGCACGTCCAAGTTGTCCCGTGTAGGTTCCAAAGAGCCCACCACAGAAGAATTATAGCACTGAGCTTTTGAATGACTGGTCTTTTTGCAAGCAAAGCACCAAAAAGGGACCTTCCAATAGTCAATGGTCTAGACGAAAGAACCACCCTCACAGACAACTTCGATATCCCCAGGCAGACCATCAACAACATCAATCTCGACTAACATGCGGGGAAACTTCCTTTCATGGCCAAGAAGAAGCTCCTCTTCCAAAAGTATAAATCGACCGATTATATTCGCGACCGCCATAAAACCTCCAAGGGACCAACATTGTAATGGAAAGCCCAATAGTATCCCCACAGATGCCTGTTGCGAAGCTTTTCATGCCTTGGGTCAAAGCCGGAGTGCCACCGGGAGAGAACCAGTGAGCCCAGACCCACAACCCAGAAATGACTTTCAATGTTCCTCCTGTCCTCCTCAGAGAGGAATTGAAAGAGAATCCATCCATTGGAGAGCATGAGCACCTGAGGAATGGTGTCAATGAAAGGTTTCCACTTGAGCCTAACCCATTCAAGCACTTCGGTGCGAGACAGATTGATGTACTCGAAACGACCCACCAAAGCTTGTTGTGATTGTGTCGCTACCATATCCATGGTGACAGCCTTGCCCAAAACACACAAAGGTCGACCACGCCATTCCTTTTAGAAAATAAGCTTAGGGACAGTGAAAGCATTTTTAAGCAAGCCCTTTCCAGTCTGCTTAACCCCCCGAACCTTAGCCGTTGAGCGCAAACAAGTCTCGATACCTGACTCAGTAAGTGAGACAATTGTCCTCGTACTAGAAGAATCGGAAGACCCTGAGAGTGTAGCGAGAGGCTAAAAAATAACCTCAACTAGAGGGTTTGTCCGCATCGATGGTCTAGTAACCCCCACCATAGGGGAGCAAAACCTGCCAAGAGCAGCCCGCGGTCACGTGACCTAGGAAAGGAACAGTATAAAACATAAAGTCAACCTTTGAAATGGAAACCCTCCAAAATCGGGGAATGGTGGAGAGACCAAAAAACAAAAACAAAACCCAAGGTGCCTATTAGGCACCCATTAGTCAAACCCTTTCCCACTTTTTTAGCCTGGTTGGTGCTAGGCCCGTGAGACACGGACTTGACTCCAGGTGGGGCAAAGAATTAAAAACCCACAAAGACCCCAATACTAACAAGATCGTTAGAAACCCTCTAAGAAACGAGTACAAAAGGGAACCCTTGAACCCAAACCCATAGTTGCATACACAAAACACAGGGATAAACATCAAAACCTATGCCGTCGAAGTAGAGGGGAGAAAACCCAGAGTCCTGGGAGATTTCCATGGCCTGTCACGGTGCCTGACACAGAGGGCTTTGACACCAATATCCAGCCATCAGCCATGGGGTTCTCTCTCATCTAGTATTCATATTTTTTTTATGTTTTAATACTCTAATTTGTCAAATAGTTTATAAAATTTTAATGTTAACCTATTAATATTATTATTGATATAACATTAATACATTGCATTAAAAGTTTCGCTAAAATTTTAATGTTAACCTATTAATACTATTATTGATATAACATTAATACATACAATTAAAAAATTGGCAAAGTATGTTGATTAGATAGGATCTTGGCACTCAATCTATGGCTGACACATGCTGTTATATGCATGTAGATAGCGCAAGGTATTTCGGCTCCACCGTTCCACCTAAGGTGGCCAAATGGAAATATGCTTTAATACTAGCCTAAGGTGGTCACAAAGAATGAAACTGCCATGCTAATATTATTGAATATTTACAGAACCCAACCCATAGTGCATAACATTTTATCAAAACAGTTAAGTGGGGCTAAGGCAAAGAGTTCTTTGTTCCCGCTTCATTGGTAGCACACAACATATTTACTAGATTTCGAGTGGCATTTGAGACACTCCAGCGGCTTTTGAAAATCATCAACGTATTGATCAGATTCACTGAAATTCTAATGAATCCACTTTTTAACAAGATAATCCATGGGCACAAAGAAATCCATGGGCATGCAAGAATACTGTTCCAAATGCCTGAATTTCATAGCAAGTTTCTCCACTTGTACCTGCAAAATAATTAAATCCAACCCAAGGTACAAAGTTCAAACAAATGCAATTTCAAACAGATGGTGACGATTGTATTAGTGATTTGTGGTGAATTCCACACTGCTCTTACACTATGATTTCATTAAATTTTAATAATTAGAATTTGTATTGCCTTCATTTTAGATTACGTGTAGGCTAGCCACCTTATATGACTACGTCTACCTGGATAGTGCACTGGAACTAGCTTTGTTGCTGGTGCCTCTGATGCTTCTCTTGGTGATGCGACGACTCAATCAATTGCTCATTTGGGTCCTACTCACTACACTGGGTCATAATACTGAAGGTTGGAGGTAGAAATAAAACAAAGATAATGCGGAATGAGCTACGGCTCTTCAATCTTTATTCATAAAAGGAGATCAATTGATGTAATACAAACAATAATCTAATGTGTATTTAAACAGTTATGGAAAACCCTAAAAGCTCTAACCTAGCTTTTGCATGCATGCAAAGCATGCTATTGCATTTATTAACTGAACATCTAAATAGGAACTGAATGTAAAAGATAAGTTAACTGAAGTAATTACTATTTCTAACACTCCCTCTTAATTACTATTGTTGACTACTACAGCTTTTACAATGCCTAAATTATTTCTATGAATTTCAAAAATATCTTTTGCCAATGGATTTGTGAATATGTCAGCCAATTGGTCAATCGATTTACAATGCTCAACACGAACTTCACCATTGTTCACAAGTTCTCTTATGAAGTGATATCTGGTATCAATGTGCTTGCTTTTCTAGTGAAAAACATGGATCTTGGATAGAGCGATTGCTGAATTGTTGTCACAATAAACTGTGGTTGGTCCTTCTTGTTTCTGTTGAAGACTTTCTAAAACTCTGCGTAACCAGACTGCTTGACATGTTGCTGATGTCGCTGATACATACTCTGCTTCTGCCGATGAAAGTGTCACAATGGGTTGCTTCTTGGATGCCCATGAAATCACCCCTGATCCAAGTTGAAAAACATGACTGGAAGTGCTCTTCCTGTCATCCAAACTTCCTGCAAAATCATTGTCAGTGAAACCTGTCAAAACATCATACTCTGCTTGAGTATAAAATTCCATAGCTTGAAGTCCCTACAACATATCATAAGATCCTTTTTCCAACTTGCCAATGTGAGTCTTTGGGAGACTCCATGAACCTCGAAATCAAGCTGACAACAAACATAATATTAGGTCTCATACCTGTGAGATACATGAGACTTCCTACAAGTCTCTTAAAAAATGTTGGATCTACATTGGGACTGCCATCTTCTTTGATCAACTTAGTACTTGTTTCCACTGGTGTAGATGTTGTTTTGCAATTAAGCATTCTGAATCGCTTAAGAACTTCATTAGCATATTTATTTTGAGAGATAAATATACCTTTTTCTGATTGTTCTACTTCTAGGCCAAGAAAGAACCTCATCAATCCAAGGTCTGTCATCTCGAACTCTTTCTTCATATCTGCCTTGAACTCATTTACTGAGAGGTCACCTGTAAAAATCATATCATCAACATACAAACAAACTATTAAAATTTGTCCTTGTTGATTTACCTTTGTGTAAAGTGTTGGTTCGCTGCTTCTTCTGCTAAAACCATTTTTGATCAGATAAGAATCAATTCTATTGTACCAAGCTCTTGGAGCTTGCTTGAGCCCATATAGAGCTTTCTTCAACTTGTAAACTTTCTCTTCATGTTCTTTTATTTCATACCCATGTGGCTGCTCCACATAAATTTCTTCTTCAAGAATTCCATTCAAGAATGCCGACTTGACATCCATCTGATACACTTTCCACTTTTTCTGTGCTGCAATTGCTAGGAATGCTCTTACTGTGTCCAATCTTTCCACAGGTGCAAAAGTTTCTCCACAATCAATTCCTGGTTGTTGAGAGAAACCCTTTGCTACTAACCTTGCCTTGTACCTATCAATCTCACCTTTTTCATTGAGTTTGGTTTTATAAACCCACTTCACACCAATGGGTTTCTTATTCTTTGGCGGGTCAACTAGATCCCATGTATCATTTCTCTCAATGGAATCTATCTCTTCGTCCATAGCATTTACCCAATGCTCTTGTTTTACAGCCTCTTCATAAAACACAGGTTCACTAGCAATAAAAACATAATTGGTATTTGCATCCAATTCATCATAAATATCTGTCAATCTTCTAGTCTTTTTATTACTGTGATCAGATTCATTACCTGATTGCGGACTTAATGCTTCACCTCGAACTGAGTTTCTAGGTGTTCTTTCTGGAGTATTTGCTACTGGTGAAGATGCTACTAGATCTTGTTGTCCAATCAGCTCCTCATCTTCTCCATCTTCTGGTTGGGGTATTGCAGCTCCCACACCCTTGTCTATGGTTCCATTCCATGACTCTTCCTCCTTGAACAAAACATCTCTGCTGAGGATAACCTTCTTAGTAATAGGATTATACAGCTTGTAGGCTTTAGTTTGTTCACCGTATCCAAGAAATATACATTTATCACTCCTGTCATCTAGCTTTTTTCTTAGCTGTTTAGGAACATGAGCATAAGCAACACAACCAAATACTATGAAATGAGAAACATAACAAGTCATACTTGACCATGCTTTCTCTGGTACTCTGTTCTTCACAATTTTGGTGCGAGATATGTTCATCACATGAACAACACAAGCCACTTCGTCTCCCCAAAATTCATGGGACAAATTTATTTCTTTCAGCATGCTCCTTGGCATATTCATGATGGTTCTATTCTTGCATTCTGCAATACCATTCTGCTGAGGTGTATATCTTGTAGTGAATTGCCTCTTGATTCCATGATTTTTGTAGTAATCATGAAATTCCTTTAACTCATACTCTCCCCCTCCATTAGATCTCAATACTTTGAGTTGATAACCACTATGTTTTCCAACCAGAGCCCTAAATTCCTTGAACTTGCCAAAAGTTTCAGACTTCTGATGAAGGAAATACACCCAAGTTTTTCTATTGAAATCATCAATAAATGTAAGAAAATAATAGCTTCCACCAATCGATTGAGTTTGCATTGGTCCAACCAGATCAATATGAATAAGTTCTAAAGGTGCATGTGCCCTTCAAGACATACCTTTAGGAAAGCTATCCCTGTGCTGCTTTGCAATGATGCAACACTCACAACTGCTTTATGGCTCCTTCATAGGGGGTAATCCTTTTACCATCTCTTTTTGCTGCAAAAACTTGAGACCACCAAAGTGAAGATGTCCATATCTAAAATGCCATAACCAATAATCATCCATGCAAGTGGCTTTTTGAGCAAAAGAGGTTACCTTGCTGCTGCAATTCATGACTAGTGGATACATCATATTCCTAGTCACTTGTATTTTCATGATCAACTGTCGATTTGGGGGTTTGTCATAAATTTCATAGTCTGATTCATCAAAGACAAATCTGTATTTCTTTTCAGTGAGTTTCCCAATGCTAAGCAGATTATGCTTCAATCCTAGAGCATAATAGACATCTGAGATTGTCTTTTGTTGGCCTTGTTTGGTCAGAATGTTGACCACTCCTTTGCCAATAACTGGGACTACCTCATCTGTGCCAACTTTGACCTCTGTCCTCACTGATGCATCTAGGTCTACAATTAGACATATGTCACCTGTCATATGGTTACTGCAACCACTATCTAAAAGCCAAAGTCCCTTTGGGATTTCATGTGCAGCATGACATGTAAGAAATAACATATCATCTTTATCCTCAGAGGTATTAGTCACATTAGCATTATGATTTGCTTGATCAGCCTTTTTCTTTTTGCATTCATGAGCATAATGCCCAAATTTATTGCAATAATAACACTGAATATTATATTTATTTGACCTTTTTTTGCCGCAGTTTCCGCCTTCATGGTTATGATGGTTATCTTGATCTCCATTGCCATTACTTCGACCACTTCTGCCTCGTCCTCTTGATCCTCCTCTGCCTCTGCCTTTGCCTCTTCCTCTCCCTCTTGAGAATGAGACATGTGCTTTGAGAGCATTCTCCAGAGAGGATTCTTCATTCCTACTGATTCTAGATTCGTATGAAAGTAGAGATCCGGTCAACTCGTCTATAGAGAGAGTACTCAAATCTTTTGCTTCTTCAATCGCTGAAAATTTCGACTCAAATTTGTGGGGTAGGGATCTTAGAACCCTTTCAACCACCCTTTGATCTTCCATCTTTTCGCCATAGATATTAAGCTGATTAACAATACCCATGGCTTTGGTCATGAAAGAATCTATTGAGTCTGATTCTTTCATCTTCAGATCTTCAAAATCTCTTCTCAAATTTTGGAGTGTAGCTGTCTGTACCTTACCAACACCCTGATAACTAGTCGCCAAGGTATCCCATGCTGCTTTAGCATGTAACGAGGCTGATATCTTTGGAAACACGTTGTTATCCAAAGCGTTCATTATGAGATGCAGTGCCTTTGCATCCTTCTTCCTGTGCGCTCGCAGGACATCCTTTTTTGCGTTTGAAAGGACTTGAAAAGCTGTATCATCTACAGGTTCAGAATAGCCATACATGACATATTCCCATGCATCTTTTGACTTGAGATAAACCGCCATCCTCGTGGCTGAGACATCATAGTCCTTTTTCCCTGTAAGAGGAGAAATCTGAGATTGATTGCTGCTAGAAGCCATAGACGTTGCAGTGTCCTTCACTGGACTTTTCAAAATAATCTCCTTCCTCTTTTTTCAAAATAATGTCTCCCTCTTAAACAAGATTTGAAAAATATCTTCTTCTTTTGTAAAAAGAAAAATTCTTACTCAAAGAATCTCGTAAAAGAAAACAACTTCGTGAAAGTAAAAAAAAATTCACTCTCAAAGAAAATATCTTTCTCAAAAACAAATATCTTCTCTTTCCTTAAGTGTCGTGGGTCTGCACTGACTACCGTGCTTTGGCCTATAGGGAGGCCGCGGTAGTGCCGAATTTTTTTATCTCATAAGTCCCTAAACTACCGCGCTTTGGACTATAGGAAGGGCGCGGTACTTCAATTTTTTTTTTATATAAATATTTTATATATCCTTATATGTAAAATAATAATTATCACTACCTTTAATTTTCATATATATGTGTTTACCATATATAAGTTGATAATTAAATCTTCAGGGGTTATTGTTTCCATACTCATTTGGTAGTCTTTATATGACAATACTCACCTCTCCTTTATAGAGAATATATATATATATATGTCTATATATTTTGGTAACACCTATTTGTATTCATATTCATATTAATATAAATTTATTCAATCCATAGTATAACTTGGATATACTTAGTTACTTATAATTAATATCCAACCCATAGTATATTTATAGTTAAATATACTAATAACTTGTAATCGAGGGTACAAAATAGACTAAATTTTATCAAAATAACTAGTAAGCTATGCTTATTTAGATTTTAGTTAGCCTATCTTAGTGTTACTAGTTAGCTTTAGGCAAATCGCTTGATAGTGGTTTTTCGGTGACGATCTTACCTACCCTTAGTGAAATTAGTTATCGTCATCAAAATGTGTCATCATTCTTAAGCCCCTAAGATTAAAATCACACTTAGGACATAACACTAGTTTTAAAGTCCACTGGTGTGGCGTTGGCCTTGAGCTCCTCACCAGGACCATTCACATAATTACAATTACATTCACAAATATAATAACAATAGGGATGAAATTGGAGGGATGTTACACACTCCACCCCTTAAGAGTAACACCGTCCTCGGTGTTCGACAGTTTGTCTTTTACGTCCATTCACCGTCTTTCACTTACTTTTGTTCTTATGCTTTGGTCGTCTTCACATTTTTGCGATTCCCGCAAGCTCTTTTTCCTTATAGCCTGCACATTGTACAACTTGTACAAGATTTTTCACTAGTCTTCAGTATAACATAAGTATACAAAATTTCAAAACACTAAATGTTCATCATTCTTCCTCATCCTTGAGGGGGTATTTGCTTATTCTAGCATTCATATCATTCATGCATAAATACATCTCATAGTCTAGTTACAAGACAAATCATTAACACTTGCTTATATCATAAAACAATTCTTTCAACAGAACTTTGTTTGATCATCAAACTCTTTGTACTTCAGGAATCATGGAGACTTGTGTACAAAATGCTCTTTTGTATTTCAACAATCATGGAGACTTGCATAAAAACACGAGTCCTTCGCCAAAACTTGGCAGAAGTATTATCTTAGTAAGAACACGTTAGTCTTACTCTGTAACTTAGCGGGGATTAATCTTTCTATTTCAACAGGTACATGACAGTCTTACAATACAACTTAAAACATAGCTTCCCTTTTGCTAAGACATTTTATGTTGAAAGAAAACATTATCTTAACTTTTATTGTAAATTTTTATATTTGGACAAATGTCCAAGGATGGCTGTAATTTGCACAATATTAAATAGGAGACAAACACCCAAGGAGGCATGTTTACTGCACCACCAGGTAGATGAACTCTATGTAGAAGCAAGACACTCATAAATTGTACAGGTAACAAACTATTAAGACTTGCTCCTTAGCTTTTAGGACTATGCACTCAGCAGTAAAATAGGCAGACTTGCACCATGATAAAAAACATAGCATATCCCCTCATCGAATCTCTTGGGTGCAAGCAACAGAACCCCAAGGTAAATTTCCTCGTTAGGAAAAGTGATGAACCTCAGTCCAAAATTCAATGGCTTTATAAAGATGCCTAGGTCTTTAGTAGTCAGTTTTCAATAAATGAGCCTCAAGCTCCAGTCCTATCTTTCAAGGCACTATGACCACAATTCAAGGGAGTTGTCCCATACCAATATCTAGTTAATTGCCTCATGATGCTGCCACATGTCCATTGCCTTCTACCCCAGATTCCATTCCACCTAGTGGATCAGTAAACACTCTTTCAACAATATATAGAATCATAAACAAATAAGAAATTCAAAATTTTTCTTCTGCATTATCAATATTTAACTAAAGGATATTAACTCAATATGTACATAATTAAATGATAATTACTTAAGAGATGAAATAACAAGTAGAACCTGCAAGGGTAGACAATCACCCAAGGATTCTAATAACTTTCAAAAGATCATGTGCTCAATCAATCACAACAAGGTTATGATTCTTCATTCCCAATAATCAAACTCGTACTACTTAATAAGATCCTTTTAATTTGATGCACGTTAATCTTTTGTTAGAAGATAGTCCCTAACAATAGTCTATTTATGAAGAAATAATTAGATTCTTATGCATTCCAAAATAAGTTTACTTAAACTCCTAGAAAATACGGCTACACAATAAGATATTTTTAGCCTAATTCCTTAACATAACGATAAGAAATTCCGAGATGAAATACAAGTATTGTTAAGTAATAAAGTGATGATTTTCTATAAGCAAGAATAATATTAAAACACTTCGTCATTTCTTCACATGAATTCATACGTGTCCTTTAAACATAACATGTAACCTAGTATGTCACATCCATTCTAGCTATCAATTCTATATCCTATATGAACTCCATTCTATTAGATCTTATGGAAATAATGAAAGAACGACCATATACACCTTTGTATTTTAAGCATGCTATCATAATCCTAAGTACAAGGATGCACATTCTAACTTTTGACATTTGAGAACTAACTTGTATTTCAAAGAAAGTAGCTAAATAATTATAACTTCTACCAACAAATGCTCTATCCAATCATCTTCTAAATATTATATGAATTTTGTCATAACCACTATGCATAGACATTGAAGGTGTTCAAGTGACTTTTGCTAAACTGAACAATTTTACTTCTTCGTAGTATATTAATGAAACTATACTTTTAACTTAATGATGTCCATAGGTAATACAATTTGGACAACTAAAATGCGGAATTAAATGATGTTTCTACGAAATTTTGCACAACTACAGAAATCATTTCAATTAGTTACCACTTTTCATAATAATACCATATGACAATATATAGCAAAAGAAAAACTCATAATATAGGAAAACATACCTCATTCAAAATTTTGTAAGAAATACAAAAATACGTATCTTTACGCTTTCGGAGAAAGTTGAAGTGGTACTTTGAATAATAAATTACTCCTCGTCCATTCTAGTCCATGCATTCAAAATAAAACAAAAACAATTGAGTGATTAGTTTATCAACTTTCATGTTGTACTCAATCCATGTTGAGCCCAATAGGCTCGAGTGTTTTAACCTAGTGCTCTGATACCATTCGTCATGTACCCAAAATTTGTAAAAATTTAAAAATTTTCTAAGTGGTCTTATTTCCCTTCCAAATAATCTAATTGCCATTAAAATGCTTTGTGGAATTATAAATATATAATCAATATCTACATTTCTACTTAATAAATGCGATATGTAAAGCTTCATTAAATTTATCATTGGATATTTATGCAAGTGTGTTATTACATACTTACAACAGGTGGAAATTATCTTTTTATCTTAAGTGATTCTTATGCACTTCATTGGACCTCGTATGAAACCTTTGTATGTAAAGGGCCAAAGTGATTGTATACCATGTTTACAAAAATATAACTTCAACCATAGAGACCTTTCAAGCATTGATAACATACTAGCACATATTTAAATACTACCATTCTAAAATGAGGACTTACAAACTTGAACCAAAATAATACTTACATCTTTAAGGTCCTCATTTGAACACATGAAATATCTTTTAAACAACATTTAACATGAAATATATTTTAACGACATTTAACATGAAATACCCCTTGCTCAGATGCATTCAACAAATGTGTTATAAACATCAACTATTAAGATAACTCATATGAGAGGAAAATCATACAATCGTCAAGAAGGAACATACACATATAATAAAAGCCATAAATAAACGAGACCAAAAATAACGTGGTTCACCCGTGCACGGGCTAGTCCAAAAAAATGTGTGCATCATTTATTATTAGGCAAAAAGTAATAGGATTACAACGAGCAACATGGTTGCTGCAATAAGATTCCTTCTCCTTTCGTCAAGCCTCTATCACATAGAGCTTTTCATGAATCAACCACACATATATAAGGTATCCTAAATTTGGACCCAAATTAACTATAGCCATAACACAATATATAGCTAGAAGGAAACATTTTCTTCACAATGAAAAAGTAGTTATTTATAAAGTTCATAAATTATCATATCGACATTTTCATGCAAATAACTAGCATAATGTAAAGACAACTATATTTATATCCTTAAGTATATATCTTTTAAATAATACCTACAACTATTTTTATCGAGACAAAGTGTAAATCTTATATCTCTATTTGAATATATTAATATATTTTAACATATATATATTGATATATATTAACCTAGATTCAAACTATCATTTAATTTGAGACAAAGTGTAAATCTTATATCTCTATTTGAATATATTAATATATTTTAACATATATATATATATATATTGATATATATTAACTTAGATTCAAACTATCATTTAATTCAAGAATAAGATAGATAAGGTACAAGTCTTCATTGAATAGAAGGTTCTTTTCACAACATAAAGTAATATAGTATAATCCTTCATACCATATTGATATATGCTAACATACACAACCATTGTCTATTTGAATATATTATTATCTTTAAACATGTATATTGATATACATTAACCTTGGTCCAAGATATCCTTTATTTCCAAACCTTTATTCTAAGAACTCACAATATGTTTAATTCCTTCACATGTCAATTGATTATTCTACTTCCGTTTATTTATATATCATATATATATTTAATATACCTATACAAGCTTTCACTTTAATACTATATATTTGTTCTCTTGTTTATTTGAGTTCGTAGCAGTATATACCAAAAGAAATTTACACTAAGTACTCTATGATATTAATATGCCTTATATGGAATAAGGTCTGCAGGGATCATTGTCTCAAAACTTTATATGCAACAGTCATAATTTATTTTTAGACAAGGCTCCACCTACACACCTTATATACTAAGCTAATAAAAATAAAAGCGTATAGCACCTTATACGAAGCATAGCTAGAACTCAATAACCATTCTCTCTTATTTTACTCGAGTCACCCACTACCAAGTAGGTTTTATAAACATATACTTTTGTCAAACTAAAAAAATACTGAGATCTTTGCTATTAACCGAGTGTGAACTCTTAAAAAAAACGCTCAGTAGAGTGTAATGTTTAAAAAGGCCACCCTGGTCCCTTCGATTAAAGTAAAACTCTGCGACAGGATTACCAAAATCAGACTTTCAAACTAGCACTGAGATGTGATGCGTTTTTTAGAGTTAATACAACCTTCAGCAACTAAAAACCAGTGCAGAGGTTTGTTGTAATGAAGGTTACGATTTTCACAAACTTCTCAGATTCATAAGTTTCTTAAGCGTTGTCCACACAACAGTAATACCTATAAAAACAAGCTTCTAAACAGTCAACATAAGGTAGTTTTCAGACGAAGCAGCCTTTCCCATAGTCCACACGTTTTGTCACCACAGGAAATCACAGTTATAATGCTATGAGTAGATTAAAAGTCAAGAATAGAGATCTACTTACCTAAGATACTAGCCCTGTCGACGAGGTATAATGTAAAGTAGAAATCGATATGATTAAAAGAATAATAACTTCTATCAATTGAAATGTGCGTTGAAACTCATCATTAAAATGGTTACCTACAATTTTTTTTTAAATTAAATCTACAAGAGCTAGAACTTCACGCTTAGAGGTTATTCCAGGCATTTAGTATGTCGGAATCTATAGCCATAAAAATAAAATATAAACTTTGATAGTGGTCTAACTCGAGTCTACCCAGTCTAATAAGTTCTCCGTTCTAAATAAACATCGATACATAACTCAGCCAAATGCTTTGTTTATTAAAGATCTCCAGTTTAAAATAAACGCATCTTTCAGGGCAGAGAAAGAAACTTACCACCATCACAGTGACGTGAATTAACTTGGGTCAGAGATTTACTTTATGTGAGCTTGTAGGGGTAAATGCCCTTTACATTGTTGCATTCCTGTAGGTTTCCAAAGCCGCCATCAACTGGTTATTGTACTACCTCGCACTACTAGTCGAAACTCGTGCCAACACTCGGTCAACGTAAACTGAGATCTACAATGCTGATGTAAACACATAGATTCTACCTTCACTCTAACTGCCAAGATGTAGTGGCGCAGGGATGTTTTTATCCCTCTAACGCAGGGATGATTTTCAATTTAACACGGTGGTACTGTAACTCTCTCTCTGTCATATATAAATCTGCATCACCTGCAGGCGATCTCCCAACTAGAATTCTACACTCTGTCCAACCTTCATCATGCCTCCCCCCCCAAGGATCCACTCTATGTCTAGTTGTACGCATCATCTTCCTTCCTTGGGAGGTTTGCCAGACTTGAGAGGATCTCTCTTATTAACGCAGAGATCCCCTCATTTTTCAGGATCGTCTTCCATCTCTACACTCCATGCTTAGCCGCCTAATTAACTTACGACTGGTAGTCTTGGAGACTCCGCATTCACGAGTGGCGGTATTTCTAGATTTTAAGTTCCTTTTCCAGGAGACAGAAATCCGAATTACTAACTTAACCATAAAACTTTTCTTTCTTTAGACATAGTGGGCACTCCCTCTCCTTACGTAGAAAGCTTGATCGTGGTGAGTGCTCCATAATGACGGTTGAGAGCTCCACTATGGTGACCATTTCTTGACTGCAACCAAAGTATAACTAAAATTCCTCGTTGGAGGATTAATGAGAATCCAATCGTCACGTGGGGGTTTGAACTTGTAGATATTATAATACATCTCATATTTTACCCATAAAATATATCTAAGAATATTGCTTCGGCAAGAATTACCATAATTAAATTTGGTAAGGAAAACACTCGTTTCCTATAATAGGTCTAAATCATACCAAATAAGTTTAAAACATACCAAATAAGTTTAGGCACATAAGTTCTCTAAATTTTAGCTTAGGAGGCTATATAAATATTTTATATATCCTTATATGTAAAATAATAATTATCACTACCTTTAATTTTCATATATATGTGTTTACCATATATAAGTTGATAATTAAATCTTTAGGGGTTGTTATTTCCTTACTCATTTGGTAGTCTTTATATGACAATACTCACCTCTCCTTTATAGAGAATATATATATATATATATAACATCATTTTCATAAGTGAAAAATGAGACTTCAATAATTATATATATATATATGTATTAGCATATATATGTCTATATATTTTGGTAACACCTATTTGTATTCATATTCTTATTAATATAAATTTATTCAATCCATAGTATAACTTGGATATACTTAGTTACTTATAATTAATATCCAACCCATAGTATATTTATAGTTAAATATACTAATAACTTGTAATCGAGAGTACAAAATAGATTAAATTTTATCAAAATAACTAGTAAGCTATGCTTATCTAGATTTTAGTTAGCCTATCTTAGTGTTACTAGTTAGCTTTAGGCAAATCGCTTGATAGTGGTTTTTCGGTGACGATCTTACCTACCCTTAGTGAAATCAGTTATCATCGTCAAAATGTGTCATCGTTCTTAAGACCCTAAGATTAAAATCACATTTAGGACATAACACTAGTTTCAAAGTCCACTGGTGGGGCCTTGGCCTTGAACTCCTCACCAGGACCATTCACATAATTACAATTACATTCACAAAGATAATAACAATAGGGATGAAATTGGAGGGATGTTACACCTCCGGCTCCAAAATGATCGATCCTTCATTATCCAGTTCTGGTAAAACAGTTTGTGCTCTGATGTTGGTGCCAAGAACTTTCTTTAGACAAGAGACATGAAATACTAGATGAATCTGGGAAGAAGGAAGAAGTTCCAATTTATAAGCAACGAACCCAATCTTTTGAATAACCTTATATGGACCATAGAACTTTGGAGTGATCTTATGACGCCCTTTGAGTTTCAGGGAGGATTGATTTTAAGGTTGTAGACGAAGAAAAACCATATCACCTACTTGAAAAGTGCGCTCAGAACGGTGCTGATCGACTTCTTGTTTCATTCGATTTCTTGCCATGTGAAGATTATCCTGCAAATGCGAAGAAACTGATCACGGGTTCGAAGAACCGTGTCAACTTCCTGAACTGGTGAACTGTTGGGGGTGTATGGTGGAAGCATTGGCGGTGCCTGACCATAGAATGCTTCATATGGAGTCATTTTAGATGCAGTGTGGTAGCAGTTATTGTACCACCATTTAGCGAGAGGGATCCACTTTATCCATTGATGTTGTTGTTCGTAGGTGAAGCAACGAAGATAAACTTGCAAAAATTTGTTGATAATTTCAATCTGACCATCTGTTTGTGGGTGATACCCTGAACTCATCTTCATTTTGGTGCCAGTGTGGTGAAATAGTTATGTCCAAATATGATTGGTGAAAGTTGCATCGCGATCTGAGACAATGGAAGAAGGGATTCCATGAAGATGGAAGATTTGGTCCAAGAAAATTTGTGCGAATGAGGAGGAGGTATAGGGATGGATGAGGGCACAAAAATGACTATATTTGGAGAGGCGATCAACCACAACGAAAATGACTGTCTTCCCTCCAGATTTAGGGAGCCCTTCAATGAAATCCATAGAAATATCTGTCCAAATCTGTGTAGGGATGGGAAAGGGTTCGAGGAATCCTGAAAGGAGTGTCGTTTCACCCTTGTTGAAATGGAAGGTATCACATTCAACCACCATATGTTGAATTTTCATTTTCATTCCTTGCCAAAATAATTTAGGCCATGCCCGCTCATACGTTTTGAGGAACCCAGAGTGCCCTGCCGATGGAGAGGCATGGAGTTCGTAGAAGACAACCCGTTGAAGATATGCGCTCTGGGGAATCACCAGACGACCCTTGTATCTCAGGGAAGCACCATCCTAAGAGTAATGCAGTATAGCAGAAGGGTTGTTGGCCAACCGTTGGATGATTTGAGATAATGAGGAGTCATTGACATGACCCTGCTGAAAAAATTGCAACTGATTTGGAACAGGCATAGAAATAGATGAAAGAAAAACTTGGTCATCAAATGTGCGAGAAAGAGCATCCACCACAAGATTGTCCTTACCCTTCTTGTAAGTGATCTCATAGTCATAACCCATGAGTGTGCTAACCCATTTCTGTTGTGTTGGGGAGGAGACCCGTTGTTCCAGGAAATATTTCAAACTCTGGTGATCAGTCTTGATGCATAAATGATTCCCTAATAATTCTGGCTGCCACTTATGTATTGCATGCAAAATAGCCATCATTTCCTTCTCATATGTAGAGGCGACTAAATTATTACCGGAAAGGGATTTGCTGGTGAACACAATGGGATGTTCATCTTAAAGGAGAACAACACCAAGTCCATTGTCGCAAGTATCACTCTCAATAGTGAAGGGCTTGGAAAAATCGGGCATAGCTAGAACAAGTGTAGTACACATAGCTTGTTTCAGTTTGTCAAATGCACACTCAGTAGCATGTGTCCAGTTAAAAGCATCCTTTTCCAATAGAGCGGTTAATGGAGCTGCAATATTCCCATAATCCTTGACAAACTTGCGGTAGTATCTAGTCAATCCCAAAAAACCACGAAGGCTCTTGAGTGTCTGAGGATGTGGCCAATTTTTCATGGCATTAATTTTGGAAAGATCTACGCAAACCCATTGTGCTGAAATAATATGCCCGAGATACTCTACTTCCTCCTGTCCAAAAACACATTTAGACTATTTGTCATGGAGATGATGATTAGATAAAAGTTGCAGTACAAGATCCAAATGTTGGAGATGCTCATCCCATGTTTTACTATAGTTGAGGATATCATCAAAGAAGAACATAATGAATTTCCGCAAGTAGGGCCAAAATATTTTATTCATCAATGCCTGAAATGTAGAAGGAGCATTAGTGAGGCCAAAGGGCATGACCAAAAAATCATAGTGGCCATCATGTGTGTGGAAAGTTGTTTTAGGGATATCATCGTCATGAAACTGAATTTGATGATACCCAGAACGAAGATCCAACTTGGAGAAAAAATGAGCACCATGAAGCTCATCAACAACTGGAATTGAAAACTTATCATTGATTGTGAGGTGATTAAGTTCTCGGAAGTCAATGCAGATGGGCCATGACCCATATTTTTTTTCGGATAAGAAGAACCGGTGAAGACAAGGAACTGGTACTAGGGAGAATAATACCTTTCTTTAGTAAGTCTCGAACGAGCATCTCAATCTCTATTTTTTGGTGAAATGGGTAGTGATAAGGCCTGATGTTGGGAGGAACGCTTCCAAGAAGGAGCTGAATACAATGGTCCTCTGTTCTTGAAGGTGGAAATCCCACTAGTTCAACAAAGACACATGCATATCTATCCAAAATTTGTTATAGATCCAAAGGAGTAGTGGAGAACGTTGATGGGTGCATCTGAATGGAATGGAGCTGAGCGATGACACCATGTGAATTGTTCTTAAGGATATTTTCCATGCGACGTGAACTGATGATGTTGAGAGAACCTGGTTGTAATCCCTTTAATGTGTGTTTTTTCCCATTGACTGTGCGAGGAACCTGCAACAATTAATTGATAAAATGCGCGATATATTAGATCACAAAATATTTTTATTAATCGCGGGCCACTTCGAGGGGGAAACCTACTTTGAGCAATATCAATACAAATAAATTCACGCTGCCTTCATTGGCCTCAAAACACACTTATATACTAAGTCTATGCCCAATACTATGGGTCAATACCATGGAACATATAATACTACGGGGCGACTTACAAAGCATGTGCGTCCAATACTATGGGTCAATACCATGGGCTAATAAAAACTATGGATCAACAAATACTACGGGACGACTTACAAAGCATTTGCGTCCAATACCAATATACTAACAAAGTAAAGAGAAGGGTTGAAACGGGTTCCTAACATCCCCTCTCCCTTAGAAAATATTTGTCCTCAAAGCTTTAGATGTGGAAATTGATGCGGAATCTAAAGGAGTGGTTCCCCTGTAGCATCCTCGGGTTGCATTCCGTGCCACTGAATTAATACCTCTGTGATAGATTGAGAGAGAAGCTGACGCCTTTTGAGTTTCAGAGAGGATTGATTGGAAGGCCGGAGACGAAGAAGAACCATATCACCTACTTGAAAAGTGCGCTCAGAACGGTGTTGATCGGCTTGTTGTTTCATTCGAATTCTTTCCATGTGAAGATTGTCCTGCAAAATGAGAAGAATTTGATTGCGGTTTCGAAGAAACGAGTCAATTTCCTAAACTGGAGAACTGTTGAGGGTGTATGGAAGAAGAACTGGTGGTGCTTTTCCATAGATTACTTCATATGGTGTCATTTAAGATCTGGTATTGTACCACCGAAGCGCTTCAAGGAAATCCATAGAAATTGCTGTCCAAATCTGTGTAGGGATGGGCAAGGGTTCGAGCAATCCCGGAAGGAGTGTCGTTTCACCTTTGTTGACCTGGAAAGTATCACAGTCAGCCACCATCTATTGAATTGTCATTTTCAGTCCCTGCCAAAAGAAGTTACATTGTTCCTGGTCATACGTTTTGAGGAACCCAGAGTGCCCTGCCGATGGAGAAGCATGGAGTTCATAGAAGACATAGCCCTATTGAACAGATTGCAACCAATTTGGAACAAGCATAGAAATAGCTGAAAGGGAAACTGGGTCATCAAATGTGCGAGAAGGAGCATCCGCCACTAGATTGTCCTTACCCTTATTGTAAGTGATTGCATAGGCATAACCCTTGAGTTGGCTAACCCATTTCAGGTGCGTTGGGGAGGAAACCTGTTGTTCCAGGAAATTTTTCAGACTCTACTAATCAGTCTTGATGCATAAATAATTCCCTAACAGGTATGGTTGCCACTTCTGTACTACATGCAAAATAGCCATCATTTCCTTCTTAGATGTAGATGCGGCTAAATTCTTACCAGAAAGGTCTCTTGAAGGAGGAAAGCCCATTGGTTCAGCAAAGACACTTGCATATCTATCCAAGGGAGTAGTGGAGACCATTGATGAGGGCATCTGAATGGAATGGAGCTGAGCGATGACACCATTTGAATTCTTCTTAGGGATCTTTTCCAGGAGATGTGAACTGATGATGTGGAGAGACCTTGGTTGTAAGCTTGTAAATGTGTGTTTTTTCCCATTGACTGAAAACTGCATCCAAAGTTCAGCAAATCCCATAAGATGGGGCCAAGTGTGTGTAACCATTGAATGCCCAAGACCACATCACATTCGCCTAAGGCCAGGGTAAACATGTCAGAGCGTAGGTTATAATATTCCATAGAGATACGCACATTGCGACACTTACCCTTGCAAGGTAAGGTGCCCCCATTGGCAATCATGAATTCAAAGTTGGAGCAAGGATGGACAAAATAATCAGCCTGTTTGGCGATCCGAGGGTCAATGAAGTTATGAGTGCTATCAGAATCAATGAGTATTGTAAGAGGGAGCTTCTTGAAGTAACCCCTGACCTGCATTGTTTGTGGGGTGGTGACTCCGGTTAAAGCATGGAGAGATATCTCTGGGTGGTCATCCTGAGACGGAGGGTCAACAAGCGGCTACTGAATGTCGACCTAATCATCTATTGTATATGGAGCTTCTTCACCAAGTTTAGAGGCAGGCAGAGAATCCACATCCAAGAGATAGAGATTTTTCTCAACACATCTATGTCCCCGAGTGAATTTCTCATCACAATTATAACAAATCTCTTTTTCTCTATGTGCTCGCATCTTTACTTCATACAATTGCTTGATAGGAGTTGGTCGAGGAGCTGGTGTGATGGGAGGTCATTGGGAAGCCATATTTCTGAATGGAACAAAAGTGGATTTGGAGCACTGTTGGGCTGTGATCTTGTCCTCCACCAACTTATCCAACCCTAGGACTTCCATCATTGTGTTGGGACAGAACATTTTAACCTCTGAGCGGATTTCATCCTTGAGAACACTGATAAAACAACTCATGTAGAATTCATCCAATAATCCTTTTCTGTGATTGGCCAGTTTCTCAAATTCGGTTTGATACTCTCTCACAGTGCCAATTTGGCGAAGTTTAGTGAGTGCTCCTGTGAAGTCATCAAAAGCACTAGGACCAAATAGTTGCAAAAGCACTAGGACCAAATCATTTTTCTTCGTCATGAACCTTGATGTACCAACGGTACCATTGAAGGGATTCCTCTTCCAAATGAAAGGATGCAAGTGGAAATTTTTGGACATCAAAAGTATTATGCAGACTGAAATATTGTTCTACCCAGTATAACCATCCAGTCGGATCATTACCATTGAAGCGAGGAAAATCAAGCTTCGGCCCACGAAAATTGCTAGAAGAAGAGAACCCAGTGTTCATGGCTGAATGTTGAAGATGGAGGCTGAGAAAATTTTCATCCAAATCTCGGAGTTTGGTTTTGAGGGCTGCAAGGTCTTCCTCCATGATCTTTGCTCCTCCATGGGTGACAACCATAACCGAGAGTTTTTGTTTGTTTGTGAATGGGTAGAAAAACACAAATAGAAGCTGATTTAGTAAAGGGAAATTTAGATTTGGGAAAAACTCTGATGGGTAATTGGGGTTTGAATAGGATTTGGACACTTTCAAATGGATAAGGAAGTAGAAAATGAGGCTTTCAGAAGCAGGGTGAAAGACTAGGAAAATTTGTCAGAGAGGGACAAAGAAGCAGAAATAGGGAATGAACACAGTGACAAAATTTGAAGGCGATAGGGTGAAAATCGAAGAAGTTATGGCAAACCCTAAAAATAGACAAATGTGGGATTTCTGGTTTTGGGAAGTGGAATTTGGGATAGGGTCCTCAGGAATGAAATATGCAGAATGGGATTGCAGGGGTGTTGGGGAAGTTTCAAGGGAAATAGAAAGTTTTTGTTTTGTTTGTTTGTTTGTGTTTTTTTTTCGGAATGGATTTGCAACGACACGGAAGTGATCGACAACAGATGGATATGCAACGGTGCGGAAGTGATCGAAAAAAAATGGATCTGCAAAGGCACGAAAGTGATCAGAAATAGATGGATCTACAACGATGTAGAAGTGATCAGAAACAGATGGATCTGCAACAGTGCAGAAGTGATTGGCAACAGGTCTCGACAAATGTAAGCTGTTATTTAGCAGCTAAAAATAGATATGGACCCCAGGTATGCTCGATTTCCTAACGGTTCAGGGGATTCACTCGGCCACCAATGTTGTCTAACGACTTACGTATTGGGGCAGTATCCCTCACTCCACGGCTCAGGTAAAACTGATAACTGCTTTGCCACAAACAACAACTCTTGGTTTACCTCACGGGTGGGAACTAGTCAATCAGGTAGGGGTCGTTTCCCTTTTCGCTGGCAGGTCTTCTCAATGGGCCAGCTACTTTGGGGTTCATGTGGTGCTCCTCACAATGAGTTTTAGGGCTTATGCCCAAGTACTTCTCACAGTTAAGCGGATAGGGATTATTCCCAGATCTGAACCTGCAACAGATGCGAAAAAAAATTGGCAGAAATTCCACCCAACGAGCCCAAGAAAGTGCTCTGATACCAGATGTGAGGAACCTGCAAGAATTAATTGATAAAATGCACGGTATATTATATCACATAATATTTTTATTGATCACTGGTCACTTCAAGAGGTCAACCTCCTTTGAGCAAGCTCAATACAAATAAATTCACAGTGCCTTCATTGGCCTCAACACACACTTATATACTAAGTCTATGCCCAATACTATGGGTCAATACCATGGAACACATAATACTACGGGACGACTTACTAAGCATACGCGTCCAATACTATGGGTCAATAGTATGGGCTAATACAAACTATGGATCAACAAAAACTATGGGACGGCTTACAAAGCATATGCGTCCAACAACAATAAACTAACAAAGTAAAGAGAAGGGTTGACACGGGTTCCTAACAGACTGAAAACTGCATCCAAAGCTCAGTAAAATCCCATAAGATGGGGCCAAGTGTGCGTAACCATTGAGTGCCCAAAACCACATCACATCTGCCTAAGGCCAAGGAAAACATGTCGGACCGCAGGTTATAATCTCCAATAGAGATACACACATTGCGACACTTCCCCTTGCAAGGTAAGGTGCCCCCATTGGCAATCATGACTTCAAAGTAAGAGTAAGGATGGACAAAACAATCAGCCTGTTTGGATATCCGAGGGTCAATAAAGTTATGAGTGCTACTAGAATCAATGAGTATTGTAAGAGGGAGCTTCTTGACGTAACCCTGGACCCACATTGTTTGTGGGGTGGTGACTTCGGCTAAAGCATGGAGAGATATCTATGGGTGGTTGTCTTAAGAAGGAAGGTCAACAAGCGGTTGTTGAATGTCAACTTGATCATATATTGTATCCTGAGCTTCTTCACCAATACCAGTTGTAGGCGGAGAATCCACATCCAAGAGATAGAGCTTTTGCTCAACACATCTATGTCCCCGAGTGAATTTCTCATCACAATTATAACAAATCCATTTTTCTCTACGTGCCTGCATCTCTTCTTCAGACAAATGCTTGATAGGAGTTGGTCGAGGAGCTGGCATGATGGGAGGTCGTTGGGAAATCATATTTATGAATGGAACAAAAGTGGATTTGAAGCATTGTTGGGCTGTGATCTTGTCCTCTTCCAACTTAGCCAACCCTAGGGATTCCATCATTGTGCTAGGACAGAAAATTTTAACCTCAGATTGGATTGCATCCTTCAGACCACTGATAAAACAACTCCTGTAGAATTCATCAGGCAATCCTTCTATGTGATTGGTTAGTTTTTCAAATTCTATCTGATACTCTCTCACAGTGCCAATTTGGCGAAGTTTAGTGAGTGTTCCTGTGAAGTCATCAAAAGCACTAGGAACAAATATTTGCAAAAAAAATTGGCAAAAATCTGTCCATTTTGGCTCTTCATGAGCCTTGATGTACTAACGGTAGCATTGAAGGGCTTTGTGTTCCAAATGAAAGGATGCAAGTGTAAATTTGTTGACATCAAAAGTATTATGCATATTGAAATATTCTTCTTCCCAGTATATCCATCCAATCGGATCATCACCATTGAAGCGAGAAAAGTCAAGCTTCGGCCCACGAAAATTACTGGAAGAAGAGATTAAGTGTCTGCAGAAGACTCTGGCTGTTGTTTATGATTCATGGCTGAATGCTGAAGATGGAGGCCAATAATTTTTTCATCAAGATCTTGGAGTTTGGTTTTGAGGGCTGCAAGCTCTTCCTCCATGATTTTTTCTCCCGCGCGGGTGACAACCATAACTAGGAGATTTTATTATTATTATTATTTTCCGCAATTGATCTGCAACGGCTCTAGATAGATGTAATTCATTATTTATCAGCTAGAAATAGATATGGACCCCAGGTATGCTCAGCTTCCTAAAGGTTTAGGGGATTCACTCAGCTGCCAATGATGTCTAACGACTTGCGTATTGTGGCAGTACCCCTCACTCCACGGCTCAGGTAAAATTGATAACTGCTTTGCCACAAACGACAGCTCTTGCTTTACCTCATGGGTGGGAACTAGTTAATCAGGTAGGGGTCATTTCCCTTTTTGCTGGCAGGTCCTCTCAATAGGCCAGGTACTTTGGTGTTCCTGTGGTACTCCTCATAATGAGTTTGAGGGCTGTGCCCAAGTACTTCCCGCAGTTAAGGGGATATGGATTATTCTCGGATATGAAACTGCAATTGAATTGAACAAATATAGATGCAAAGAAAAAGACTACTGCAATAATCATAGCGCCTGGAAGCCACGATGAAAAAAAAATGGCAGAAATTCCACCCAGCGAGCCCAAGAAAGTGCTCTGATACCATATGTGAGGAAACTCCAACAATTAAAGGATGAAAATGCATGATATATCAGAATTAGCAAAACACAGAAGAGATCTATTGATCACAAGCCACTTCGATGGGGCAACCTCCTTTGAGCAAGCTCAATACAAATAACTCGTGGATGCCTTCATTGGCCTCTACATGTACTTATATACTAATCCTAAGATAAACAACTTATTACTCCCCATGAATGTGGGATAATACAATATACTCACGGGACGACTTACAAAGCACATGCATCCAATAATAATATACTAACAATGTGGGATAATACAATATACTCACAGGACGAATTACAAAGCATATGCATCCAACAAGGATATGCTAACAAAGTAAAGAGAAGGGTTGACATGGGTTCCTAACACCACTCCACCAAACTCAAGAACTTCCCTACCTGTACAATAATTAAATTTCTCTAAAATGATGTTATCACCTAGTTGGAATTAGGTTTTGGGTAATGACATCCTATCCATGGTACACCCATCTCCTATTCTGCTGAATCTTTCGGTACATGCTTGCAAGCTCCTATTGGCCCCCTTTGTTCTAGATAGTGTATGGTCTAGCGTATTTGTAAATCACCGTTGCCTTCTAGCCATGTGATGTGGTGGTGTTTTTTCAATGTATGTGTTGATAGAACTGATGTCTATGCAGTCGGGTTTTTTTTTCATCTGATATGCTTGCATGCTATTGTCTGATTTCCAGTGTTTTCTTGAGTGGATGCCTATGTCTGTCGACCCATTTAGTCAAAATGGTCGTGTGTTTTGTTTCTCAACCATACCCTTCCCTTATTGTTTTTCATAATTGGGGTGGTTGAGATCTTGTGAACTAAAAAGGAAACAAAGGCTCTTATTATCATAGTATCCTCATACTTATAATGTATTAAAGGTGGTGTTTTCTTTACGTTTTTCTACTGGAAACCAATGGTGTAATGCCTCATTAGACTTGGAGACCATTATAACTTGCATCCAAGCAATTATCCAAGAACTGTTGACCTGTGTGATGGTAATAGCTCTACACATTCAGACCAACGATAGTTCATCTTGTAGCGTAGTTCTCCCCGTGATCATTCTTCCCGTGTTGCAAATTTCCATTGCACGAGTGGATGATAGAAATGAGGCTCCACAATTCCTTTAACTATAGGTTCAATAGTGTTTGGATATTGATCAATGTGCAAATAAAATCTCAGCTATTAATATGCATATCCTCTATTGTTTTTTGTAGTGTGGAAGGCATTGAACTTTGTTCCATGATGTGTGCTTTTGTCTTCCCCACATGCCGACTTAGGGTCTTGTCACCAACTTTAACTCCTTATTGGGTTTTCCAATGTAGGACGATCTCTCTATTTTTAGGTATATCATATGTGCATACCATTTGTCCCACTTACATTCACTTAAAAGAATCATTACCTTTTATAAAGTAACATAACAGAAGCACGAAGATGATCTTGTCATGTCCTATTATTTGAACCATAAAAATATTTTGGGGAAGGAAATTATCAATAGACATAATTTTAGTGAGAAACAATGCCTCCTTTAGAACCATGGATATTTGTTTTTTAAAATAAGGATTTGGCATTGGTTGGAGAGGTTATTTTTTATTATTTTCATGATAGTCCTTTACCGATTGCACATTCTCCCTCGGAACGAACCATGTAGGTTTTGATGGGGAATTAAAATAATTTCATATTTCGCCTATGAACATTATATATATAAGAATGAGTGAGCTCATGACATTGGAGGGAAGAAAAAGAGTCTTAGTACATAGTGCTTTTCTTTTTTTTGTTTTTTCTTTGCAATAGGGAAAATTTATTTGAAAAGATAAATCCTTGGACATGAGAGGATTTAGGGGAGGGGTAATATTTTGGAATGACATTGGGATTTTATACCATGACAACTGTTTTTTTTTTTCTTTGCAATAGGGAAAATTTATTGGGAAAGATAAATCTTCGGACATGCGAGGATTTAGGGGAGGGGTAATATTTTGGAATGACATTGGGATTTCATACCATGACAACTTTGAGGAATGAAGCTTAGTATATGTGGGACTTAATATGAAAGGGAGATTTTTTATTAATGAGGATAATAAAAAAATGGTTTGGGGAGGTTTAGTGAAAAGGGGGATTTTTTTATTTTAAATATATACTGGAAATAGCAATGAATGAGGTTAAGGGAGGGGTGGGGGTGTAAAATTTTTCTTTCTTTTGGGCATGATGACATAAATTGAAATGAAACGGTGAAATTTTACAGGAGCACGTCTATAAAATAATTTGGTGTAATTTGACTCGAAAAAGCATACATGACTCTGACATGACAAAAATTTCGACAAGAGGCATGGGAGGAAAACGATGACAGAAATGGATAAACTAAATATCAACATGAATAGGACTTATCTTTGGACTCTATGGTTGAGATAGGATGGGATAATGACATCATTATTTATGTTCGCCTCTATCATTATGTTTCAATGCTTCAGAATCATGTTATTGTTGGACATCAACATCTAGCCAAGCAAACAAAGAATGAAAGGAACATGGTGACACATGATAAATCAATAATGATTGACAACATGATGTGTAGAAAAAACTGTAACCACATAATAGGTGGTGTACTCATTTTTATCGCCAAAAAGGGCAGGTAGTGAAAGGAGTAAGGCTAGTATTCCATAATGGGAAAAGAAGAGGGATACAAAGAAGTGACGGGAAAACCAATAACTTAAAGAAAATAATAGTTCAACATATCTAGGTTTTTCACTAAGAATCGCTTGATAGCTCTAGTTCCTCCATGTCACGTCATCTCCCGTATATCATGGCTAAATACCATCATATCATAAATTAATGATCAAACAATTTGGAGAGAGAGCATAATGGTGTATAGTTCTAAAAGTAGTCAAACTCCATGAAATTAATATGCCAACCACGTAAAATAAATGACAAAAGAAACTAGATGCAGTTAAGGAACACCAACCTATGAAAAGAAAAACACATTACCTATTGTGATTAAACAAAACCTTAATGCAATACCAGAAAGCAAATTTACCTAGGACTGAAAATGAAAACTTGAACTCCTACCACTATGAAAAATAAACATTTGATCATGGTGAGTACCATTTATTGTAGAGGAAAGCATCATTGATGTTATGATGATTATGATTTATATCGTGAGGATTTCTAGATATTTTACCATTAGTGCTGAAAATGATCCGAATTTATGTGGGAACGAAACAAAAGATAGCATATACAGAATCATATACAGAGATATATGTTCACATACACAGATATATGGCAAGAAACACAGTGATACAGTAAACACATATTCTATTAAATATCGGAAATAGAACAGACTGTAAATACAACAACTAGAATGGTAATAGCTATCTCTAAGAAGAGATGTGGCCGCTGTGCTCATTCGTGCCAAGGTGAATAAAAAGAGAGGCCGAAAGGGCCTATTTATCATAAGCATGAGGGAAAGAATCCCAAACATCCAAAAACCTAACCCTAGAAGATGAACCGTCATAAAGTTTGCGGCCCCAAGGTGGTTAGTTGAATAGTCAACTTCTCGGGGTCATAACTTTTGCATACGATCTCCGTTTGGGGCACTCAGTAGCCCGTTGGAAATATCTATCCGAGGAATACGCCAAGAACCTGAAAACAGAAGACCTTCGTCGGACCAAGAGTTCCCAAAAAACATCGTTTAGGGCCTCAAAACAGCCCCGAAAGTTTGGGACTCGAAAAACTGTAGAAAAATTACTAGGAAAGTGGCAAAATGGGAAACTGTTTTGAGCCAGTGGAATAGGTGGGTGGCCACCGATATCCATATGGATCAATCCTACCCCCTTAGGAAGTAATAGTCTCCATTGCATCAAATCCCTTATCATATGTTGAACCGTGTGTTGAGTTGAGCTCTTGGTGCGACGTTTGCTGAAGCGAAAAGGTTGCCTTTCTTTGAAATATTCAGAGGGTTGTAATTGTTGTTGTTGGATGCGCTGGAGCTGTTCAACAGCTGTGGTTGTTGTGGTATCCTTGGTCTGCATTGGTGTGGATGGTTTCTTTTTGGAGGAGCAGCTTGAATGCGTGGCCGCTTTGCACTGCAAAGGTATTCGAATAGGCAATGCTGCACTGAAACTCTGTTTTTCTTGTTTCTGCCGAGCAGAGGGATAATGGGCAGAGGTTGTGGATGTCTCTGCGATCTGATGTTCTCCTTTAGTGGAAATTACGAATAGGGAAAATTTCCTAGTGTGGGAGATTATCTTCCTTCCTTGCTTAATCGGGATAAGTGAAACTGTCTTTGGTATCCGATAGAGTTGTCCTCCCATGGTGACAATGACACTACGAGGCCGTGATTCATATACAACATGACGCTTCCACATATATGGCTGTCCTAAAAGAACATCGCATACTTCAAGTGGAGCCACATCACACAATACCTCATCTTTGAAGGGCTTGATGTCGTATGGTAGACGACATTGATGACTGATGCGGATCCCTCATCCTTGGCTCAGCCAACCAATGGTGTATAGTTGCGGGTGTGGTGTTATTGGTAACTCCAATTTCTTGATGACTTCTGTTGAGATCAGGTTCTTTTGGCTACCGCTATCTACAACAAAGTGTAGGGGAATTCCCTTCACCCACATCTGTGAGTGGACAAGGCGCTCCTATGCCTCTGACTCTTTGGGTTCCTCTGGTTGAATCTGCGTGGTGGAAACCATGGCACTGGGTTCTGCATCAATGATCTGCTTCCCTTTTTGTGCGGCTGTGAATTTAGGTTCTAAGTCAGAATCAGAACTGGGATCTGATTCTGAAGCTTTGATCTCAGCCACCAATGACTGTTTTGAGCGACATTCATCAGTGTTGTGCCAGGGGCTTTTGTGGAACTCGCACCACTTCCCGATGTCCTTCTTTGTCTTTTCGTTACCTTTCTTCGCTTGTGTTTGGGACTGGTTGTCCTTTCCCTGCCCCGTGTTCTACGAGCCAGAGTTTCCCTTGCCCTGCTTCTGTGCAGGGCCGAAGTCACGCTTGTTATTTTGCTGAAATTTCTGCTCAATTTTGACAGCATATCGATAGGCGGATCCAAGTGAAGAGATTTCCAGGAAATCCATCTCTGTTCGTATGCACCGGTGTAGGCCACTGTGATATTTCAGTACTAGGTGCCGCTCGGAGTCCTTGATACCTAGCTTTGTGCATAAGGTATGAAATTTGTTGGTGTACTCTGACACCGTTTGGTCCCTCTCTTGGTGTAGAATGGTCCATTTTGTGTATTGGTCATCATAGTTTGCAACAAGGTAATATTGTTCCTTGACGATATCTATAAAAGAGGCTCAAGTGGGATTGACATATTCAAACAATCCAGACTCATCTGATGAGTTCTGCTCACAATAAGTTTTCCACCAATTTTTGACATGGGGGATGGCCTTGAGGAGCGCAAAGACGATCTTTTCCCTGTCGAAAAAATTGTGGACAGAGAAATATCCTTTTAGTAGATTCAACCATTTATCTATGGCATCGGCATCGATTTGGCCTTCAAATAAAGGGATATCAAAGTCAACTTGTACCTTGAAGGAAGTCGTATCTTCGGAACGACTGCTTGTCGAAGGTGTATCTGTTGCCGTCGGCATGCGTCGAAGGATCTGGGCGAAATTATCCATCATCTAGTTCCTTTATCGCGCGATGGCTTCCTCGAGCAACAACTTGATAGGATCTCCTGCTCCATCGTCTCTCTTTTCATCCGCCATGGGAGGCCGTTTGGGGTGGAGAGAATGACCTTCCCCAAGTGAAACTAGTTCAAGACCCAACTCTCTGTATCCTGACCTCGTCGGGGACATGCACTGAGAAACAATCAAAGAGCAGATTGCTCTAATACCACTGATCCAGATTTATGTGGGAACGAAACAAAAGATAGCATATACAGAATCTTATACAGAGATATATGTTCACATACACAGATATATGGCAAGAAACACAACGATACAGTAAACACATATTCTATTAAATATCGGAAATAGAACAGACTGTAAATACCACAGCTAGAATGGTAGTAGCTATCTACGAGAAGAGATGTGGCCGATGTGCTCATTCGTGCCAAGATGAATACAAAGAGAGGCCGAAAGGGCCTATTTATCATAAGCATGAGGGAAAGAATCCCAAACATCCAAAAACATAATCCTAGAAGATGAACCGTCATAAAGTTTGCAGCCCCAAGGTGGTTAGTTGAACAGTCAACTTCCTGGGGTAATAACTTTTGCATACGATCTCCGTTTGGGGCACTCAGTAGCCCGTTGGAAAGATCTACCCGAGGAATACGCTGAGGAATCTAAAGTAAAAGAGCTTCATTGGACCAAGAGTTCCCAAAAAACGTCGTTTGGGGCCTCAAAACGGCCCCGGAAGTTTGGGACTCGAAAAACTATAGAAACATTACCAGGAAAGTGGCAAAATGGGAAACTGTTTTGAGCCAATGGAATAGGTGGGTGGCCACCGATATCCATCTGGATCAATCCTCCCCCCTTAGGAAGCAATGGTCTTCATTGCTTCAAATCCCTTGTCATATGTCGAACCGTGTGTTGATTTGAGCTCCTGGTGCGACGTTTGCTGAAGCGAAAAGGTTGCCTTTCTTTGAAATCTTTAGAGGGTTGTAATTGTTGTTGTTGGATGCGTTAGAGCTGTTCAGTAGTTGTGGTTGTTGTGGTATCCTTGGTCTGCACTGGTGTGGATGGTTTCTTTTTGGAGGGGCACCTTGAATGTGTGGCCGCCTTGCACTGCAGAGGTAGTCGAATAGGCGATGCTGCACTGAAACTCTGTTTTTCTTGTTTCTACCGAGTAGTGGGATAATGGGAAGAGGTTGTGGATGTTTCTGCGATCTGATGTTCTCCTTTAGTGAAAATTGCGAATAGGGAAAATTTCCCAGTGTGGGAGATTATCTTCCTGCCCTGCTTGGTCGGGGTAAGTGAAACTGTCTCTGGTATCCGATAGAGTTGTCCTCCCACGGTGACAATGACACTACGAGGTCGTAATTCGTATACAACATGATGCTTCCACATATATGGTTGTCCTAAAAGAACATCGCATACTTCAAGTGGGGCCACATCACACAATACCTCAACTTTGAAGGGCTTGCTGTCGTATGGTAGATGACATTGATGACTGACGTGGATCCCTCGTCCTTGGCTCAGCCAACCAATGGTGTATGGTTGCGGGTGTGGTGTTATTGGTAACTCCAATTTATTGATGACTTCTGTTGAGATCGGGTTCTTTTGGCTGCCACTGTCCACAACAAAATGTAGGGGAATTCCCTTCACCCACATCTATGAGTGGACAAGGTGCTCCTCTGCCTCTGACTCTTCGGGTTCCTCTGGTTTAATCTGCATGGTGGCAACAACGGCACTGGGTTCTACATCAATGATCTGCTTCCCTTTTTGTGCGGCTGTGAAATTAGGTTCTGAGTCAAAATCGGAACTGGGATCTGATTCTGAAGCTTTGATCTCAGCCACCAATGATTGTTTTGAGTGACATTCATCAGTGTTGTGCCAGGGGCTTTTGTGAAACTCGCACCACTTCCCGGTGTCCTTCTTTGTCTTTTTGTTACCCTTCTTCTCTTGTGGTTGGGATTGGTTGTCCTTTTCCTGTCCCGTATTCTGCGAGCCAGAGTTTCCCTTGCCCTGCTTCTGTGCAAGGCCGAATTCACACTTGTTCTTTTGCTGAAATTTCTACTCAATTTTAACAGCATATCGATAGGCAGATCCAAGGAAGAGATTTCCATTAAATCCATCTCTGTTCGTATGTACCGATGTAGGCCGCTGCGATATTTCAGTACTAGGTGCCGCTCAGAGTCCTTGATACCTAACTTTGTGCGCAAGGTATGAAATTTGTTCGTGTACTCCGACACCATTTGGTCCCTCTCTTGGTGTAGAATGGTCCATTTTGTGTACTGGTCATCATAGTTTCCAACAAGGTAATATTGTTCCTTGACGGAATCTATAAAAGAGGCCCAAGTGGGATTGGCATATTCAAACAATCCAGACTCGTCTGATGAGTTCTGCTCATAATAAGTTTCCCACCAATTTTTGACATGGGGGACGGCCTTGAGGAGCGCAAAGACGATCTTCTCCCTATGGAAAAAATTGTGGACAGAGAAATACCCTTCTAGTAGATTCAACCATTTATCTATGGCATCGGCATCGATCTAGCATTCAAATAAAGGGATATCAAAGTTAACTTGTACCTTGAAGGGAGTCGCATACCTGGAACGACTGCTTGTCGAAGGTGTATCGGTTGCCGTCGGCATGAGTCGAAGGATCTGGGCGAAATTATCCATCATCTCATTCCTCTGTCGCGCGAGGGCTTCCTCGAGCAACAACTTGATAGGATCTCCTGCTCCATCGTTTCTCTTTTCGTCCGCCATGGGAGGCCGTTTGGGGCGGCGAGAGTGACCTTCCCCAAGTGAAACTAGTTCAAGACCCAACTCTCTGTATCCTGACCTCGTCAGGGACATGCACCGAGAAATAATCAAAGAGAAGATTGCTCTGATACCACTGATCTGGCTTTATGTGGGAACGAAACAAAAGATAGCATATACAGAATCATATACAGAGATATATGTTCACATACACAGATATATGGCAAGAAACACAACGATACAGTAAACACATATTCTATTATATATCGAAAATAGAACAGATTGTAAATACAATAGCTAGAATGGTAGTAGCTATCTCTAAGAAGAGATGTGGCCGCAGTGCTCATTCGTGCCAAGATGAATACAAAGAGAGGCCGAAAGGGCCTATTTATCATAAGAATGAGGGAAAGAATCCCAAACATCCAAAAACCTAACCCTAGAAGATGAACCGTCATAAAGTTTGCGGCCCCAAGGTGATTAGTTGAATTGTCAACTTCCCGGGGTCATAACTTTTGCATATGATCTTTGTTTGGGGCGCTCGGTAGCCCGTTGGAAAGATCTATCCGAGGACTACGCCCAAAGAACTTAACATAGACAAGCTTTGTCGGACCAAGAGTTCCCAAAAAACATCGTTTAGGGCCTCAAAACGGCCCCGAAAGTTTGGGACTCGAAAAACTGTAGAAGAATTTCTAGGAAAGTGGCAAAATGGGAAACTGTTTTGAGCCAGTGGAATAGGTGGGTGGCCACCGATATCCATCTGGATCAGAAAATCAAATGATATTGATTGCAAAATAAAAAACATGAGTTATGGATTTAAATGAAATTGACAGAGAGAAATATGCGCACAAAAAAATAGTATCAATGAAAATATAAATGATTTTAACCCATGATTCCCAAATGAAATCTTTGAAAACCAACTAGGGAATTTCCATGTCCCACTCATTGTTTTGCATTGGTTTATTAAGGATGCATTTAATGCCTTCTTTGTAATCAATAATGATAGAAGTCACATTATTGATTTATTCATGAGCATATTGCTCCGGGAGGGACTTGGGATATTCGTCAAAGATATGATGCAAATCAACTTGGGTCAAGGTATTTCTTTCAATAATGATATGCTTATTTGCATCAAGGAGCTTTATGACCTCAAGATATTCACCAAGCTAGCAAGTGTCATCAATAAAAACATGAGGGTAATCTTCATAAATCAGTAGAGGGATTCCCTCAAAATCATAAGACCCTGACATTAGGGTAGGGATGTTGAAAACCATATTCTCATCCCCAATCCAGAAGGACTGAGCATCTCTCTCATTTGTCTTATGGACTGATGGAACCATCTCGACTATGAGGTGCTCGTCAAAAGTATTGGTCACAACTTCATCCAAGCCTAAACATTCACGGTTGAAAAGTGCAGGACATAAACTCTCAAGATCATTATGAACCAACCCCTCACAAGGATCAGTTCCTTCCCTCTGTTGATCATTCATAAAGAGATTATAAAAAGTAATCTCATCATCAAACAAGATATCGTCTTGCAAATTATAGGTCTCATCCTCAGTGAAGATTTCATCTTGAAGATCAAGGGAACAAGGTGTATTAGGGTGAGCTAGGATGACATATTCTTGAGGAATGGGAATGCGAGAGGTTTGCTTGAAACTGGATTGGAAGATATTATCATTGAAAGCAAAAAATGTTAGGTGTGTTTTCTATAGCAAAAGCTAAAGATTACTCTCCTTTTCCTACGGATTGGTGAGGTCCATTAACAACAATATAAAACGATTATTACAATGTTCCTAAGATCTTAAGCATAATTTCCATGGAGTTTGAGCTAGAGTAGGAAGAATGAGGATTGCCTCTTGCAGCGTGTCGGTTGATGAAGCTCCTTTGCTAGATGATATTTATCACTTGAATCTCCTTAGATCCTCCATTAAACCTGCAAATTCATCTACAATGCATCCTCCTACTCTTCTAATAAAATTTTTAAGAAATAGAAAGTAAATATAATTGCTTACCAGTTGATTATCACAAGAATTTTGGGGGGGATGAATTGATTCATATTAATTCAAAGAATGAAATACTTATAAACCCTTTGCATGGAGATGCTTCCTTCCTTCTTTGTTTATATCCACAACTTCACCTTCCAAGCTGTTGATCACCAAAATCCTTTGAAGCAAAACAGTTCCTTGGTTAATCCTTTATCATAACTTTTCTCTTTTCATGTGTCTACAACTTCACTCCAAATGATTTCTTTTATGGTTGTAAGATTTGGGTGTTCTGGAGAAAAATTTCAAGTTCTGGAACAAAAGTTCAATGTGGGATAGAATCTCAACTCATCGCTTTGATTTATTTCCTTAATTATCCATTTTTTCATATTTTTTCAGGCATTTGCATGATTAATTCAGGATTCTAGGCATTTACATGATTAATTCAGGATTTCAGGCATAAAATACATGTGCCATTTATTTTCCTTCCACTCTTAGCTTGTGGAGACTATATCATAGCTTTTGATGGGTAATTCAATCTCTGAATTTTTCCCTTTTAGGCAACCTATGTCTTCATTCACATATTCCATTTGTGAAAGTGGTAGTTAGATCAAGAGATCTTGTCTCTTGTTGTACTTGATTTCTATCTTCATGTTGTGGAAAATAGTATATTTGAATAAAATAAAAATGGACTTTTCAATATCATTATAATTTTAATAAAAAATAAAAAAATAAAACAAACCAAAAAATATAATACATGAAATAATAATTCACTAAAAACAAATTCTAAGAATTAATTCAAACAATCATAAGTCAAACATGAGATTTATGCTCCCACAGTTAGGGAAGTAAAGCTTTGAATTAAAATTAACCCCAAAAAACACATTCACATACGTTAATAAAATATGTATTATGTTTTCCATAGTTAATCAATAAATTAGGCAATGCTAATGTCCATATATTAAATTATTAGTCAATTATATAGAGCATCTACGTTAACACAACTATATTGTTGTAATTCATTATTGTATTAATATTTTCATTTTTTAAACAAGAGACGCATGCGGCAATGTTTGTGACAGTAACAAGGAGGACTGTGTTAAAAAAAACAAAAAGAGATGATGAAACCGAGAAAACAGGGAGAAAAAGGATATGATTACTGCAAATGTTTTGGCAGTTAGCAAGGATTAATCTAGATCTTAAAATCAAATTTATTCTTTATTTAGTCTTTTCATGTCAAAGCTAAGATGCCAAAGTTAAGAGAAATGCATGTTTATGGCTTCCACAATTTGGGACAAGAGCAAGGTATTTTGGTTTGATGGTACTTTTAAGAGGATTTTGGGAGATAAATCATGACACCCATCATGGAGGATGGATAGGTCTTCTGTCCATTTCTATGTTTATCAAGGTTCTCTACATTGGTAAGAATTACATAGTTTTTTGCTTGAATTTGATATGTACAGAGAATGCGATTGATGCAGATTGATGAAGTGTAGCGAGCAATGGGCAAGTCCAGAAAACCTATCAAAAGTCTGATTCTGGGTGCCAAGGCTTTGTCCAGAGAATGACCTCCCACTAAAGACAATGGAAAAGAGCAATATGCAAGCAAATATTCTTCTCATGCAATTGGGTCTTTGTATGAGATGGATAATTGAAAGAAATGATATAAGATCACTCAATTTTTTATGATTATGGATAATTCATTATTTTGAGTATTTCATGTGGAACAAAATAGTTAAGGTGTTGTAGCGATATGACTATTGACAAAAGAATATCCCCTAAAAATTACTATGCATGTTACACACAGGACAAGAGAAAGAATAAATGGAGTCTGGGAAAACCACACTCATGTTATAATCCTCATGATGTTAGTGAAGGTGGCGAGGATCCCAAAGAAAAGTTAGAAACAAAACGTTGTGTTCAAGATGAAGTGTTCAAATTTTCCATGATTGAACCTGACTTGCAGTCTAAAACTACTATGGCAAATCCAATTGATGAGAGTTTAGAAGTTGGACTATCAAGAACTCTTCTAGAAACCAATGCCAAAGAGGTTTTAACTCAGGATGCCGATGTAGTCACAAAATCCAATAAAGAAGTTTCCAATAAAGAATTAAACTAAATCAAGAAGTTTCTGAGTACATGGCGACCGCCTTCATGAATAGCTTGTGAAACGAGGCCCATGATTCCCACATTGACTCCACCGTAAGAGAAAATGTAGCCAAATAATTACTATGTTTCTTTGTAAAGTAAGCTCATTAAAGACTTAAAACCCTAAGTTCAAAATATCCCAAAGATTAAGAGGTGGGTAGAAGGTATTGGGATACTTAAGAAGCATCTCAAATCTTCTCATGTTCCAATAATATTAGATGATGTAGATCATAGTCATCAACTAAATGCTATTTTACCAATTAAGCATGTCCTTCACCTTAAGAGTTTGATTTTGGTTACTTTTAGTGACAAGAAATTCCTAACAATTATAGAAATTATGTTTTTTAAACTTTTTATTTTTTGTATTATATGAATACAAATATTCTTAACAATTACAGAAACTATATTTTTATCAAAAAAATTATTTTTATATTATATGAAATATTAAAAAAGAAAATCAAATATTATTATAACAAAAATTAAAAATTAAAATTAAAACATCATATTAAAACTTCTTGTCATAGAGAAGAAAAGTCAAATTTCAACTATGTGCTACCAAGTGCTTAATGAAGACATTACCATGTATGTCCTCATTATCCTAATTAGTTGCTGTAATTGCCTCTCAAATTGATCTAGTCTAGTCAAGAGACACAAATTTTATGGAATTTATGCTATTGACATTAATGCCTACATGGTTTCCATTTGGATAGTTAGTCCTAGGGATCTTCCTTGTTTCGAACTCGACTGCCAACACCAATGCTACTAGTTATGATGTTGAACAGTCAACCATTGGCCATAGCTATTAGCAGGTAAAGAATCATAGGAAGTAATGATAAATGCCAGACCCTCGCCTCTCCTTCCATTCTTAGGTTGAAGATTGAAATCGAATGAGGTATTGAAGGATGCTGTCTTTTTCCCATGATATACCCCAAATCTCTTTTTCAATAATACTCTTCCAGATCTATTTGTCAGGGAGAATTGTGGATCGCTATTACTTGTATCCGGTGTGACCTGCAAAACTCTGGAGCTTATTGAGGAGTTGAGCATATCGAAATTACCACCATCTCTATCGAATTCCAAAACTGGAAAATTAATCACGTAATTGCAAGCAGTTTCTCCAACCAAGATGGACGAAATGGCAGCAAAGATTAATGCTTGAAGGAGACCCATTAAATTCAATATCAATACGAGCTCTAAATTTTAAGCCAGCAGAGGCGTAACACTTATTGTGTTGCCATCAGAGCTAGCTAGCAGAGGCGTAACACTTATTGTGTTGCCATCAGAGCTAGCTAGCAGAGGCATAACGTTGAGCTACCATGATAAATTTAGTTTTTTTGCAGTTAAAAGATATATTTCATGCATTTTTCAACTACATGAAATCGGTTTTTTATTTTGATTCTTAGTTTCCCCTTGTCAGGCTTCGTCAATAGCCAAAAGCCGCAGTCTAGCTATGGAAGTTTTCCATTGATTACAATGAAGTCAGCAGTCAACATTTCTAACACGAACATAATAGGACCATTCCCATCTGTCGGTTGCAAGATCAATGGTCTCAAGAGCCTCTCGTTGGCGAATAATTTGGTCAATGGTTCCATTCCTGCAGACTTTGGACGATGTTGTAACCCTCCAGTAACCTCGTTTCAGAAATTCAAGGCAGGTTGAAATAGTTTGCACATGAGCCCGCTCAAGCCCAGAGTACACAGCTAATATTATTCAGCCTGTTGTAGGCCATTTAATGTGGCTGTAGCAGGTTCGTTGGCCATTGAATCTCAAGTCAACCAACCGCCAACCAGTCTGCTGCCGCCCCATTAAATGGCCTGGCTGGTCGAATGCACTTGCTGCACAGTATAGCATTTACATTTGTGTATGGAATTTTTTGGATTTCATATAATTGAACTAATATGTGGAAAATGATCCTATTATCTCATGGACATAAGTGTATACTAATATTTTAATTTTTTAAACTTTTAAGTAATACGAGTCTATAAATGTTTTTTTTTTTTAACTTTCAATTTTATTAATGCCAAGCTTTTTGAGTAACATGAGTTAATAAATAATTTTTTTTTAACTTTTTAATTTTATTAATGCTAAGCTTTTTTACTATAGGAATACATTTTAAAAGAAAATCAAATAATTTCCTTCTTAAATGGATGTCAATCATCATCATTATTAAATATTTCTTTTTTTAACTTTTCAATTTCATTAAATTGATTAATATTGTATTGTACCATTAAATATATTTATTTAGTAACCAATCTCATTTAAGTGAAATCTTAAAATTGTTTCAATTTATATTAAATCGATATATATATATAAAACATGTGTATTTAATTATTTTTTTTAAATCTCATTTTATAACATATTTATTTTTAAAAGTTGCCTATTATTGAGATGTTGACATAATCTTGATTCCTAAAGAATTTGGTTTATATATATCATAATGTGAATAAAGGGAAGTGCCATATAGGTTTCCTTGAAAATGTATTCGCCAAAAACAAAACAAAATACATAATTGATTTGCATCTAAATTAAAATGTGCTAACAACCTTATAAGAACGCAACAAACTTTGTCAATTGAATATAACAAATCTTAAGTATCAAACAAAATAATCTTTAAAACCTTTCAAATATTATCAACGTCACCAATAGCTAATGTAAACGTGCAACCTATAAAATATTATCAACATCACCAATAGCTAATGTACACGTGTACACCATGTCCTAGTATGATACCATACGTAATGCCTAACATGATATTGTGATGCCATACGTGAGCTTCGTGCTAGCATTCAAAGACATGGTTTCCACTTCAAGGTTTCGAGTAGAAAGTCCCACTTCAAAGTATGGCATGGTTTCCACTTCAAGGATATGGTTCCTACTTCAAGGTTTAAGGTTCCAACTTTAAAGTTTTCTGAAGAAAGTCCCACTAGTTTTAGGTTTCCACTTTGACCTCTTCACTGTTGGGTACTAGAAATGGTGACACAGGGTGGAAGAAGAAGACAGGAAAAAGGGAAGGGGAAGAGACGTGAAGGAAAGTGCAACGCTTAGTCCTTGTCATATCGGCCATCACTTTTTTATAATATTTTAAATTTTTAAATCGAAATTATGCTAGTGCTGCCCTTTACATTTGGTATACTTTTGGTTTATTTGGTATATTTTTGGTTTAGTAATCTGCCATAAGTAAAATGGGTAATTTGGTTGTCGTATTCATTAAGGCGGCCAACAGCCATGAGCATTGTTTGTCCATACCCGGCTTTCAAAACCTGCGTCCACCTACCTTGACTTGGAACACATGGAGAGAGGTGACAAGATTTTTGTTTTTTAAAGAAGAGAGTACATGGATCCCACAACTTTTTACGTTCAACGTGTTAATAATTAGTTATCAAAACATTGGGTTGGTGGTTATATAGTATCAAAGAAATAAATAAATTATATATATATATTATGAAAATATGTGTCTTGTTTTTTTTAATATTACAAATATTAAAATAAATTATTAACATTATTTATAGTATTATTTATATCTTTTTGTTAAAAACATGTCATGTACTAAATCAAATATATTTAAAATCTATATATTTTAAAATTATTTTTACCCCCTATATATATAATCGACATCGATAATTATGAAAACACTATACTTAGCATTGTAATTAAATCTATTTATCTTTGAGGGTAGTAATTTATGTGTGACTACATCTAAAGCACCAATGATTATGATATTGAACTTGTTGCATATGATAATTTTAACTTTGAAGAAGAAATTATGGCAATAAACTTGACAAATATTTTACTAACCGAGTGCGTACTTCTTGTAAGATAATCATGTGTCCATTCTATAATGTTGAATGCTATAAGTTGTATGTTAAATATGGTCACTTTTAAATGAGTTCACTATGTTAATGGAGGAGCATATTGATTGGCGATCGTACACAACCAACCAAGAGTTTGTTTTAATTTCAACATTTGTTTTAATGCTTGATGATGTGATGGCTATGTAACAAATTGATGATTTGATGGTCAATAATTTGGTGAAAGCTAAGCATTGAGTTGCAGAGCATAAAATGCGGTGGCTCAGTGCTTAGGGTCCGTTGGATTTGGAGATTCTCCAGATCCAACGGACCCTAAGCTCTGAGCCACCGCATTTAATGCTCTGCAACTCAATGCTTAGCTTTCGCCCAATAACTTCATTTATAAAAGTACAAGATTGAAAAAGTATTTGTGTACAAAGAAATTTTGGAAATAATAATGATTTACAAAAAATTTGATTGTGTATAATTATGTGTATATTATTTAATTATTTATACACATTAAATAAACAAATTGTATGCAACAAATAGTTTTGCAATTGTCAATAGGCAATGGGGTTACTAAGATAAGGTTTAGTTTGATTTATCCATACATTGATAAATCCCAAGTTTAAGGAAACTAAATTTGGAGAATCTTTCTATTTTAAGCATAGTTACTTGAGATGTGCCTTAGTGAACTAAAAACGAGTAAATGTCATGCATGCATCTTTTGTATAAATAAAAGGACTTCGGTCCTTATTGCAATAAAGTGAAATGCCTGAGAAAAAGTTGAGCTTTCTCCTTTTCCCTGTGGATTTTTCCCTTTCGAGGGTTTTACCATGTATATCATATGCCATTTGGGATTTTGTTGTTATGTCATGTTCCTATGACCATATGCAATTTCAAACTCTAATAATTGAATGGGTTAGATCACTTATTTATGTAAATTGGTTACGTTAAGAATTTTGATCCACATATTTCTATATCTTCTTTGGAGCAATCCGACCACATAATTGAGTTCACAATTGTAAAATTAACCAACAAATCTTTTCATTTCACCAAAACCAAGTTTTGGATGCTCCATATCTACATATTTTCTCATCTACTCAAGGTTTTTATAAGTTTCATTTTGAAAATGTTTAAATTTCCATAAGTTTATTAAAAAATTCAAATTTTAACCATACTTATTCTGATGGTTTTATCATTTTTTTAGTACTCTTGACCACTTCCTCTTTTTCAATGGATCCCACTTTGCCTTTCTTTCTTTGACAATTGCTACATTTTTTAGCGAAGCTTCCTTAAGTCCCCACTTGTGTCTATCCCTTGGAATTGTTGTCAGCATATCCCAAAAACTTACTCTATCATCTCTAAGCTCCACCATCACATTGGTTCCTCCCACATTACCTTCCTCCCCCCCTTACCTCCCATTAGCCAAACCCTATAACACTATTGATCGTTATTCCATTGCTGACCACCCTCTATTCCAGTACAAAATTTCCATAGTGCTCAATTCCCTGTGAGTCACTCTCCCATTATAACATGATTCTCAATCTCTACTTGGACTGGAACCCACACCCTCTATTGTGGATTCATCAAACTGGACTCCCCTCCACCACATAGAACTCGCCCCTTCCATCACATAGAACTCAACCACCTCATGGCCCTCACATGAGTACCACCTAAGCTCGAACTACCTAGTTAACAACACTAGAAAGAAAACATTCCCACATCTTTACGACACACTTAATAATATAGTCATCTAGCTAGTTAGCAAGCACACTCATACAATGGAACATGGGATTTCAAGAATCCTTGCAAGATTTTCCCTTTGATTTTTGAATGAAATTTTCAAACTGAGATAACTTTTCCATTTGGACTTGAATTTTGGTGCTAATGTTTTTCAAATTGTCTTCTTTTTAGTCCTCTACATAATAACACATATGGCTTTAGTTTATTTGGTTATTTGATGCAATTGAAGTCTATTTTTTATTTATAGATAGTCAAGTCTCATCCTCATTTTTGAATTTTTCCAAGGGAATAACTTCCTCATACATACTTAATTTTGAGTCCTATTTCTATTTTTTAGTTTATCTATTTGTTTGATCTATACACAGTGGTTCACTTTATTTTAACTAAATTTTCTCCCTCATTTTTCATTTACAAAATGGACACTACTAACCCTCATGAAGTTCAGTTAGAAAGTACCAATTAATACTCATGTAAATACTACATGGAGGACCTAAAAAAGTAAAGGTCTTTATCAAACCATAGTTGGTTTACGTCTTATAATACTGGAGATAGAGAAACATGCAAAATAGATCAATCATAATGATAAAGTAAGAGGCATGAGTGGCATGTCCATCTTTGAAGATCCAAAATTTCATATTTAGACCCTTAATACATCACATGAAGAATTGTTTAAGTTTAAGAAACTCTTTAACAAAACTAATTGATTTCATGTTCATTAGTTTGGAAACAGATGTATCTTCCTTGTACCAATAGAATTCCCCAAAAGTAAAGTCTACATTTCTAAATTGAAGCTATTAGGATTTCAACTTGGTGATTATGGGATCACTAAGCTAGATGATTAAGCAATCATGGTTATTCTTTCTAAGCTAAAATATCTTGTTATTTTTTGCTTTACATTTTTTCCACTAGAGATGCATCAAGTGCAAATTATAAAACATCTTCTCTTGAGTTTTTTCTAAACAATTTATACATGATCAAGACAAGATCTTGCATAGGGGTACACTTGATACAAGTTCCAAAGAAAAAGAATTGCTTTCTAAAACATTAAGGGAACTAAACCCTCCAAGAGACATTCCAAAGGAACCAAACAAATTGTAACCAACAAGTCTCCTATAGTCCCTCCTCCTTCATAGTCCCATAAAGGTGCCAAATCAAAGGGAGAAGAAGCCACCCCAGACTTGTTCTTTTTGCAATAAAGTTGTGCATATTGATACACATTATTGGAAGAAGATGTAAGCATTGAAAGAAGTAATGAAAATAGTCAATATTCTAATATATTCATGCTTCTCTTCTTCTTTTAAACCTCATGCTATTTATGCAATGGGATGCTTCCCTAACCATGAGTGGATTCTAGACTTAGAGGCTTCCCATCAAATGACCAATAATGATAATTTATTTTGTAGGTTTTATGAATGTACAACTTGATAGGATTTTTTAGTGATATTCATCCTTTAGATATTGTAGAAGCAAGAACAATAGATCTCACTAATGGGAAAATTAACAATGTCTTGTTTATTCCCGCTCTCTCAGAGAACTTGCTTTCAATTTTACAAATATCATTTAGATGATGGAAAAATGATGATTATTCACCTCACAATTTTTTTATCAAATATATACAATATTAAACTCATGTAATTTTTTCAAAATGTGTTGTTGATTCTTCAAGGATATACAATTTTGACATCTTTGAAGACGTGTCTCCTGACATTGACTTCAATTTTCATGTTATTGACTTGACAAAATTTCGACATGAGCAATTTAGTCTTTTGAAACTATCTCTAGTCGTAGGTATTCTCAAAGCACCAAAGGATGTGTGGCATTCCCATTTCTCATACAATAATGGTGTGTGTGTCATGGTCAAGGTATTTTTTAAGGGTAAACTTTCACTATTTAACTACTTTTGGTATTTCTTTCCAGAAAATAAATCTACCAATTGGCCATTTTCATTCTAAAAAATGTTTATTTTTCACATTTAAACTATGCATATATTGATAATATGAATAAAACTTTACAAGTTTTAACAATACAATTTTATGTTTTTATTGAATATTTCCCTGCATATCTATACGTATGATTTTTTCAATCCAAAATAATCACCTAGAGTAGTATACATAAGTATAGAAATTGATTCTTTAAAAAATATATTGGTCATGGTTATGTCTTGTGTTATAGCCAAAATTGGCACTTCTCCATCCATGACGACACTTATAACTTTTGGTCGCATGACGACACTTCATGAGATTATTGTGAGTCACACAAAACGAAATTTGTGGATGGAAGAGCCATATTTGGGACTTTAGATGGATGGAATTACCTAATTCATGGCCCATTTGATAGATAATTACCTTAGGAACACTTTTGGAGACCAAAACTTCTCCAAAAAACCCCTAGAAAAGGTTGTTTTGACCATTTTCCCACAAAAAATGCAGGTTGCATATGGTAAAAGTTGTGGGTTTCCAAAAAAATACGCAGGATGCATATGGTAAAAGTCACGAGCACCCGCTAGTTGTGTATGTGCAACATCGTGGCTACCTCAGAAACACTAAAAACTATACATAAAAATAGCGAAAAAATGGTTGGTTTGGGTAGTTTTGGAACCTCCTCTTCGGTTGTAACTACTTCTTCCTCGACCCTATCTTATTCACTTGCTATATAAGAGAGGGAGAGGAACCATGAAAGTGGATCAAGCCCATTATAGTGTTATGCTGGAGGAATTGAGACTCACTTCACCCTCACTTGTGCCCTAGTTTCTTGTAAACCCTAACGCATATGATCAGAGGTTGGGATCTTTGGAGAAGAGGAGCAGGAGACCTTGAATCTTCGCTTCATGAAGTGCCATGCTTGAAGGAATGTATAATTTGATGTACTTGCTTCATTCATTAATAAATATCAAACATTCTTCCTTTCCAAATATGATTTGTTCATGTATGTTTCAGATCTTATTACAATTTGATGTTTTCTTCTCTTATGAATATCAATCTTTTATTTGTAGTCAAATTGGTTTGAGGAAGGTTTGTAGTTGTTTTGCAGGTTGTTGCATTGGAGAACAAGAGGAGAATCTTGGATCAACCTTCTAAATAAGGTACTCATTCTCCTAACCCTAATCTCTTTATTTAATAATTGCACTTGCAGAACCTTGTATGTCTATCTTTTACCCCAGTACGTTGGTAGTCTCACCCCTACTATAGGAACATTTTCCCTAACAACAGAACTGGAGACTCGGCTGGGGAGAAGCCTATCTTCTTTGGGGTATCCAAGGCTATATTTTCTAGTTTATTTGAAGGTCTGAGTTTAATTTCATGTTAGGACCAGTCATTAAGCTTTGTTATACCCTTCCTTGCTGAGTTTTTGAGTGGAATTTTCTAAATTTTTGGACTTTTATGCATACTCGTGAGTCTGTGGTACTTACAGATGCGGGTCTGAGATATATTTGTGGGTTTAATCCTTTCACACCTGCGGTTCCCTTGTGCTTGCCCCCTTTCACACTCGTGGGTACCTCCTGTACATGAGTTTTTTCAATTTTGGAGCTTTTGGGGGGGTTTTGATTGCAATGTTTGGAGTCCTTGTTGATCCTAGGTCTGTGTAGGACCCCTTGGAAGTGGTGTCTTGTCTCTTGATTGATTTAATATGATGTTTGGGATATTTTTTAAGCAGTTTGGTCTTGTTTGGAAGAATTTGGGGCTTGTTGACCCAAGTTGAAGGTTTATGAACTAATTTGGTGTTTTTTACCCTAATTTGAGTCTAACTGAATTTACTTGCTCCAATTTGACTGGATTTGAAACCTATTGAGTCTATTTTACCCTATTTATATCTATTTGAGTGAAAATTTCTCTTTATATTGGTTTCTTGTCCTTCCTTATGCGTTTGGCCTCTCTTTTGTAGTGAAAGCTCAAGTGTCTTTTATGTGGTTTATGACCTTGATTGCATTGTTTGTGTGCAAACCTAGCTTTAACAAACCATATTTATTTGTAGGTCCTTTGCTTTGATTGGTTCTAGAAGAACGTGTTGTATTATTTTCCCAATTTTGGCATTGTTACAGGATAAGAAGCTGAGAGTTTATGGTTTCTTTCAATGTTTAATAAGGAGATCTGAAAGTTTTTTGAATTTGCTTTGGTAATGTGTTACTTTGAGTTTTAGTTTTGTTCTCACCTTGAAAAAGAATAAAAATTAAGTTAGTGTTTGTAGAATACTTTGCAAGTGACTTAAGGATTTAGGAATGCTTTGCATAATATATATATTGCATATCTAGTTGTTTGAGTAGTTGCGTGCTTAGGTTTTAAGTTTGATTTTGCACATTAGACTTTAAATTTTTTACCTTTTGCATTCGAAAAGACCAAAAAATTGCATTAGATACAAAAATTTTGCATATGCATTCCAGATTATATCTTTAGGACTTGCATTGAAAAGAAATCAAGAGTGGGTGAGTTCATATTTGTGGTGATTAAGTGCTTCATGTTTTAGTTAAAGGATATATTTCTTTAGTTGCACTTGTTTTACTTCTTCTGAAAGTTTTTGAAGAAAATTTTAAAGAAATCAATCAGTAACTTGGGTATTTTATTAGGTTTTCTTCTAGTTTAGAAACACACCTAATAGCTTAAGTAGGCTTGTGGAGGTAGGGAGTTGTGAGTTAACTCCTTCACGATCACTCAGACTTGTCAAAAGATATGTGTCTTTATTTTAGGGAGAAAATACATATTTGTAGAAGGTGAAACGAGAAACTCCACTAAGACCGGAGTCAAGCACGAGGTCGTGCGAGATTGAGTACAAGAGATACTTCTCCGATATTCAATTGAGAATATACTAGAATCGGTGTGTGTACGGGGACTTATTAGTACAATTTTGGTGCTTTTGAGTTTCGGGATTTGTTACCCTGCCCATGTGCATTGATTCGACCTGCAACTGTCCCCTCGGACCCTCTCTACAAAGTTGGTAACCTTAGTATCTAGACTCTAGGATTCACACACAGGTGACGGTGGAAGGCTATTTCCACTATACCTAGGACAGACGTGGGAGGAAATCCCTTGCAGTTATTTGGGAGGGCGGTTGGTGATTCAAACGCTTGCACCCAAAGACTCTGTTTTGTGGACCACGGGTAACTATTCTTCATTCTTCATTGGTTTGTTCTAGGCCCTAATAATCCCAAACTTCCCTTCGGAAGGCATCTGTTTTCCTGGTTTGGATTACCTAGGACCTTTCTAGTGGTGTGCTCTTTGTGCTACTTGTTCTTAGTTGGCCTTAGATATTTCTTGCTCGTTGAGTCAGAAACTATGGATAGAATTCCTGTGAGCACCAATCAAGGGACCCTATCCAAGGGGATCCTTGTGCTTTTTCATTCATTGGGAACATTGGTACTCCCTTAATGACTACCTTGAATCTTCTGGGATTCACTATAGGTCTACCGGTTTGGTTGTTTTCCACTCTGAATTCCTTGCATGATCCTGATGCTTCTCAAGTAAGCACCTCAAATCAAGAGTATCAGAACTCTACGCCTTACTCGCTAGTAACATTTTCTCCTCCTCCTTCTACCTCATGTTGTGAAAGTATTAATACTAGTAACCAGCATCCTAAAAAGAATAGACGAAGGAATAATAGGGATAAGATTCAAAAGCAAGGGGGAAGCCACACAACCTCTGGATGTCATGCTGGGGGAACCTACCCAACCTATGGAGGTCATGTTTGGGGTACTCATTTAGTCACTGTATATCATACTAAACCTATGCAACTAGCCTCTACAGGTCATGCTGGGAGAAAACTTTCAATCATTGTGAATCATATTGAAAGTATGTCTTTGTCCACTGTTGGTCATGTTGAGGACGCTTCATTGATCACTGTTGGTCATATTAATGGCAGGTCACTAGTTACTATGAGTCATACTAGAGACACTAAATCAACCACTGCAATTCATGCTGAGAAAGTTGACATTGTTGACAAACCTAATAAACAGAAGCTTAAGTTCCCTTGTAAGTTTTACGAGGGAGACCACCGGACCTATTTGTTCCTTGTAGTTCCAGAAGTTCAAAAAGCGTGGTATGTAGTTCAAAATTCGTATGCTTCTGAGCAAACAACCACTGCAAGTCATGGTGGGGGAAATCTCTCAGCCAATGATAGTCATGCTAAGAGTAGTCAGGTTGTAAAGGAGTACGAGATTATAGGACGCAAGCCAAAGTTCCATTGTAAAATTTGTAAGGGAGATCACCTTACTCACTTGTGCCCTACTATTCCATAGGTGTAGAGAGTGCGGTCCATGTCTGAAGGATACCCTGCTCTTGAATTGTCTATAGATTCCCAACATCCGTTTCAACCTTTGGTTGATAAAGTGGTTGAACCAAAACAGTCTTTGGTTAACCCCACTCTTCCTTCGGAGAGTGAAGTGATCGAATCGAGGCAATCTTCGACCGATCCCATCAGTCCTTCGGACACTGATGTACCTACCCCTGAATTATTATGCATTACTAATTTGAATGTTTCTAAAAAAGGGGGCACTTCAACTATGCTGAGTGAACCCATACCAATCTCTAGGATCATTTCATTTCATTGGAATAGTATAGTTGGGCATCATCTTCCTTCGTCTTCACCCTTCCAAATAAGGGTTGATATCGGAAACCATGCGGTTCATCGATGTATTGTAGATGAAGGATCCTATGTTAGTATCTTATCCAATTATGATTGGAGAGATTTAGGCTTCCATAAACTTGTTCCAACTATTAATTGGTCGTTGACCTTCGATAGAAGACCTAGTGAACCGGTGAAATTCCTCCCTCAATTATGTGTTACTTTGGGTAGAAAAATAGTCTTAGTTGATTTTATGGTTTTAAAGGACCCTATGGACTTTGATATGATCCTCGGGCATGATTACATATATGCTATGCATGCTATGGTGTCTACACTCTTTTGTATGATGCATTTTCCTCACAACGAAAGCATTGTCACTATTAATCAGCTTGCATTTGTTGATCCCCCTTATTACCCAACTGTAGACCAAGTATATCCCTCATCATTAGGCACTACCATGTCACAAGAGAATTATGTGGCATATTGTTTCTTGAGCCCAATTTCCAATGAGAAGAAGCCTCTGAATTGATGCTTACCTTCTCTAGATTGGGTCCCAGCAGTTGACTAGGAGATACCTCCATATGAATGTATGTGTTCTATCTAGGATGATATACTTCCTTATGATGAAGTTTTCCTAGAGTCTATAATGCAGTTTGACATTCATTTGGAAATTGATCCAGTTGCAGTTATTTATAGCCCCAATTTGAATTTGGAATCTGATCTTACCATGTTGATCTTTGGAATCTCCTGTAGATCCACAAATCAGTATTATTGATGAGTTTGATTCTGCTTCTACAATTTCAACTCCCATGATGATGAATTTGTTCCTACAGATTCCATCATGGCCTTCAACTTTGATCTTCATCCTGAAGTTGATCATTTTGATTGTAGTCCCTCAGGATTTGACACTATAGAATCTTCATGGTCATATCTACTTGCATTATGCCCATTGTTGATAATAGTGAAGTTGAAACTATTTCTACCACAGTGACTTGTATCAAATATTTCTTTACATACGTTTTATATATGATTTTGGTACTAATGTTTCTTGGAGACAGGATTCTTAGCTAGACTTATACTTGCTTACTGGCCCTTTTTGACACTTTATTCGACCATGTCAAGTATATTCGGAACCTTGCATATAGGTTTAGGCTTCCCCATCGTTATGATGCATTTGAACCTTTTTCCATCTGAATTTGCCATAGGGCCGAATTTGTTAGATATTGGTGTGGTAGACATCTTTATATGCATTGTGCACCAATGCGAAAACATAGCCTACCTAACATGGGTCACCCTAGTTGATGAGTCCCCATTTCAGGTATCTGATAGTTTCTTTTCCCACCAGAAAACACGAGGTTGAAAAGATACACTTGTTAGTGGGAAAATGATTTACCTTAATAATTTAATGAAGTGTTTAAAAGATTATTTCTGTTATGTTTTGAAAAGCGTTGCTATGAGCTAATTTCATGTAAAATGAGGTTGGGTGAGCAGTTGTAGGTGTACTCAAGGATAACGTGTGAATCAATTGGAGAATTGGAAGAACATCACCAAACTCGATGCCTTTTTACTGATCTATAGAGAACGAACTCCCGTTCAAAAGAGAATCGGCAGTTAGACATTTTTGTTAGGTTAAGCATTAGGATTTTATAAATATGGACCTCTCGGGTAGTGAGAGGCCCCTGCTGCTATTTTGAAGAATTATTGTTTAAGTTTCAAACTATCAAGACAGTTGTGTTACAGACCTGGTTTTTAAATGATGAAGTTTCTATTTTACATAAAGACTTGATGTTATCTACGATTCAGCGTTTATAAGTTCTTTTCACTCCTGAGTATGGGTTGGAGAGGGCCCCTTCAACACGTAGATCAGGAGATCTTGCAATACAGGTATTTCTCATTATGTGTTGTGCATTAATTGAATTTATTTGCAGATGAGAGAATTCGAAATAGCATCTAAATAACACGATTTAAATTCTTTAGTGGTTGATCACTTCTAATTCTGTATTTCATTACAATGCATTCCGTAGTATGATAATGCTGTGTCTATAGTCCTGTAGCAACATTCCGTTGAGTCATAATTAAACACCCATTTCTATATGTACTTGCATTTATTTCTGAAGCAGCAATCTAGATCTTCAGTTTATGTATTCATTTCATTATTAGAACTACTTATAGAGATTGATTCCTTTCAGTATTTATTGGTTACATGATTTGGTTAACAATTGCAGCATTAGATAATGGCATTCCGAATTTAGCTTTAGCCTTAGATTATGTTAGATCAGACTTTGAGTTTTATGCATTCAATTTACAGTAAGATTGAAGGTCAAGCTTTCATTTCTTTAGAATAGGTCTGTTATAATTCCAGCATTCAATTTCATAGAATAATTTTTATTGTTTTCAGCAAATTAATTCTTAAAATTAGATTGACTGTTTCTTGCATTCAAATTCTTAACTATAGATTTCCTGCTTTCAGTATTTGATTTCTTAGCATAGGAATTTGTTTTCCATAGATTAACAATCCTGTTTATAGTTGATACAAACACCTAACTTCGATAGAGACTATCCTAGAAGAGCACATATAGTGCCAGTGCCTCTAAAGTTTGTGTTGATGTATATGTAACTTCGGAATGTATTTCATCTGTGTATTATATATATATTTATTGTACCCTTATAAGAGATGTGTCATTCCTCTATAAGGAATTGTCGTCATGTGGATTGACAAGTGTCCCAAGTGTGTGTACTTGCCGATGGGTTATTAGACCACCATGTGGGGTCGGCCCTGATTTATATATATTATAATGTGGATGTATCTAAGTAGACAAGTCAGCCCCATTAGGTCACTGGGCAAAAAGGTGAGTATAAATAGAGATAGGAGATCTCTATTTTACTCACTCGGAAAAGTAACTCACTCTCACTCTGAAAAGTGGCGCACTAGTGAGGAAGAGAAGGATCATCTGCTAGGAGACTATCTCAGTGTTATTTGGTTGTATTTTGGTTGAGCCATTGCTCTCTCTATCTCTGAGGAAGTTGTGGGGTTTTTCACCTTAGGGTTTTCCCCACGGAAACTCTGTGTCTCTTGTCTCTTATGCTTTTGATTCTTGTGATGCTTGTCATATTGTGATTGTCATGCATTGATATACTGTATATGTTGTTCTCTCAACAAAGATCCTAGAGTATAATGATTTAATGCTCAAAATTTAACATTGTATTAGAGCTAACCTAAGAAGAAGACATTTTGCAGTGACGGAAGCTTGTGTTCCTTGTTTATTGGTTTTCTCTCCACAGATTTTTGGAAATCAGTATAGTAGATTGACTCTACTCATCAAGGCACATCTATCTGTCCAATCAGAATTCGATTCCGAGCATTTTCAGATTTGGCCCTAAAAATTAGGGTTTCCACAAAAATAGGAATTTCTGTAATCTGAAGGCACAGCCGGAAGATCCTTGAAAAAAGCGAAGTTTAGAGCTTTGGATCGAGATTTTTGGCTGGGTAGATCTCCTAGAAACTCAAACCCTAATTCAGGGCTCTCCCTAGTGAACCCGGGAGGACAAAAAGGTAATTCTGAAGGGCAAGACTTTGCTGATCTCAAAATATGAATGCACCAAGATGATCAGCTCATCAAAGTGCATCTTTCTATCCTTTCAGAAATTGGAAATTCACATTTTGAATTTTTAGGGTTTCTCTGACAAACCCTAATCCGGGACCAGATCCAGTTTTCAGCATTTCAAGTGGTAAGACCTAAATCTTTTCTATTTCCATTTGAAGTACTCTTTAAGATGTCTCTCCACACCAAGCTTGAGGATAAGCTTGAAGGGGCTGATAACTTCCGAGCCTGAAAGTATAAGATTGGGCTAATCCTGGAAGAAAATGAGTTAGACTCATATGTGAAAGAAGACATCCCTATCCCAGAGGATGAAAAGGCCAAGGTATTGCATAAGAAGAACTTGGTCAAGGTAAAGAGAATCATTGCTGATTCTATCAAAGACCATCTCATACCCCATGTGTCTTCTCTTAAGACACCTAAGGAGATGTTTGAATCTTTGACCAAGCTATTTGAAGGAAAGAACATAAATCGAAAGATGACCCTGCGGAACCAATTGAAAGCAGTAAAGTTTCAAAATGGAGAAACCATTCAATCTTATTTTTCAAGGGTCTCCCAGATCAAGGAACAACTAGAAGCAGTAGATGAAATGGTGGAGAATGGTGAAGTGGTGATGACCACTCTAAATGGCCTACCCAGGTCATGGGATTCCTTTATCCAAGGAATTTGTGCAAGGAAGAAGTTGATCTCCTTCAACAGATTGCGGGAAGAATGCTCTCAAGAAGAAGCTAGACTTATAGCTCGTGAGGAAAAGATGGGAGGTGAAGATCAAGCTCTTGCAGCTCACACCAAAAGAAGCAAAACCAAGAAGGATCACTCTCGCCGCAATAGATCCTATAAAAAGAGTAAGAAGGACCTAAGATGCTTCACATGCAATGAGAAGGGTCACTTTGCTTCAGATTGTCCCAAGAACAAAAGGGATAATAACAACAACTCCAGTAAGAAGAAGAAGGGCAGCAAAAGAAGGTTTCATGCTCATGCTGCCGAAGATGATGAACCCCCAAAGAAGAAGACTAGGGCAGAAAGTGATAGTGATGATGACTCATCAAGTGAAGAAGAGTATGTTCCGATCTCTGCTCTCACAGGTACTATCTCCCATGGTTGTAATGATTGGTTGATTGATAATGGGGCTTCCAAACACATGACTGGGTTTAAGGAATCTTTTGTGAACCTATCTGAACATGAATCACCCCATAAGGTGAAACTTGGGGATGATTATCAATACCCAATCAAAGGAAGTGGTGAAGCCTCCTACAATATAGATTCTGGAAAATCTTTGAAGATGAAAGAAGTCCTTTATGTACCTGGACTCAAGAAGAACTTACTCTCCATCTCTGCATTGGATGCAAAAGGTATGAGGGTTGCATTTGTGGATGGCCAAGTCCTAATGTGGCCAAAGGGAAAGAACATAGATGATGCAGTAGTGATTGGAGAGCAAGAGAGAGGCTTGTATAAATTGAAGGGACAACCTGAACATGCCATGGTAAATGAATCCATGGAGCCAAGTGAACTTTGGCATAGAAGACTCGCTCATATGCACTATAGAGAACTTCCAATTGCAAGCAAGGCAGTAGAAGGTCTTCCTGAAATCAAGACCAAACGTGAAGGTGTTTGCAAAGGATGTGCAAAAGGTAAGAACATTAAGAAGGCTTTCCCAAGCAGTGAAAGCAAGGAAAAAGACATCCTGGAAATCATCCACTCAGATGTATGTGGCCCTATGTCATCCATCTCCCTGAGTGGGCATGTTTACTATGTCTCATTTATTGATGACTTCTCCAAGAAGACTTGGGTATACTTCTTGAAGGGAAAAGATGAGGTGCTTGATAAATTCAAGGAATTCAAAACCTTGATGGAGAATCAAACTGACAAGAAGATCAAGACATTCAGATCTGACAATGGTGGAGAATTCACCTCAAGTGACTTCAAGATGCTTTGCAGTGATTCAGGGATTAAGAGGGAGTTGACTGCTCCCTATAATCCTCAACAGAATGGAGTTGTAGAAAGGAAGAACAGAACTATCATGGAAGCAGCAAGGGCAATGTTGCATGACCAGGACCTACCTATGCATCTGTCGGCAGAAGCAGCTAGAACAGTTGTATATGTGCAGAACATAACACCCCACAAGATATTGGACAACAAGACACCAGAAGAGGTCTTTTCTGGTAAGAAACCTGAAGTCAGTCATCTCAGAATATTTGGTTGTCTAGTATAAACTCATGTCCCAAAGGAAAAGAGGACTAAACTAGATCCTTCAGGAAAGAAGGGTATCTTTGTGGGTTACTGTGAAAGCTCGAAGGCTTACAGAATATACTTTCCAGGGTTCAAGAAGATTGATGTCAGCAGGGATGTAACATTTGATGAAAACTCAACATTCATCAAATCAAGGAAGGCACCTATCGAAGTTTATGAAGAACCTAAGGAAACTAGATTTCAAGACACTACCATGAATGAAGCAGTTCCAGAAGTTGTTCGTGAGTTTGAAGATCCGCAAGAACCTGTAGATGCACCCTGTGAGGATAACTCTCACAAGAGGAAACCAGCATGGGCTAGAGAGCTCATTCAAGATGCAGAAAGATTTGGCATTCCAGAAGAAGAACACAGAGCAAAGAAGAGAACCAGATCACATACCAGTTATGTTGCTTTACTCTGTGACATTATGAACAAAGAGCCCTCCAGTTATGAAGAAGCAGCAGAAAAGAAAGAATGGAAGGATGCCATGGTTGAGGAATACCAATCTATAATGAAGAATGATGTTTGTGATGTTGTCCCAAGACCTAAAGAGAAGTCTGTTGTGACTTCCAAGTGGATCTACAAAATCAAGCATGCTGCAGATGGCAGTGTGGAAAAATACAAAGCAAGATTCGTAGCTCGTGGCTTCTCTCAGAAAGAGGGAATAGATTATGAAGAAAATTTTGCACCTGTAGCCAGGTATACTTCTATCAGAACAGTACTTGCCCTGGCTGCAGCTATGAAATGGAAAATACACCAAATGGATGTCAAGACTGCCTTCTTGAATGGTGTAGTTGAAGAGGAAGTATATGTGGAACAACCACTCGGTTTTGAAATACATGACAGGGAGTCATATGTGTGCAGATTGAAGAAAGCCTTGTATGGCTTGAAACAAGCTCCCAGAACTTGGTATGGTAGGATAGACAATTTCCTATCTAGTTTGGGTTTTACCAAGAGTAAAGTGGATTCCAACCTTTACTACAAGGTTGGGAAGGGAATCATGTGATTCTACTCCTGTATGTGGATGACTTATTTGTAACAGGAGATGACAAACTGATTGTAGACACTAAGAGGAAGCTTGCTACTAAATTCGATATGAAAGATTTGGGAATGATGCACTATTTCCTAAGTATGGAGGTGTGGCAGAGTGCAGGTGGGATCTTCCTTGGTCAAGGGAAGTACACAGTTGATATCCTGAAGAGATTTGGGATGATGGATTGCAAGGCCATGGCCACACCTATGGCATTGAATCTGAAGCTTCTATGTGATGCTTCATCTGAGCCAGTTGATGTCTCTATGTATCGTCAGATGATTGGGTCCTTGATGTACTTGAAGAACACGAGACCAGACATTTGCTTTGCTGTGAACACATTGATCCAGTTCCTGATGGATCCGAGAAGTGTTCACCTGGTTGCTGTAAAGCATGTTCTGAGGTACCTGAAGGGTACTGTGGATTATGGGCTCAAGTATGAAGCGAATCAAAAGTTTAAGTTGCAAGGTTATGTTGATTCAGATTGGGCTGGCAGTGCTGCAGAAAGGAAGAGCACATCTGGGTGTTGCTTCAGTATGGGATCAGGTGTGATCTCTTGGTTTAGCAGGAAGCAGTTGATGTCTCTATGTATCGTCAGATGATTGGGTCCTTGATGTACCTGACGAACACGAGACCAGACATTTGCTTTGCTGTGAACACATTGAGCCAGTTCCTGACGGATCCGAGAAGTGTTCACCTGGTTGCTGTAAAGCATGTTCTGAGGTACCTGAAGGGTACTGTGGATTATGGGCTCAAGTATGAAGCGAATCAAAAGTTTAACTTGCAAGGTTATGTCAGTGATGCAGACAGGAAGAGCACATCTGGGTGTTTCTTCAGTATGGGATCAGGTGTGATCTCTTGGTTTAGCAGAAAGTAGTCCTGCGTGGCACTAAGTACAGCTGAGGCAGAGTATGTTGCAGCCTATTCAGCTAGTTGTGAGGCAGTATGGCTGCGGAAGCTACTGTCTGAGCTATTTGATCTCCCATTGGAGGCTACTGGTATCTTCTGTGATAACCAGAGTTGTGTAAAGCTGTCTGAGAACCCAGTGTTTCATGACAGGTCGAAACACATAGAGATCAAATATCACTATATCAGGGATATGGTGCAGAGAGGAGCTGTGAAGCTCTTGTATGTTGCGACAGACGAGCAGATTGCAGATGTACTGACGAAGCCACTAGCTAGGGTGAAGTTCGAGTACTTCAGAGAGAGGCTTGGCGTTCTTCAGATCGAGAACACTTCGAGGAAGAAGTGATGGACACATTTGCTGAAGCCATTCCAAGCATGTTGGAAGGAGGATCCTTCACATGGCTATGGATGTAAGCGCTGGATGATGAGCATCAGGATGATGTTCTGGTTTCTGCTTGGATATGATCAGTTGGATTATTTTTATGTATGTATGTACGCATCATGTTGATGCTGGATATGATCAGTTGGATCATTTATATGTACGCATCATGTTGGATGCTGGATATGATCAGTTGGATCATGTGTATGTATTTTTGTATATGCATCATGTTAGATGCTTGGACCATGTATCTGTATATGTATCAGGTGGATACATTGTATGATCAGGTGGATCATGTGTGGTGATATGTATCATGTATTTGTATTTGTATCAGGTGGATACATTGTATGATCGGGTGGATCATGTATGATTATATGTATCAGGTAGATACGTGGTGTGCATCAGATGGATGCATTGTATGATTAGGATGATCATGGATGACGAGCTTCAGGATGTTGCTCCAGAAGACATGCAGCAAAATGTTGCAGTGATGATGATCAGGATGATCATGGATACATCAGGATGATGTATAGTGAGTATCAGGTTGATACTCTATGGCCGTGGATCAGGTTGTGCAGATGAGCATGTAATCCGGTGCCCTGGGAGATTTGCAGATGGTCTTTCGAGGTTTTGCCTATGGCATGTAATTCGGTGCCCTGGGACATCTGGAAAATGCTCTTTCGAGGTTTTGCTTTGGAAGGACATATAATTCGGTGCCCTGGGAGATCAGCAGATAGTCTTTCGAGGTTTTTCCTATGGCATGTAATTCAGTGCCCTGGGATATCTGGCAGATTCTCTTTCAAGGTTTTGTCCTATGGCATGTAATTCGGTTCCCAGGGAGATCCGATAGGTTGGGCTGTGTGCCCGTAATCAGTCCTGGGATGCTCTTGCAAGGTTTTTCCATGACCACATGTAATTCGTTGCCCTGGGAGATCCTATAGGTAGAGCTGTGTGCTCGTAATAGCTTGGGATGCTCTTGCGAGGTTTTGTGGTGAGGTCACATGTAATTCGGTGCCCTGGGAGATCCTATAGGTAGAGCTGTGTGCTCGTAACAGCCTGGGATGCTCTTTCGAGGTTTTGTGACGCACGTAATAAGTCCTGAGGATTCCACAGTATGGCCAGTGATGATGAAGACCTGCAGGTGGTGGGCCTACATCCAGTATGAAAAAGGACTGGCTCTGTAGAACTTCCTATGACGAGTAGAGTTAGAGATTGGTTAAGATAGTAGCAGCAGTGACGATGATGATGACGATGATCCAGAGAAGAAGACTTGTCTAGCAGATCTGTGTCGAGAAATACCTTCCTAGTTAAGAGGGAGTGTTGATGTATATGTAACTTTGGAATGTATTTCATCTGTGTATTATATATATATTTATTGTACCCTTATAAGAGATGTGTCATTCCTCTATAAGGAAGTGTTGTCATGTGGATTGACAAGTGTCGCAAGTGTGTGTACTTGCCGATGGGTTATTAGACCACCATGTGGGGTTGGCCCTGATTTATATATATTATAATGTGGATGTATCTAAGTAGACAAGTCGGCCCCATTAGGTCACTGGGCAAAAAGGTGAGTATAAATAGAGATAGGAGATCTCTATTTTACTCACTCGGAAAAGTAACTCACTCTCACTCTGAAAAGTGGCGCACTAGTGAGGAAGAGGAGGATCATCTGCTAGGAGACTATCTCAGTGTTATTTGGTTGTATTTTGGTTGAGCCATTGCTCTCTCTATCTCTGAGGAAGTTGTGGGGTTTTTCACCTTAGGGTTTTCCCCATGGAAACTCTGTGTCTCTTGTCTCTTATGCTTTTGATTCTTGTGATGCTTGTCATATTGTGATTGTCATGCGTTGATATACTGTATATGTTGTTCTCTTAGCAAAGATCCTAGTGTATAATGATTTAATGCTCAAAATTTAACAGTTTGTACATCCCCTGGTTTGATAATTAAAGTAAATCTCCTAGTGTAGCTGCCCTCATTAGGCACCCATACTTTAAGCTCACCACTTTTTGGCGCCGTTGTCGGGGAGGTGCTAAATATTTTAGGAGACATTGCCTAAAAACAACACAAAAAGAAAACAAAAATTACATAAAACAGGAACATCAAAAACAACACAAAAAGAAAACAAAAAAAATCACATAAAACAAGAACATAAATTTTCCAATGAATGCCTCGTCGGCAAAGGGATAGGTTTGATGCTTTCTGCCTAGGCTTCCCATGAGCAATAATGGTGACAACAATTCTTACCAATCTCAGTTTGGATCCCCAAGCTCTGAAAACGATACTGATTCCACATACGATCCAAACAGAGACAACTTATCTACTAGTTCTAGCTCAAACACTGCTATGGCTGAGGAAGAAGAAGAACCCAAGGAGCTTTTCACCTTTCCTATTAGCATACCTCTTGGAGATTCCATAATGAAGAATATCAACCCTAACAATCTGCCAAACTTCCATGGATTAACTTCATAAGATCCTGACACATTCCTGTTTGAGTTTGAGGTAGTTTTAGATCTTTCGATTATACTACAGATGCACAAAAGCTAAGGCTTTCTCCATCCACACTGAAAGATTTATCACTTAGGTGGTTCATGAATTTAGAAGGAAATAGTATTTTCAGCTGGGATCAAATGAAACAAGCATTCCTAGAAAAGTATAGGGACTACTATAAAGCAAAAGATACAAGGGATGAAATATTTAGGATGCAGCAGGGAGACTGTGAATCCTTAGAAGATTATGCCCAACGATTCTAGCTCAGCTACAAACGAGCTAACCATTGCACCCTAGACCCTGAATCGCTAAAACTGGTCCTTCTTAGGGGGATTAGAGAGGATAATTTTGAGATCTTAAACCTCTGGGAGATGGAGACATTTTTCAGAATACTTATGACCAAATACTACAGATCTTTAAGAACCATTCTAGGTCTAGGAAAAGCAAGAATGGGACAAGAGATACACATTTACCCATTGGATCCTCATCATCTTCAGGACCCAATCTTACAAAATATGACTTAGGAAACTTGTTAGATGACATGAATACCGACATCTTACAATCTCTGGCCATGCAACTTGATGCACTACAAATAAAAAAGAAGTAGGATGAAATTAACCAAGCCTTGGCCGTATTCAGTCCTCGTTGTAGAAAAAACATGAGAAGGGGCAGTGCACCTTGAACACCATAGAAGTATGTGGTCTCTGCATTGATGACCATTCCACTGATAAATGTCCCCTCTTACCCTCATGTAAGGCGGCTATTCAAGACCCAGCATCTAAAGTGGCAATAGAACAGCTCTATTTTATAAATCAGAGGAGGAATAATTTTGTTAGACCATATCAACAGAGCAATCAAGCCTACTATAATCAAGGATATCCAAATTGGAACTCTGCACCAACTCCATGGCAAGCACATCCAAATCCAAACCAATGGCAACATAATCAACAAACATATCAACCATCCTATCAACAATCGTATTACCCACCATCTTACCCAATACCCCCCACCTTTTCCTCCATCCACCACAAATTATCCAAATCAATACCCCCATCCATCAAATTGGAGGGCCCCGTTACAACAACCACTTATTATGCCACCCCCATAGCCTCAACCACCTCCCAGACCTCCACCCATTCCAGCCCAACCAATCCCAAATCCTAATAATAACAGACCTCCTCAACAACAATAGACTTATAACGTTGATTTCACACAATTCCCTACCTATGTCTTAGACACCATAGAAATAAACGAAATAAACCTATGATTTGGAAAAACGTTGCAGAATACATCCCCACACAATATCCAACAACCTGAAGCTCAAGAACAAACATCAGAACCCTATGTTCAACATCCAGATGAACCAAACCCTCCTGAGGACGAAACCCAACCACTCCCACGCAACAGAAACCCTCCATTTCCAGAAAAACTAGTCCAAAGTACGAAAGAAGAGGAATAGAATACAATTTTAAACGAATTTAAGCACTTAAACATCCAAATCCCAATTTTACAAGCCATAAGGGATGTGCCCATCTGCAACAAATTTATTAGAGAGAATTGCCTAAAGAAACCAGGAAGGAGGAAAGGTGACCCACCAACCATAAATGTAGTCAGACAATTGGCTGATTTAATGATGGGTGTCATAATAAACCCTAAATATCTTGATCCAGGTAGTCCTGTAGTAAACATTACCATCAATAACAAGTAAATAAATAAAATCTTAATATATTTGGGAGCTACGATCAATGTCATGACTAAGGAAACCATGCTATACCTGGGACTCCAATCAATGGTCAGACCAACCACAACAGTACTCCAACTAGCAGACACATCCACTGTGAAACCCGAAGGAATGCTAGAAGACATTATGATCAATATTGAATTCTGGGAATACCCAGCTGATTTTATAATAATTGAAATCAAAAGCAAACTTAGTAGCTATCCAATTATACTAGCTAGACCTTGGTTAGCAACTGTGGACGCTTACATAGGTTGCCGATCAGGAAATATGACAATCACCAGTGGACATGCCAGGAAGAAAATCACAATATACCTACCAGCAATGAAATCTTCAGAGTTATAATATCAAAATTGGACTGATGATTACCTGAACACACCAAATCACAACCTCCGACCTATCCTAACAATTGATGCTGCAATATCACTAGAAGCAATAGACGAAGATGGCCATATAGATAGATTTATACAAAATGTATCTTCTAACAATCATGTTATTCAATAATTTTTTTCCACAGAAACAGGTGACAGTTTAAAACAAAACATGGATAAATTATGGACAGAAGTACTCGAAGAACAAATTGAAAAAGTAAAAATCGTGGAAATTCTGCCTGGAAAAACAGTCAACATAAATTCCAATTTGAAACCAGAGAAAGAAAAGAAATTGATGAAGATACTAGAAGAACAACGTAAAGCATGTGCATGGACATATGTAGACATGAAAGGCATACATCCTGATATCTGCAAACACTACATTTACATCAAAGAAGGTTCTACTCCTATCAGGCAACCACAAATAAGGCTAAACCCTGCATTGAAAGACATAGTCAAAGTGGAACTACAAAAGTTATTAGATGCAGGGTTCATCTATCCAATATCTGATAGTGAGTGGGTCTCACCACTAGTTATAGTACCTAAAAAAGGAGGCAAATGGAGAATTTGTGTGGACTATAGAGAGCTGAATAAAACAACCAAGAAAGATCACTTTCCTCTTCCATTTATAGATCAGGTGCTAGATACATTATCTAGAAATAAGGATTTTTCATTCTTAGACGGTTTCAGTGGGTACAACCAAATTTTAATACACCCAGCTGATCAAGATAAGACGACCTTTACATGCCCATGGGGAACTTATGCCTATAGGGTCCTACCCTTTGGTTTATGTAACGCCCCAACAACATTTCAAAGAGCCATATTGAGTATTTTCTCTGATTTTATAAATGACAAAATGGAAGTCTTCATGGATGATTTCACACCCTATGGACAAAACTTTGAGAGGGCATTGAAAAATCTTGAATTAGTATTGAAAAAATGTATTGAAATGAGTTTGTTCCTAAGCAATGACAAATGCAGAATGTTAATGGAAGAAGGCATCCTTCTAGGACATCATATATCCCAGAGGGGGATAGAGGTTGGTCAAGCAAAAGTCTTAGTAACCAAAATGCTGCCACCGCCTATCAAACAAAGGGATGTAAGAAGTTTCCTTGGACAAAATGGGTACTACAGAAGGTTTATTGAAAATTATAGTAGAATTGTTTCCCCAATGTTTGCACTTCTCACAAAAGACAATGAGTTCATATGGACAAGCAATTGCATGACAGGATTCAAAAATCTTAAGGAGAAAACAATCACAGCGCCAGTACTCCAAGGACCAAATTGGGAAATTCCATTTCACATCCACACAGATGCATCAGATAAAGCCATCGGATCTGTGCTTGGATAAGAATGAGACAAGAAACCCTATGCCATATACAATATAAGAAAAAATTTGGCTGGGGCAAAACTCAACTACACAGTAACAGAGAAGGAATTTTTAGCAGTCATACATGCAATCAATAAATTCAGGCATTACATCACGGGATACCAAAGTTTTATCCACACTGACCACTCAGTAATCAGATATCTTATGAACAAGCCTAATACTAGTGCAAGAATTATTAGATGGATGCTACTTCTACAGGAATTTGACATTACTATAATAGATAAACCAAGCAAGCATAATGTGGTAGCCGACTTTCTGTCAAGAGTCACACATGGAAAAGATAATGAATTGGTTCAAGATAACTTCCCCGATGAGCACCTTTTTGCCATATCAACAAGAAGCCCATGGTTTGTTGACATAGAAAACTATTTAGTATCCGGGAAGTTTCCAAAACATTACAGTTATAAAGATAGGACAAAAGTAATAAGGCAAAGTGCCACATATACATGGATAGAGAGCATGCTTTTTAAACAGGGACCAGATTAGATACTTAGAAGGTGCATTAGGGAAGAGGAAGTACATGACGTAATGCATGCCACTCATAATGAACCCTGTGGTGGACACTATGCTGCAAAAAGGACAGCCTACAAAATCTTGCAAACAGGGTATTATTGGCCAACACTCCACAAAGATGCTTATGAGTATGTGTCCCACTGTGATGGCTGTCAAAGAATGGGGAAGCCTACAAAAAAAGAAGAAATGCCTCTTCATCCACAGATCTCCTTAGAAGCATTCGAGAAATGGGGATTTGACTTCGTTGGTCCAATCAACCCACCATCAAATCAAAAGAACTACATTATAGTATGTAGATATTACCTTACAAAATGGACTGAGGTAGCAGCACTTGCTGCAGCGAATGAGAACAATGTAGCAAAAATTTTCACTGAGCAAATCTTCCACAGGTTTGGTGTTCCAAGGGAACTAGTTTCTGATCAAGGACCACAATTTACATCCAACTTAATAGAGGACCTACTGAAAAAGAATAAGTTTAAACATAGATAGTCCTCTTCATATCACCCTCAAGGAAATGGTTAGGCAGAAGTCACCAACAGAGAATTAGAGAGGATTCTAACAAAGACAGTCCAACTCCACAAAAGAGATTGGGCTGATAGATTAAGTGATGCAGTTTGGGCCTATAACACCACATGGAAGACAACAACATGATTCACACCTTATGAGTTAGTATATGGAAAGAAAGTCATGCTGCCAATTGAATTTGAAATAAAAACACTAAGAATTGCAGCAGAGTTAAACATGGAACTATCAAAAATACAACAAGAACACATGCTAAAATTGAATCAGCTGGATGAGCACCGCCAACAAGCACTAGCCCACACTGAAATCATCCAGCAACAAAGAAAGAGGTGGCATGACAAGCACCTAAAAGATACAAAGTTCAAGGAAGGTGACTGGGCACTAGTCTATGATTCCAGGTTTCACACATTCAAAGGAAAATTAACAACCAGATGGCTAGGACCTTACATCATTGAGCACATCTATGAAAATGGAGCAGTCAAGATTATTACAATAGATGAACAACAGTTGTCCATGATAGTGAATGGACATCGACTCAAACTTTACAAGAAACCACAATCAAAAGAAGAATTTACACAGGTACTCTACCAACAACAATTGATGCTGATAGAAAATATGAAAAAGCATTGAAAAAAATGAAAAACAAAGAGAAAAAAGAAAAAGAAAAAAGAAAGAAAAAATTGATAGAGAAAATAGCAGGCCAAATAACAGGGCCACGTATATCACTATGAAGATCCAGCATTACTATTTCAAAGAGAAATATCAAACACAATTCAAGCGAGCCCGAGAATTCTCAAACATTTTCAGCATACAAGCGAGCCAGATATACATTCAAGAGAGCCAGCAAAATTATCTACCACTACAGGAAAATCAAAGCACACTCTTCAATCAACTCTGCCATATGATCATAAGCGCTTGACCCTACTTCAAGTGAGCCTGAAATTGATTCAAGCGAGGCTGCCATTTATTCAAGTGAGCCAGAGCAAGCTAGACATTCATCCAAAAGCAACAACAAGCAACCAAATTCATGCAATGCATCATCAAAGTCAAATCAAAATGGCACGAAAAAAAGAAAAATGCAGAACACACATAACTACTGACACACCAAAGATTACTACAAATTACACCAAATCTACTACAGCATCCAGCACACATGCAAATTAGCAATGATCATGAACTCCGGTACACTACAAAATATAGCAAGGTAATCTTTGAACATTTTCATTTTATTTTTAAGGTCAAATCATTATCCCCAAAACGGTTATATTTTAAGCTGAGGACAACTTTACGATAAAGTCGGAGGGAAAGGTCCAGATTACAAAACCATGATTGCACATACCCATCATTTCAACAAATGATGAATCCGCATATAACGATCATACTTCACAATAATCGCAAAGTACAAGCATAAAGCGAAATGAAGAGCTTGATCATGAAAAGAAATGGATCAATCATCAAGTACAGCGAAGAATAATAAGGATAAGTGTGGAAGGACATTTAAGTTAAGCTGCATGATCATCAAAGAAAAAGCCAATTTTTGCAAAACAAAAGAAACCTCTCAGCACTTCTCGAAAGTAAGCCAATAGAAGAGAGTGCGTCACACAGCAAGCATTCCGGCCCCGAGCCTATAAGTAAATCCAGACCAGTGAGGTAAAAGACACATTCAAAATTGGTTTTGTCAATTGTAGAAGAGATTTTAAGATGACGAAAGGATTCAAGAAAAGTGAACCAGAGGAGCACAACGCCGTCTACCAGAACCTACAAATATTAACAACCATCTGCAGTGCAGGATGGATGCCCTTCATCCTAAGAATGCAAGGGTACGACACAGGGGTATCTCTGGAGTTTGCAAAAAATTTTAAACATATCAAGGATGAACAATTTGTCACCCAAGTGAAGGGGTTACGTATTAAAATTGATGAGGATGTAATTGCCAAATTCACTGTACTACAGAGAGGTTTGCATTGGACCAAGGATGATAGGGAGGCGAACCGGGAAGCAAAAACAACATTCTTCGAGCAAGAAGAGGTCTATGACAAAGACAAAAACGGAGTCAAAAGACTCTCCATTCTAGCACCATGGGAGGACGTGGCTGCAATCATTCAAAAGTACATCACATGCTCTGGTAGGTTAAGCTATGTCCCCATCTTTCGTTTTCGGATTTTAGAGCTGTTAAGACACAGAACCCATCATCCACCAAACAACAACATTAGTATTCCATATTACCTGCTCCAATCTCTAGCAGAAATGAATAAGAAGGTGGCTAAGGGTAAGGAGGATGCCTTGGCCGATCATGGGCTGATCAAGTTAATCATCTATGAGGAATTAAAGGCGCAGATACCAGAGCTTTCATGGGAAGAATTTGTTTTGGTATCCACCGAATATGTTCAAAGGATAAAGGGTACACTCATAGCTGGCATACTATCAAGAGCAATGAACAAAACCGCCTCTACATCAGGGGTGAAGAGGAAAATTGACCTGGACCATGTGGCTGAAACCCTGGTGAAAATAAAGCACTCAAGAGAGGACTCCCCCAAGGCAAACCCAGGGATTCCTACCAGTAATCAAGAGCCGAAAAGAAGAAGTAAGAGATTCACCCAAGCATCTCGAATCTGAGTTACCAAGGAAAAGAGTAGGGAACCCAGTCCCATAGTTCAAAATGTGTCGGATGGGGACGATGATCAGCGGGTAGATCAGAAGGATCCCACTACAGAAGAGGAGCAGGATGAACAAGAGATGCAGGATGAACAGGAAGAACAGGAGGAGGAAGAAGAACGGAATGAACCAAAAGAGCATGTCAACCCCCAGGGGGACCCTCCTAAGCATAATGAAAACCCCGGGGTTGTCAATCAACTGGCTGAGGCATGGGAAGAATTAGAAGAGATCAGAAAGGAGTTGGCGGCATTAAAAATTGGATCAGGAAGCCAGACAGCATCACCCCCGTTCTCATCTGAGAAGACAAATTCTAAGAATGCATCATGCAAGGGAGATAAGATTGGTGGAATAGAGAAATTCAACACTTCAAGAAAAGTTGGCTGAGGCACAAGGGGAACTAGCTAAGAAGGAGCAAGAAATTGTTCAGCTGAAGCATTTCTTGGATACTACCACTGAAATATACAGTAAACTATTGGAGAATAGGCCACCTTCAGCAATATATGCAGTTTACCTACAAGAGAAGTGGGGCAAATTCCAGCTCCAAAGGTTGGCACAGGGACTCCCAATAGAAATCAAAACACCCAGGGAATTTGTGGATGCATCTCTCAAGGCCACAGAGTCAGAGAAGGACCAGCTTAGTGAGTTTTTACTACACAATTTTGTAGCTCCTAGCTCGTCTAACTGGTCTCCAAACCCTTACATGGGCGATTTCCAGTTAAGGGCATTATGTTCTTGGATGAAAAACGAAATTGAACGAACACAGGACTACCACATTTATGTGGCAGCAAAATGGCAGACCCCATTATGGATCAGGGCAGAAGCATCTCACCTTGAAAGAATAATCTATGACCACAGAAATCTCACCATAGATGAGGAACTAATCCCAATTCTCCTTGAGAAATAACAGGGGGCTGTGGATCACTTCGATCTTACTCTTCAGAGCACACATAAGGAGGTTCAGGAGTCTATTGGTGAAAGATGGTTCAAAGTGGAAAATGACTTGAAAATAAAAGAACTTCACTCCCCTGCCAGACTAGAAAATGCTCTCGTAAAAGCCAAGCTCTACAGAGAGTTATTAATAAAGAATCAACTTAGGTGGATAGGGATGAGGCTAAACCCCCCATTCTTCCTCCCTCTGGTCATTAAGGAACAGGTCAATGAGGAAGAAGAAAGGGGGGCATGGGTCAAGGAAGATCAAAGTATGGGCTACCACAAACAGGCAGGGACCCCCAAGGTGGTAGCATGGGACATCAGAGACATCATTAGAGAGAATAATATGTCACCCAAGGATGGGTGAATCCTTCAACAATGGGGGATATGATGAGTCCCCATTTCAGGTATCTGATAGTTTCTTTTCCCACCAGAAAACACAAGAGAGGTTGGAAAGATACACTCGTTGGTGGGAAAATGATTTACCTTAATAATTTAATGAAGTGTTTAAAAGATTATTTCTAGTATGTTTTGAAAAGTGTTGCTATGAGCTAATTGCATGTAAAATGAGGTTGGATGAGCAGGTGTAGGTGTACTCAAGGATAACGCGTGAATCAAGTGGAGAATTGGAATAACATCACCAAACTCGGTGCCTTTTTCCTGATCTATAGAGAACGAACTCTTGTTCAAAAGAGAATCGATAGTTAGACATTTTTGTTAGGTTAAGCATTAGGATTTTATAAATATGGACTTCTTGGGTAGCGAGAGGCCCCTGCTGCTATTTTGAAGAATTATTGTTTAAGTTTCAGACTATCAAGACAGTTGTGTTACAGACCTGGTTTTAAACGATGAAGTTTCTATTTTAAATAAAGACTTGATGTTATCTATGATTCAACGTTTATAAGTTCTTTTCACTCCTGAGTACGGGTTGGAGAGGGCCCCTCTAGCACATAGGTCAGGAGATCTTGCAGTACAGGCATTTCTCACTATGTGTTGTGCATTGATTGAATTTATATTGCAGATGAGAGTATTCGAAATAGCGTCTAAATAACATCATTTAAATTTTGTAGTGGTTGATCACTTCTGATTCTGTAGTTCATTACAACACATTCCGTAGTATGATAATGCTGTGTCTATAGTCCTGTAGCAGCATTCCGTTGAGGCATAATTAAACACCCATTTCTCTATGTACTTGCATTTATTTCTGAAGCAGCAATCTAGATCTTTAGTTTATGTATTCGTTTTATTATTAGAACTGCTTATAGAGATTGATTCCTTTCAGTATTTATTGGTTACATGATCTGATTAACGATTGCAACATTAGATAATGGCATTCCGAATTTAGCTTTAGCCTTAGATTATGTTAGATCAGACTTTGAGTTTTATGCATTCAATTTACAGTAAGATTAAAGGTCAAGCTTTCATTTCTTTAGAATAGGTCTGTTATAATTTCAGCATTCAATTTCATAGAATATTTTTTATTGTTTTCAGTAAATTAATTCTTAAAATTAGATTGACTGTTTCCTGCATTCAAATTCTTATCCATAGATTTCCTGCTTTCAGTATTTGATTTCTTAGCATAGGAATTTGTTTTCCATAGATTAACAATCATGTTTACAGTTGATACAAACACCTAACTTCGACAGAGACTATCCTAGAAGAGCACATATAGTGCCAGTGCCTCTAAAGTTTGTATGTCCCTTGGTTTGATAATTAAAGTAAAGCTCCTAGTCTAGCTTCCCTCATTAGGCACCCATACTTTGAGATCACCACTAGTCAGCACCATTATGCCATTTTGGTGCCCATGCTGAGTTTTTATCATGGGGTCGAGAGCCTTTCTAGATTTACGATGAATTTGAGAAGAAGACCCATATCTTTCTTCCTCATATTTTTCTGGCCACCCCTTATAAGGATCCCATTTTTGTGCTTAATTCACATATGCATTTATTTTGATCCTGTTTGTGCTGATGAGCTTGATGCTGGCTTGCACACTTTTATCTCTTTATATAAGCCTCCATCTCTGATCTCATTTCCGTTAAGCTATGCATCACTTTTCCTTTGTGATTTCACATCCTTTACCCTGAGAAGACACACCCTGAGTATCCTTATCTTGCTCATTTTCCTTGCATTATGCATATCTTTGTTCCATCCGCTTGGAACTTGTCTCACATGTCCCTGACCCTCATCTCCTCCCATTAGGATCATTATTCCACCTTTTCTTCAATCTCATTAAAAACTGTAAGGAAGCTACGAGCATTCTTCCATCTCTCATTTGAGATCATTAAAAACAATAAGGAGCTCATGAGTTTACTTTTTTGGGCTCATTAAACCTTTACGAAAAATATTTTTATGGATTTTTCTTCATGCTCTTGTTAGACTCCTTAAAATTGACAAGATCGACGAGTATACTTGTTAACTTCAAACTCGTTAAAGGAATTGAAGGGACACCCACTTAGGTATAATTTACCCCTTTTCTGGACCTTTATGGATTATTTACGAAAATGGAACACTCTAGTCATACTTGTCTAGAAGAGTTCTCTCTCATTTTTTTAGCCTTTTTCGGGTGAGGAGACTAACTTTACGAAAAAGGAACCTTTGGATTCTTCTTTAGGATTTTCAGACTCTTGAAATATGAAAATACCAACGATCATCTACCAACTCGGGATCAATGTGAAATCCACCAGTAGGTATACGGATTTGTTGTTTAATTTTTTCAGACTCCTTAAATATGAAAACACTAGCGAACAAGAACAGATCCGAGCTCGATATTAAAATGCACGGATCAGTATCTTCTCGATTATTAGTCTATCTTTTCTTCAAACTCATAAAAAGAAGAAGAAATTCTTGGGTTTCCCTTCCATGGACTCATAAAATTATACATGGTTGGACCCTTGTCGAGCATTCTTTAGTTCTTTGCCAAGCTTGTTAAAAAATGAAAAAAGGTATCTAAAATGAGAAAAGGGAACGGAAGAGTGTTAAATATATTTCAATTTAATGGAAGCAAGTAAACTATGTACTTTAACAAAGCACCTATTTTGAGTCTATCAAACAAGTTGGATTCTAGTTTTGGCCATAGGATAAACCTGATCTTTGAGTTTTTACTCCTCCGGTTGGTTACTCTTACAATCATATGGAGAATATGTTAATGTCTCCTACATTGCAGATTTATATCATGGTCCCTTTGTGTTCAAATCTACCTAAGTCACTCTTGTGTCGTGCTCACTGTTCAAGGATACAACTTGTGTCGGCCATTCTACAGTTTCCTTAACCTCATGTGTCAGCCATTCCTTGGCATCAATATGTTTCATCATGTACTCAGTACTACTCCAGATGATATCAACCTTTGATTGTTCCTCATGTTGGATGATAGAGGATTCCTTAAGGCCTCCCTTCCAACATATTTATTCCCATCGACTTCAACTCATCTTGCTCTGGGAATGAAGTCTATAGTTTTCGTTGTACCTTGGGGATTGCAGTCATCATTGGCAATTTCCCTCGTCATTGAGTTATGGGAATACATTAATGTCCCTTACTCGATGGATTCTTTATTTGTTCGACGTCAAGAACATCTATTCACACCTGTTATAATGTAGTAGGTACCTTGGGGCCCACTTTCATCATTGGTGGGATTCCCTTGCGTTTGTTAACAACTCAGATCATTGAACGGTAATCAAACGGTGTCCTCCATGTTCGACATTGATTAATTTATTCACATGGTTATGGTTCGTACCTTGAGACGGTTTGGATGAAGACCTTGGGCCTATAATAACATCATCATATTTTGTTATTGCTCAAGCTGTGCAAGACTGAGCTACACTCTTTTTGGCTCTTGATGAGACATAGATCCAGTTTTTTCTCTATGGCTATGATCTCCAGTTTTGACATAGATCCACCTTTGTACTATGTGGCTATGTTCATATATATACTGTCTGCATCGATCCACGCTTGTATTCTAGTGGCCATGATATATGCATCAGTATTGGATCATTATTGCATCCTCCTGGAGGTCATGTTCAAATATTTCAACATAGACATTTATCCCAGGAATGAGTTTGTTTGACATTACTTTTCTTTTAGGTACTTCATTCGAGACTATAATTCTTGGTTTCTCCTGATTTCTCAGAATCCAGGACTCAACCCTTTATTATTTATAATGTATTTCAGTCATCGTCTTACCCTCCGGCCTCATACATTACGAGGCATTTGTTATAGCCAAAATTGGCACTTCTCTGTCCGAGACGACACTTATATCTTTTGGTCGCATGAGGACACTTCATGAGATTACTATGAGTCACACAAAAGGAAATTTGTGGATGGAAGATTCATATTTAAGAATTTAGATGGATGGAATTACCTAATTTGTGTCCCATTTGATAGGTAATAACCTTAGGAACATTTTTGGAGACCAAAACTTCTCCAGAAATCCTCGAGAAAAGGCTGTTTTTAACCATTTTCCCACAAAAACGCAGGATGCAAATGGTAAAAGCCGTGGGTTTCCCAAAAAATACACAGGTTTCATATGGTAAAAGTTGTGGGCACCCACTAGTTGTCTATGTGCATAGTCGCGGGTACCTCAAAAACACTAAAAAGTATGTAAATTAGTGAAAAATGGTTGGTTTGGATAGTTTTGGAACCTCCTCTTCGGTTGTAACTACTTCCTCCTCAAACCTATCTTCTTCACTTGCTATATAAGAGAGAGAGAGTGACCATGAAAGTGGATCAAGCCCATTATAGTGTTATGTTGAAAGAATTGAGACTCACATCCCCCTCACTTGTGCCCTAGTTTCTTGTACACCCTAGTGCATATGATGAGAGGTTGGGATCCTTGGAGAAGAGGAGCATTAGACCTTGAATCTTGGTTTCATGAAGTGCCATGCTTGAAGGAAGGTATAATTTGATGTACTTGCTTCATTCATTAATAAATATCAGACATTCTTCCTTCCCAAATATGATTTGTTCTTGTATTATTCAGATCTGATTACAATTTGATGTTTTCTTCTCTTATGAATATCAATCTTTTATTTGTAGTCAAATTGGTTTGAGGAAGGTTTGTAGTTTGTTTGCAGGTTGTTGCATTCGAGAACAAGAGGAGAATCTTGGATCAACCTTATAAGTAAGGTACACATTATCCTAACCGTAATCTCTTTGCTTAATAATTCTACTTGCAAAACCTGGTATGTCTATCTTCTACCCCAGTACGTTGGTAGTCTCATCCCTACTATAGGAACATTTTGCATAACAACAGAACTAGCGACTTCGCTGGGGAGAAGCCTATCTTCTTTGGGGTATGCAAGGCCATTTTTTCTAGTTTATTTGAAGGTATGAGTTTAATTTCTTGTTAGGAGTAGTCATTAAGCTTTGTTAGACCCTTCCTTGCTCAGTTTTTGAGTAGAATTTTGAAATTTTTTGAGCTTTTATGCATACTCGTGAGTCTGTGGTACTTACAGTCATAGATCTGAGATATATTCGCGAGTTTAAGCCTTTCACACCAACGGTTCCCTTGTGCTTACACCCTTTCAAACTTGCAGGTACGTCCTATACATGATTTTTTTCAATTTTGGAGCTTTTGGGGGGTTTTGATTGCAACTTTTGGAGTCCCTACTGATCCTAGGCCTCTTTAGGACCCATTGGAAGTGGTGTCTTATCTCTTGATTTATCTTAATTTGATGTTTGGGATATTTTTGAAGCAATTTCGTCTTGTTTGGAATAATTTGGGGTTTGTTGACCCAAGTTGACGGTCTGTGAACTAGTTTGGTGTTTTTTACCCTAATTTGAGTCTAACTGAATCTACTTGCTCCAATTTTACTAGATTTGGAACCTATTGAGTCTATTTGACCCTATTTATATCTATTTGAGTGAAAATTTCTCTTTATATTGGTTTCTTGTCCTTCCTTATGCTTTTGGCCTCTCTTTTGTAGTGAAATATCAAGTGTCTTTTCTGTGGTTTAGGAACTTGCCTGCATTGTTTGTGTGTAGACCTAGCTTTAACAAACCATGTTTCTTTGTAGGTACTTTGCTTTGATTGTGTCTAAAATTACTTGTTGTATGCTTTTCCCAATTTTGGCATGCTTACAGGATAAGAAGCTAAGAGTTTATGGTTTCTTCCATTGTTTAATAAGGAGATCTGAATTTTTTTTGCATTTGCTTTGGTATTGTGTTACTTTGAGTTTTAATTTTGTTATCACCTTGAAAAAGCATAAAAATTAAGTTAGTGTTTGTAGAATACTTTGCAAGTGACTTGAAGGATTTAGCAGTGCTTTGCATAAGAAAATAATAAATTTTCTCTTGCATAGCTAGTTGTTTGAGTAGTTGCATGCTAAGGTTTAGGGTTTGATTTTGCACATTAGACTTTAAAATGTTTACCTTTTGCATTCGAAAAGACCAAAAAAATTGCATTAGATACAAAATTTTTGCATATGTATTCCAGATTATATCTTTAGGACTTGCATTGAAAAGAAATCGAGAGTGGGTGAGTTCATATTTGTGGTGATTAAGTGCTTCATGTTTCAGTTAAAGGATATCTTTCTTTAATTGCACTTGTTTTACTTCTTCTGAAATTTTTTGAAGTACATTTTAAAGAAATCAATCAGTAACTTGGGTAGGATCTTAGGTTTTCTTCTAGTTTAGAAACACACCTAATAGGTTAAGTAGGATTGCAGATGTAGGGAGTTGTGAGCTAACTCCTTCACGATCACTCATACTTGTCAAAACGTAGGTGTCTTTATTTTAGGAAGAAAATCCATCTTTGTAGAAGGTGAACCAGGAAGCTCCACTAACACCAGAGTAAAGCACGAGGTCATGCAAGATTCAATAGAGGAGGTACCCCTCCGATATTCAATTGAGCATCTACTAGAATCCGTGCACGTATGGGGACTTATTAGTACCTTTTTGTTGCTTTTGAGTTTCGGGCTTTGTTACCCTTTCCATGCACATTGATTCGACCTGCGACTGTCCCCTTGGACCCTCTCTGCAAAGTTGCCAACCTTAGTATCCAGACTCTAGGATTCATACACAATTGACGGTGGAAGGTTATTTCCACTATACCTAGGACAGACGTGAGAGGAAATCCCTTGTAGTTATTTGGGAGGTAGGTTGGTGATTCAAACGCTTGCACCCAAAGACTCTGTATTGTGGACCCCAGGTAACTGTTCTTCATCCTTCGTTGGTTTGTTCTCGGCCCTAATCATCCCAGACTTCCCTCTGGAAGGCATCTGTTTTCCTAGTTTGGATTATCTAGGACCTTTCTAGTGGTGTTATCTTTGTGTTACTTGTTCTTAGTTGGCCTTAGAGATTTCTTGCTCGTTGAGTCAGAAAATATGGATATAATTCCTATGAGCACCAATCAAGGGACCCTTGTCCAAGGGGCTCCTTGTGATTTTCCATTCATTGGGAATGTTGGTACTACCTTAATGGCTACCTTGAATCTTCTGGGATTCACTATAGGTCTACCGGTTTGGTTTTTTTCCACTCTGAATGCCTTGCATGCTCCTGATGCTTCTTAAGTAAGCACCTCAAATCAAGCGTATCAGAAACCTACGCCTTATTCTCCAGTAACATCTTCTCCTCCTCCTTCTACCTCATGTGGTGAAAGTAGTAATACTAGTAACTAGCAGTCTAAAAGGAATAGACGGAGGAAGAATAGGGAGAAGATGCCAAAGAAAGGGGGCAGCTACACAACCTCTCAAGATCATGCTGGGGGAACCTACCCAACCTCTGGAGGTCATGTTGGGGGCACTCATTCAGTCACTATAAATCATACTGAACCTATGCAACCAGCCTCTGCAGGTCATGCTGGGAGCAAACTTTCAGTCACTGCGAATCATATTGAAAGTATGTCTTCATCCACTACTAATCATGTTGAGGACGCATCATTGATCATTGTTGGTCATATTATTGGTTGGTCACCAGTTACAATGAGTCATATTGGAGACACTAATCAACCACTTCAAGTCATGCTGAGAAAGTTGACATTGTCGACAAACCTAATAAATAGAAGTTTAAATTCACTTGTAAGTTTTGCGAGTGAGACCACCTGATCTATTTGTGCCCTGTACTTCCAGAAGTGCAAAAAGCGTGGTCTGTAGTTAAAAATTCTTATGATTCTAAGAAACCAACCACTGCAATTCATGTTGGGGGAAATCTCTTAGCTAATGTTAGTCACACTAAGAGTACTGAGGTTGTAAAGGAGTCTAAGCTTATAGGATGCAATCAAAGTTCCCTTGTAAAATTTGTAAGGGAGATCACCTTACTCACTTGTGCCCTGCTATTCCATAGGTGCGGAGAGTGTGGTCTATGTATGAAGGATCATCTTCTCCTGAATTGTCTATAGATTCCCAACAGCCTGGTCAACCTTTGGTTGATAAAGTAGTTGAAACAAAATAGTCTTTGGTTAACCCCACTCTTCCTTCGGAGAGTCACAAGTGATTGAATTGATGCAATCTTCGACCGATCCCATCAGTCCTTCAGAAACTGATGTACCTACCCCTAAAGTCTTATGCATTACCAGTTTGGATGTTTCTAAAAAACGGGGCACTTCATCTGTGTTGAATGAACCCCTACCAAGCTCTAGGATCATTTCCTTTGATTGGAATGGTCTAGCTGGGCCTCATCTTCACCCTTCCAAATAAGGGTTGATATTGGAAACCATGCGGTTCATCGATGTATTGTAGATGAAGGAGCCTATTTAGTATCTAATCCCCTTATGCTTGGAGAGATTTAGGTTTCCCTAACCTTGTTCCAACTGTTAATTGGCCGTTGACCTTTGATAGAAGACCTAGTGAACTGGTGGGATTCCTCCCTCAAGTACCTATTACTTTGGGCAGAAAAATAGTCTTAGTTGATTTTATGGATTTAAAGGACCCTATGGACTTTGATATGATCCTCAGGCATGATTATGTATATGTTATGCATGTTGTGTTGTCGACACTCTTTTGTATGATTCATTTTCCTCACAATGAAAGCATTGTCACTATTTATCAGCTTGCATTTGTTGATCCCCCTTATTACCCAACTGTAGACCAAGTATATCGCTCGTCAATAGTAACTACCATGTCACAAGAGAATTATGTGGCATATGGTTCCTTGAGCCCAATTTCCACTGAGAAGAAGCCTATGAATTCATGCTTACCTTCTCTGGACTAGGTCTCGACAGTTGACTAGGAGATACCTCCATCTGAATGTTTAGATATGTGTTCTATCTGGTCCTGCCATAAATCGCATATTTTTTCCCCACACCTGTGATCCGACCGCGGCTTTCAGATTGTTCCCTGTGATCGGACCGCGGCTCTCAGACTGTTTCCTGCGATCTCCTCGCGGTTTTCAGTCTGTTTCCTGCGATCTGACCATGGATCTCAGCCTGTTTCCTGTGATCCGACCGTGGCTCTCATCCCTTTTCCTGCGATCCGACTGTGGCTCTTAGACTGTTTCCTCCGATCTCTTCATGGTTTTCAGTCTATTTCCTGCGATCTGACCGCAGCTCTCAGCCCTTTTCCTGTGATCCGACCGTCGCTCTCAGACTGTTTCTTACGATCTCCCCGCGGTTTTCAGTCTGTTTCCTACTATCCGATCACGGCTTTCAACCTGTTTCCTGTGATCTCCCCGCGGTTTTCAGCCTATTCCCTGCGATATCCCCATCGCTTTCAGTCTGTTTCCTACGATCTCCCTACGGATTTTAGCTTATTCCCTGTGGTCTCCCCATGGATTTCAGCCTATTTCCTGTGTTCTACCTGCGGCTTTCAGCCCTTTTCCTGCGATTCACCCGTGGCCTTCAGCCTTTTTCCCGCGATTCACTCGCGGCCTTCATCCTTTTTCTTGCGATCTGCCCATGGCTTTCGGACTATTTCCTGTGATCTCCCCGCGGTTTTCAATCTGTTTCCTGCGATCTGACCGCAACTCTTAGCCCTTTTCCTGTAATCCGACTGCGACTCTCAGGTTTTTTCCTACGATCTCCCTCTGTTTTCTGTCTGTTTCCTGCGATTTGATCGTGGCTCTTAGCCTATTTCCTGCAATCTGACCACAGCTCAGCCCTTTTCCTACGATCCACCCGAGGAATTCATCCCTTTTCCTGCGATCCGCCCGCGGTCTTCAGCCTTTTTCCTGCGATCCGTCCGTGACCTTCAGACTTTTTCCTGCGATCCTCCTGCGGCTGTCAGCCTGTTTCCCGCGATCTGACCACGCAGTTTCACCGCAGACCCGTGATCTATTTTTCTGCACTTTTTCCCTGTTTGAACCCAGAACTTTGCTGCAATATTTTCTGCACCTGCACAGCCACCTGTCCTATTTGCAGCCATACTTACCTACAACCCTTTTCTGCAGTTTGATTTTTGTTCCATTTACAGAGTCTTTTTTAAAGCTTCAACATTTCAATTGAAAAAAGAAAATTTTGCATTAAAAGTTTAATTTCTGCATTATTATTGTTAGTTATAAAGTTTCCCACCCCATGGCACTTTTACTTGGGTTCATTATCTCACACGCACACACTCTGTCACCTAACTCAAGTGAGCCCTAAAATACTACTTAACACAACCAACATTCTAACCCCACTTGGGGAACACATAAGACTATTGCAGTTAGGTAGAGTCGGGGGGATAGACATCCAAATAACACCCCTTGGTCGCTTACACTTGAGACATAGTTGTTGTCCATTAGAGAACCAAAATCCGCTAGTATTTTTTGGCACGGTCACAACCAGTTTATCAGAGGGCCTCTCCCTTAGGAGGGTTGAAGTAGCCAGACTGGTTCTGAAGGCCTGAGTGGAATACTGCAATCCATTCAGTAACCAAAGGCTACCTACTCGTTGGTCTATGTGGGGTGTTCTCTTTAGGTCCACATGGTGATAGGACCAGAGCTGCAGATTCACCTTTTCTGGATTTGTAATGAACGGGGTATCTTAGTTTCCTATCTTCAAGGATTGTATTACCCGGTGTCCCTCCCGGTAGGGGGATATCTTTAGCCACTTGGCTCTACTATCCATATTGTCTGACTTGGATTTCATCACCTTGTAGAGGATATGTCTGGTTGAGTCAAAATACTATTTAGCTAGGTGTTTGCATGCTCCCTTACCTCCCTTTGGTCTAGCGAGTCCACTATTTTTTTTTTTTAGGAAACCTACTGCTTGTTGGTATTCTGACCATTGTTGTTGATACTCTGCTTATTGTAGCACAGCTGTTACAGTAAGTTTTTTGAGTTAGTTCTTGGCCTGAGTGCCGTATTTTTTATGCTCTCCTTCTGCACACTCGGTTCCATTAGGGTTTTTGAGCTGTTTTTCACTCGACACAACCTCCAGATACTTGACACCATCTATCACCATTGAGTCCCTGAGATACTCTCGGTGCCTCTGGGGTGATCCCCCGCAGCACAGTTCACTTGACATCACCAGTCATAGACGTAGAGCTTCATCACTCGACTCCACTCATTGACGACATAGAGCTCCGTCCCCTGGCCCTGATGCCCCTTATTTCACATCTGATTCTGAGGCAGAGTCCGAGAACCCCACTTACATTGCACCAACCATCCCCATGGTTGGCATGAATTCCAACCCTTTCTTTGTAGGGACCATTGGTGGAGCATCCACCACCACCCCAGGTACCACACCCGCTTTGGGTATGCCCTTGATGGGGCCCACATCCACCATTCCGATCACTGTACCTATTCCAGGGGATAGCATACCCATCCCAACTCCACCAGTGACTCACACTACCCTTGGCGGTGCAGGACGGTCACATACCACCTTCGTTCCTCCACTTGGGGGCAACATCCCCAACCTGAACTCAGCCCCTCCACTTGGGGGCATTAGCCCCAATGTGGTCACAACCTCCAGTATGTCACATCCTTCTACTAGTTTTCCATTCATGGCTAGACTCAACCTTCCTGACCTAGCCAAACTGACTAACGATCCCATCAGATATGACCCTGCGTGGCCTCACATGCCCACCAAGCTCCCATCAAACATCCCTAAGTTTGAGGGCAAGGCAGGTGAAGACCCCCTAGAACCATATTATGTCCTTCCATCTATGGTGTTCCTCCAACTCCATAGTGGACAACTTCGTCCGACTCCGTCTGTTACAATGCACTCTCACTGGCTCTGCAGCCAAATGGTACATCAAGTAGCCCCATGGGACCCATGCCACCTTTACCTCCCTCGCCTCGACCTTCCTGCAGTTCTTTCAGTTACCTGTCCACTATGACGTGGGAGTTGAGATCCTACTGTCTTGCAGATAGAACACAGCCACCCACATCACTGACCACATTCATGAGTGGCGTCGACGCCGAAGCCTGTGAAAAATCAAGTTAGATGACCGTATCTTTTTAGATTGGTTTCTAAAATCTCTCTTTCCTGTCAGTGCCAAGGATGTGGCATCCAAGCGACCCCAGTCCGAAGATGACGCCATCCTCAAATCCTATCAATTTGACCTTATTTATGCCCAGTCTGTTTATCTATATTCCATCATACTTGACGCCCCCCGCAGCGATTCTTCCCGACATGATGCGTCAGGGGCATCCCATGCCGCAGATGGCATCATTGGCCATATTGCCTCTCATAACTAGCCCTTTTTCCATAGCACGCACTAGCCCTAGCCCCGACCTTTCGCGAGCTACATCCCATTCCAGAGCAACCAATTCGTATTCTCCCATGGCACATCACCACCATTCCCACAGACCCTCATGTCCACCTCAGTACTTTGGCCATGCATCCCCCGCTTACGCCCCCTGGGTCACACCTCAGCAATATTATCACCATCAGGCCGCGCAAGCTCCTATATCCTCTCAAGCCCCCCCTACTTATTATCCGCCACCGGCAGCACCTGCGGCAAACCCACAACCCGTCACATCGACATATCAGCAACCCCCACAAGGTTCAACACCTGCACCACCTCCACCCACTTATTATCCACCGCAGCTTGTTCCCGCACCTGCACAACCCCAGAACCCACCTTCCACCCAAGGGCATTATATGAGCAACAAAATCCGCAACCCAACCAAAATAACCAATGCCAGCAAGGCTAGCAAAACCGTGGCAAAGTACATAACTACAGGAATAACCCCCCTCCAGACCAAGGCGGCTAACCCCCTAATCCCCCAAACAATAATAACGCGGCACCTACCAACCAAAACCTCGACAGGCTGCCCAAACAAGCCAAAAACCCTAATTTGCAAACAAACCATCCTTGTTCTATTTGTGGGGTCTATGGCCATTACATACACACTTGCCCACATTTGGAGTGGGCTCGACAACTCTAGACTGATGATGCCCACCGCCAAGGGCACGCGGCTCCTTAGGCGCCACCTAACCCACCACCACCTCAGACTCAACCCTTGGTGTTATAGAACCCTTTATTCACCCAAGGCGTAGTGAACACTCAATCGTTGGCTCCCCCTCAAGGAAACGTGCCACCACAACAGCAAATCACTTATGCCGCTACTGATCAACCCATGATAGACTCAGGTACCCATCACTTGTTAATGATTTCATCCGCCGATGTCAACCTTCAAACCCATCGGAACCAATATGCCTCCGAACTCGCGATCCAGGACCACGTATTCAGACCCGGAACTCATGATCCCAGACCGCGATTCCACCCCGAAAACTTGCGATCCATGCCCTTGTGGACCGTACAAGACCCCCCTAGGGACCCAAAACCCCCCCAAACCCAGTAAAAATTACAAGGATGAGTTTAACGGAATACCTGCAACTCACGGATCTGAAATCGGCCAGTCGGATCGTTCAGAAACACCACCTAAGCTCTGGTCCACTATGATCTCCTGTCAAAGTCAACAGTCCAACTGACACTTGTCATGTTGGGCCCACTTACTATTTATAGCCCGTTGACTTTTTTTGTTTTGGCCATTCTGAATCCATACGGAGTCCATTCTCTGAACCATTTCCACCACTAGAATCAGCATGACGAGAACGTCATGATGGTCGACTCGTTTTCTTATTTTTTTGCCCCATTTTTTGAGAAATTTTTCTAAACACCCCTCGTCACCTCGATTTGCGTGCCACATCATCCATAGCCCATTTTTGATATACTTTATGTCGTCAGATTCATTTTTCTGCGCTCATGATGATGCTTGAGATCATTTCTCGCTCTCGGATTTTTCAGGTTTTTTTTCCAAAACGCCCCCCGTCGCCTCGGTTTGCATGCCATATCGGTTGTTCTCCGTTTTTTACACTTTTTATATCGCCAGATTCATTTTTTCAAGCTCGTGATGATGCTTGAGATCATTTCTTGCTCTCACCAGGTACAATTTCAACATTGTGTCCTGACACCTTGCTGCCTCAATTTGCATGCCACATCGACCGCCATCAGATTGTTACACATTTTTACATGAGCCATTCACTCCATTCATACTACAATTTTTTTTGTTATTTTTCCACCATTCATCATCCCGCAAGGAGGCCCACCAGTGTTCCCCCCTGCCCTCGTTCTTGGTTCTCATCAATGTTCCTTGATTGAGCACTTCCTCCTTGCCTGACCATTCCTTTTGTTCGGTATAATTTTATCCCTTTTTCAAGCAAGACAAGTTCTTTACGAAAAAGGCACTTAGGGAGTTTCTGTTAAGCTCTTTTTTGACTCCTGAAAAAATGAAAAGATTGTCGAGCAATCTTGCTTCCTTTCATGCTCGTTAAAGTACCTGAAAGGGAATCTATCTGGTATAAGTTTAACCCTTTTTCGGACCTGGTAGACTAATTACGAAAAATGAATAATCTAGCCACACCGGCTAGAAGAGTTCTTCATTGCATCCTTTTATGCTTTTTCGGGCCTTGGAGACTAACACATGAAAATGAACCCCCCTGGAGTCTTCTTATTGCTTTCAGACTCTCTAAAATTGAAAGCAACCACGAGCATGCACCTTCCTGGGCTCATACAAATCCACACGACGGTACCATTCCATTATTTCAGAGTCTTCTTATCACTTTTAGACTCCTTAAAATTGAAAGCAATCATGAGCATGAAATGTCCTAGGCTCGTATAAATCCACACGACAGTACCGTTTTGAACACACTTCTTTTAGTTCCTTAACCCATGAGGAAGTCCCCCCAGTACCTCTCAGCACCATGATCGATCATCTCAGTAGCACCCCCAATAAGGTCGCCTATATTCAAAGTATTCTGCAGTCTCCTGCCATCTTACACCAACTTGAGTATCAATCATCCCAATCACCATCCTTGATCCATTGCAGCTATGATCCCTTTCCCACCAGTCAGTTTCATATGCTGCTCGATCATCCCCACCATCATACTTTGAACAAAGGAAGTTTGAGTCCAACCACTCTACTTGCCTAGTTATTCCCCACTCCCGCAGTATGTCAGTCCTACCATCAGTACTCTCACACTTCGGCTCTCCACCTCGTGCTCCTATGAAGGAAACATCATTGCCTTGCTAGTTGCAGGTCTCCCTCTGTCGACGCCAACCCATCTATTCCAGAGGATAGACCTATAGGTCCCTGTGCCTTGGACTCATCACCATCTGTGATCAATTCCTACGGACCATTTTGAGAGGAGTCATCAATGACTTTCCGAATGGTTGTTTCTCACATGCTCGACTTCAACACCTTGATCGCATCGTTGAGAATCGTGCAGGGTATATATCCCTTCAGTTATTGGTCGAAGACCCCGGATTTCCCCCAACTCTAGCACATTGGTGATTCACTTCGAAACATCTAGTTATATGTTCCCGTGGATGTCCGGGTTGCGTCGGCGATTGTATTCGGAATCCATCCACTTCTATGCTTCCTTGACTACCCAGTTTAGCTCCTGTCCAGTGTACCATTGAGGGTATGACTCTCCATTCCTGAGATCCAGCAGCTCATCCTTTCCTCTGGTACCACACTCAGCAGCACTATTGTTATTCCAGTGTATCAGTTCTTCAGCTTAGACATGGTCAACCCAGCAGTATGTCCCAGATTCTGTGTCCCCTCTGGACCCTTATGATGTACACAGTGGTTCTCCATGTATCTTTCAGGTGCCCATTCTCAGGCCTCATTGTTATTTTTTATATATATCTTGATACGAGCATGGAAATGCCTGCCTCGTCCATATATTCACATTCTTCCTCATTCATTATTTGAGGCCATGTATCTTTCCAGTCCCCATTTTTGGACCTCATTGTTATTATTATAGATCTTGATACGAGCATGGGAATGCCCGCCTCATCCATATGTTGAGATTATTCCTCGTTCATTATTGAGGTCATGTATTTTCAGTTTTTGTAGTTTGTTCGGGACCGTTGTTCCAAGCTCTATTTCATTTCTTCTCCTCTCCACATCCCAAGAAAACCATAAAAGACCTATGATGTCTATCGGCCATACGATGAGCTCCTGCCCTCACACATCAGGGGGCAATCTTTAAACACCCAAAAAGTGCTCACGACCTCATCTCCCTCATCACATGACTCATTCGTCCATATTTCCTACCATATTTGCCTCCAAAACCTTAAAAAACCATTAAAAAGCCTCCAAAAGGCCAAAAAAACCCCTTTTCCCCCAAAATAATGTAAATTCCTCCAAAAATAGCAAAAACCCTCTAAAAATGGAATAAAAAATACAAAAAAGAGGAAAAAGAGGGAAAAAAGGAAGTAAAAACCCTATATAGTTTACCTAAGCCATATGGTGCCCAAAACCATGGGTCAACACTCCACCACTAAAAACCTATAAATAGGTGATGGAGGCTCCCCATTTCATATCCCCAATTTTCTCCATCCTTATGCTGCCAAAAATTCTCGTGAAACCCTAGCTCTCCACTTGGATCTATTTTCCCATTTGAGAACCCCCTTCGGCCCATATCCAAAACACCTTGGAAGAAGGAGAAGGAACAACACTGGAGCATTGGAGCAGCCCCTAGACTACTGCAAAGGATCCACCAACCTCACATTTGAGGTATACTTAATACAGAACCAATTTTTAATATCTTTTTGTTGTCTTATGCACATGCTAGTTTAAGTTTATTGTTTTTATTTACTGTCTTGTTTCATCATTTTACTGAACTGCTACTAAGGAGTCCCTTCTCCTTAGTAGGTTCCCATTTGCACAAGCTAGGGTGAAAACCCTAGCTACAATACTCCCTTCTGATGAAGTTTCCTAGATTCTATAATGAAGTATGCCATTCATTGGGACATTGATCTAGTTGTAGTTATTTCTAGCCCCAATTTGAATTTGGAATCTGATCTTACCAATGTTGATTCTTTGGACTCTCCTATAGATCTGAAAAATTGGTGTTCATAATGAGTTTGATTCTGCTTCTAGAATTTTCAACTCCCGTGATGATGAATTTGTTCCTGCAGATTCCATCATGTCCTTCAACTTTGATCTTCATCCTGAAGTTGATAATTTTGATTGTAGTCCCTCAGTCTTTGGTACTATAGAGTCTTCATTGGTCATCTCTGGATGCATTATGCCCGTTGTTATAATAGTGAAGTTGAAACTATTTCTACCACAATGACTTGTATCAGATCTTTGTTTACATACATTTTAGATGTGATTTGGTACTAATGTTTCTTGGAGATAGGATTCTTAGTTGGACTTATACTTGCTTACTGGCCCTTTTTGACACTTTGTTCGACCATGTTAGGTATATTCAAAACCTTGCATATAGGTTTAGGATTCCTCGTTGTTATGATGCATTCGAACCTTTTTCCATCTGAATTTGCCATACGGTTGAACCTGTTAGATATTGGTGTGTTATACATATTTATATGCATTGTGCACTAGTTCGAAAACAGAGCCTACCTAACATGGGTCACCCTAGTCAGCACCCTTATGCCATTTTGGTGCTCATACTGAGTTTTTATCATAGGCTTGAGAGCCTTTCTAGTTTTTTCATGACTTTGAGAAGAAGCCTCATATCTTTCTTGCTCATATTTTTTTGGCCATCCCTTATAAGGCTCCCATTTTTGCATTTAAGTCGCATATGCATTTATTTTGATCTCTCTTGCGCTACTAATGCTAATGTCGGCTTCCACGCTTTTAGCTCGTTATATAAGCCTCCATCTTTGATCTCATTTTCGTTAAGCTATATATCACTTTGCATTTGTGATTTCACATCCTTTACCTGGAGGAGACACACCCTGAGTGTCCTTATCTTGCTCATGTTCCTTGCATTATGCATAGCTTTGTTCCATGTGCTTGGAATTTGTCTCACTTGTCCCTGACACTCGTCTCCTCCCATTACGAGCATTATTCCACCTTTTCTTTGAGCTTGTTAAAAACAGTAAGGAAGCTACGAGCATTCTTCCATCTCTCTTTTGAGATCATTAAAAACAGTAAGGAGGTCACGAGTTTACTTTTTCGGGCTCGTTAAACCTTTACGAAAAATATTTTTATGGAGTTTTCTTCATGCTCTTGTTAGTCTCCTTAAAATTGACAAGATCACTGAGTATACTTGTTCACTTCAAACTCATTAGAGGAATTGAAGGGACATCCACTTAGGTATAATTTACCCCTTTTCTGGACCTTTATGGATTATTTACGAAAAAGGACCACTCTAGTCATACATGGCTAGAAGATTTCTCTCTCATTGTTTTACCCTTTTTCAGGCGAAGAGACTAACATTACGAAAAAGGAACCTTTGGATTCTTCTTTAGGATTTTCAGACTCTCAAAATATGAAAACATCAGCGAGCATCTATCAACTCGGGCTCGATGTGAAATCCACGAGTAGGTATATGGAGTTGTTATTTAATATTTTTAGACTCCTTAAATATGAAAACACCGGCGATCAAGAACAAATATGGGCTCGATATTAAAATCCACGGATCAGTATCTTATCGAGTATTAGTCTATATTTTCTTCAAACTCATAAAAAGAAGAAGAAAGTCTTGAGTTTCCCTTCCATGGACTCATAAAATTACACATGGTTGGACCCTTGTCGAGCATGCTTTAGTTCTTTTTCAAGCTCGTTAAAAAATAAAAAAAGGTATCTAAAAAGAGAAAAGGGAAGGAAAGAATGTTAAATATCTTTCAATTAAATGGTAACAAGTCAACTATGTACTTGAACAAATCACTTGTTTTGAGTCTGTCAAATAAGTTGGGTTCTAGTTTTGGACTTAGGATAAACCTGATCTTTGATTTTTTACTCCTCCGGTTGGTTACTTTTCTAATCATATGGAGAATATGTTAATCTCTCCTACATTGCAAATTTATATCATGGTCCCTTTGTGTTCAAAGCTACCTAGGTCACTCTTGTGTCATGCTCACTTCTCAAGGATACAACCTCTGTCGGCCATTCTACAGTTGCCTTGACCTCATGTGTCGACCATTCCTTGTTATCAATATATTTCATCATGTACTTAGTCCTACTCCAGATCATATCGACCTTTGATTATTCCTCGTGTTGGATGATGGAGGATTCCTTAAGGCCGCCCTTCCAACAGATTTCTTCCCATCGACTTCAACTCATATTGCTTTGGAAATGAAGTCTATAGTTTTCGGTAGTACCTTGGGGATTGCAGTCATCAGTGGCAATTTTCGTCAACATTGAGTTATGGGAATACATTAATGTTTGTTACTCGATGGATTCTTCAGGTGTTCAACTTCAAGAACATCTATGCACACCTATTAGAATGTACTAGGTACCTTGGGGACCATTTTCATCATTGTTGGGATTCCCTCGCGTTTGTTAACGGTTCACATCATTGACCAGTAATCAAACGATGTCCTCCATGTTCGAGATCAATTCATTTATTCGCATGGTTAGGATTCGTAACTTGAGACGGTTTGGATGAAGACCCTGGGCCTATAATAGAATCATGATATTTTTCTCTTGCTCAAGCTGCGCAAGACTGATCCACACTCTTTTTGGCTCTAGATGAGACATAGATCCAGTTTGTTCTCTATGGATATGATCTCCAGTTTTGACATAGATCCACGTTTGTATTTATGTGGCTATGTTCATATTTATATTGTCTGCATGGATCCACGCATGTATTCCAGTGGCCATGATATATGCATCAGTATTGGATCATTATTGTATCCTCCTGGAGGTCATGTTCTAATATTTGAACATGGACATTTATCCTAGGGATGAGTTTGTCTGGCATTTCCTTTCTTTTGGGTACTTCATTCGAGCCTATCATTCTTGGTTTCTCCTGATTTCTCGTACTTTAGGACTCAACCCTTTATTATTTATAATGTATTTCAGCCATCGTCTTCCCCTATGAGCTCATACATTAGGGGGCATCTGTTATATCCAAAATTGGCACTTCTTCGTCTGTGATGACACTTATATATTTTGGTCGCATGACGACACTTCATGATATTACTGAGAGTCACACAAAAGGAAATTTGTGGATAGAAGATCCAAATTTTGGACTTGAGATGGATGGGATTACCTAATTCATGGCCCATTTGATAGGTAATAACCTTAGGAACATTATTGGAGATCAAAACTTCTCCAAAAAAACCCCATAAAAGGTTGTTTTTGACCTTTTTTTCACAAAAAACGCAACTTGCATATCGTAAAAGCCATGGGTTTCCCAAAAACTACGCAGGTTTCACATGGTAAAAGTAGCGGGCGCCTGCTAGTTTTCTATGTGAAAAGTCGCGGGTACCTCATAGACATTAAAAAGTATGTAAAATAGCGAAAAATGGTTGGTTTGGGTAGTTTTGGAACCTCCTCTTTGGTCGTAACTACTTTCTCCTCGACCCTGTCTTCTTCACTTGCTATATAAGAGAGGGAGAGGGAACATGAAAATAGATCAATCCCATTATATGGTTATGCTGTAGGAATTGAGACTCACATCCCCCTCACTTGTGCCCTAGTTTCTTGTAAACCCTAGCGCATTTGATCAAAGGTTGGGATCCTTGGAGAAGAGGAGCGGGAGACCTTGAATCTTGGTTTCATGAAGTGCCATGCTGGAAGGAAGGTATAATTTGATGTACTTGCTTCATTCATTAATAAATATCAGACATTCTTCCTTTCCAAATATGATTTGTTCATGTATGTTTCAGATCTGATTACAATTTGATGTTTTCTTCTCTTATGAATATCAATCTTTTATTTGTAGTCAAATTGGTTTGAGGAAGGTTTGTAGTTGTTTTGTAGGTTTTTGCATTGGAGAACAAGAGGAGAAGCTTGGATCAACCTTCTGAATAAGGTACACATTCTCCTAAACCTAATCTCTTTGCTTAATAATTGTACTTGCAGAACCTTGTATGACTATCTTTTACCCCAGTACGTTGGTAGTCTCACCCCTACTATAGGAACATTTTCCCTAATAACAGAACTTGCGACTTCAATGGGGAGAATCCTATCTGCTTTGGGGTATACAAGGCCATTTTTTCCAATTTATTTGAAGTTCTGAGTTTAATTTTATGTTAGGACAAGTCATTAAGCTTTGTTAGACCCTTCCTTGCTCAATTTTTTAGTGGAATTTTGCAAAATTTTGGACTTTTATGCATACTCGTGAGTCTATGGTACTTACAGTCGTGGGTCTAAGATATATTCACAGGTTTAATCCTTTCACACCCGTGGTTCCCTTGCACTTACACCCTTTCACACTCTCGAGTACCTCCTGTACATGAGTTTTGTCAATTTTGGAGCTTTTTGGTGGGTTTTGATTGCACTTTTTGGAGACCCTGCTAATCCTAGGTCTGTGTAGGACCCCTTGGAAGTGGTGTCTTGTCTCTTGATTGATCTTAATTTGATTTTTGGGATATTTTTGAAGTAATTTGGTCTTGTTTGGAAGAATTTTGGGCTTGTTGACCCAAGTTGAGGGTTTGTGAACTAGTTTGGTGTTTTTTACCCTAATTTTAGTCTAACTGAATCTACTTGCTCCAATTTGATTAGATTTGGAACCTATTTAGTCTATTTGACCCTATTTATATCTATTTGAGTGAAAATTTCTCTTTATATTTGTTTCTTGTCCTTCCTTATGCTTTTGGCCTCTCTTTTGTAGTGAAAGATCAAGTGTCTTTTCTGTGGTTTAGGACCTTCCTTGCATTGTTTGTGTGTAGACCTAGCTTTACCAAACCATATTTCTTTGTAGGTCCTTTGCTTTGATTGGGTCTAAAAGTACTTATTGTATGCTTTTCACAATTTTGGCATGCTTACAGGATAAGAAGCTGAGAGTTTATGGTTTCTTTCACTGTTTAATAAGGAGATCTGATAGTTTTTTGCATTTTTTTTGGTAATGTGTTACTTTGATTTTTAGTTTTGTTCTCACCTTGAAAAAACATAAAAATTAAGTTAGTGTTTGTAGAATACTTTGCAAGTGATTTAAAGGATTTAGTAGTGCTTTGCATTAGAAAACAATAAATTTTCTTTTGCATAGCTAGTTGTTTGAGTAGTTGCATGCTTAGGTTTAGGGTTTGATTTTGCACATTAGAGTTTAAAATTCTTACCTTTTGCATTCGAAAAGACCAAAAAATTGCATTAGATACAAAAATTTTGCATATGTATTCCATATTATATCTTTAGGACTTGCATTGAAAAGAAATCGAGAGTGGGTGAGTTCATACTTGTGGTGATTAAGTGCTTCATGTTCCAGTTAAAGAATATCTTTCTTTAGTTGCACTTGTTTTACTTCTTCTGAAAGTTTTTGAAGTACATTTTAAAGAAATCAATCAGTAACTTGGGTAGGATCTTAGGTTTTCTTCTAGTTTAGAGACACACCTAATAGATTAAGTAGGATTGAGGACGTAGGGAGTTGTGAGTTAACTCCTTCACGATCACTCATACTTGTCAAAACATAGGTGTCTTTATTTTAGAGAGAAAATCCATCTTTGTAGAAGGTGAACCGGGAAGCTCCACTAACACCACAGTAAAGCATGAGTTTGTGCGAGATTGAGTAGAGGAGATACCCCTCCAATATTCAGTTGAGCATCTACCAGAATCAGTGTGCATACAGGGACTTATGAGTACCTTTTTGGTTCTTTTGAGTTTCATGCTTTGTTACCCTACCCATGTGCATGGATTCGACCTGCGATTGTCCCCTCGGACCCTCTCTGCAAAGTTTGCAACCTTAGTATCCAGACTCTAGGATTCATACACAATTGACGATGGAAGGCTATTTCCACTATACCTAGGATAGACGTGGGAGGAAATCCTTGTAGTTATTTGGGAGGGAGGTTGGTGATTCAAATGCTTGCACCCAAAGACTCTGTATTGTGGACCCCGAGTAACTATTCTTCATCCTTTGTTGGTTTGTTCTAGGCCCTAATCATCCCAGACTTCCCTTTGGAAGGCATCTTTTTCCCTGGTTTGGATTACCTAGGACCTTTCTAGTGGTGTGCTCTTTGTGCTACTTGTTCTTAGTTGGCCTTAGATATGTCTTGTTCGTTAAGTCAGAAACTATGTATATAATTCCTGTGAGCACCAATCAAGGGACCCTTGTCGAAGGGGCTCCTTGTGCTTGTCCATTCATTGGGAACGTTGGTACTCCCTTAATGGATACCTTGAATCTTTCAGGATTCACTATAGGTCTACCGGTTTGGTTTTTTTCCACTATGAATACCTTGCATGGTCCTGATGCTTCTCAAGTAAGCACCTCAAATCAAGAGTATCAAAACCCTACGCCTTCTTCTCTAGTAAAATATTCTCCTCCTCCTTCTACCTCATGTGGTGAAAGTAGTAATACTAGTAACCAGCAGTCTAAAAGGAATAGATGGAGGAAGAATAGGGAGAAGATGCCAAAGCAAGGGGGAAACCACACAACCTCTCAAGGTCATGCTGGGGGAACCTACCCAACCTATGGAGGTCATGTTGGGGGCACTCATTCAGTCACTATAAATCATACTTAACCTATGCAACCAGCCTCTGTAGGTCATGTTGGGAGAAAACTTTCAGTCATTGCGAATCATATTGAAAGTATGTCTTCATCCACTATTGGTCATGTTGAGGTTGTGTCATTGATCACTACTGGTCATATTAATGGTACTTCACCAATTACAATGAGTCATATTGGAGACACTAAATCAACCACTTCAAGTCATGCTGAGAATGTTGAAATTGTTGACAAACCTAATAAACAGAAGCTTAAGTTCCCTTTTAAGTTTTGCAAGAAAGACCACCTAACCTATTTGTGCCCTGTACTTCCAGAAGTGTAAAAACCATGGTCCATAGTTCAAAATTCTTATGCTTTTGATCAACCAACCACTGCAATTCATGTTGGGGGAAAGTTCTCATCCAATGTTAGTCACGCTAAGAGTACTGAGGTTGTAAAGGAGTACAAGATTATAGGACGCAAGCCAAAGTTCCCTTGTAAACTTTCTAAGGGAGATCACCTTACTCACATGTGCCCTGTTATTCCATAGGTTCGCTTAGTGTGGTCCATGCATGAAGGATCCTCTGCTCCTGAATTGTCTATAGATTCACAATAGCCTGGTCAACCTTTGGTTGATGAAGTGGTTGAAACAAAATAATGTTTGGTCAACCCCACTCTTCCTTCGGAGAGTGAAGTGATCAAATCGATACAATCTTCGACCGATCCCATCAGTCCTTCGGACACTGATGTACCTACCCCTGAAGTCTTATGCATTATGAGTTTGGATTTTTTTGAAAAAGGGGACACTTCAGCTGTGTTGAGTGAATCCCTACCAAGCTCTAGGATCATTTCCTTTGATTGGAATACTCTAGATGGGCCTCATTATCCTTCGTCTTCACCCTTCAAAATAAGGGTTGATATCGGAAACTATGTGGTTCATCGATGTATTGTAGATGAAGGAGACTTTGTTAGTATCTTATCCCCTTATGCTTGGAGAGATTTAGGTTTTCCTAACCTTGTTCTAGTTGTTAATTGGTCATTGACCTTCGATAGAAGACCTAGTGAACCGGTGGGATTCCTCTCTCAAGTACTTGTTACCTTCGGCAGAAAATTAGTCTTAGTTGATTTTATGGTTTTAAAGGACCCTATGGACTTTGATATGATCCTCAGGTGTGATTACGTATATGATATGCATGATGTAGTTTTTACACTCTTTCTTATGATTCATTTTCCTCACAATGAAAGCATTGTCACTATTAATTATCGTGCATTTTTTGATCCCCCTTACACTAGTACAAAATGAGAAATTAATGACTAAAAAAATGACTAAAATTTGACTATAAACGACTATTTTTGAGTCGATGACTAATAATATCCGATTTCCACTATCTTATCTCTAGTCATATTTCACTAGTCATTAATTGGTGACTTATTAGTCATTGATAGTCACTGATTAAGTTATTGATTTAGTCATTGATACTCATTGATTTAGTCATTGATACTCACTGATTTAGTCATTGATTGTCACCATTAATGACCAAATATACGACTAAATAAACTACTAGATGATAACATATTAATGACTAAGCTAAATATGACTAAATGTTAGTCGCGCTATAAGATACTAGAAATTAGCTACTAATAGTCGTATATATGCGAATTTAGTCATTTTCTTAGTCACTAATTTATGATAGGGTACAGAGGAATCGAACCAGCAATCTCTTGCCTATAATTAGGCAGGTGCTCTACCATTGAGCTAGCACCCTTTAAGAAGTTGTTATTGCTTGACAATGATGATATTCAAACAAATTTTGCATCATTCAAGCATATATAGTCAACCAAAAAAAGAAAAATGTAAATATCTAAACAAAAATGATGAACAAATTGTGTGAGCTTAATTCCACACCTCAAACATAAGATCCTCTAATATAAATTTGTTGCCATGATTCTTTCAAGCATACATCTCTTGTTACTTCTAGAGTTACCATAGGATTTCCTGTAATAGAGATTGAAGCATCATTTATCATTTGCATTTTTATCAGATCCTGCAAAAGCCTATAAAACTGTCAAATAGGTAATTAGAACAATACAGGTAACAACCAAAGTTTCTTACGAAAGTAAGCACAGATGATTACACCTAAGATCATGATGGTATTCAAAATATATACTAACCATCTCAATCACCTCCCATCCATGAATAAAATTGTATAAGTGGTGCATCATATGGAACTCTTTCATTGATCCCAATCGACTTCAGGGCAATATCAATACGGCACAAAAACTTAGGGACACCCTTCCAATTTGTTTCATGAAAATAGCTCATTCCTGCTCGCATCTCATCTTGTGGAATATGAGGAGTACGCCGAATTTCATCTGTCCGAAAGGCAGCTTGAATTTGAAAGAAAAAATGGAAAAATAAGAACATAAATTACCATCTTAAACTCCAAAATAAGATACCTGAAAATTCAATACTGGAAATTCACATTTAATATTCACATTGGAATACAGATTATTGCTTATCAGATACAGCGAAATGTATCAAAATATAAATTTCCCAAAGGTCTCTATTCCAAATATTTTTCAAATGCCTTGATTGCTATAGATGTGAAATAGATATTATTAATGTGGGAAAGAACATCAAATATCAGAAGAGCTTCCAGTAAATGTCAGAAAAGGCTGCCAACATCATTTTTATTTAGTAATTCCAAGTTTCACAAGGCACTTTTGCAGAAATTAGGGAATGGAAACATAGATGAGTTCAATAGAAATGTATAATAGAAAATGTTAAATGTGTTTTTAGAAAAAGACTACTATATCCCTTATTGAAAATATGGTAAGAAGCTTGCAGAGTCACATAGGCATTTAGCACATTAAATATTTGTGAAATTGTAACACAGACGCACATATTTCCATTGAGATGATGGTTTCACATAGCTATGAAAATGATGAGATCTTCACATATCTTCATTGATGTGATGGTTTCACATAAGAAGATTCTTAATAAGAAAAGAGCACTCGAAAAAAACTTGAATAGCTTGCACACAAATAGTTGTACAAAAAATTAGTGTATGTGTGCAGTGAATAATAGATTTGATGCAGTTATAACCAGTGAACTTGAGCATCAATGTTAAGAGTATTTTTTCAATAGTAAAAGCTTAATGAATGAAAACAGTGACTGTGGATCAAAATCATCAAGAAAATCCTGCAAATGAAACTACAAAAAGGAACTCCACTTCCAAAAAATAAGATGCTTACACAAGCATCCACAAGATCACTATTTGGTTAAAAGTCAGGGAAACCAGGTCATTTGCTTGGTTTGTAGAATATCAGGGTATTCCCACAAAAGCTAGGCAGGATAAGTCAAACTTTGCAGAACTATCCTTGTGGACTTTGTGGGAAACAAGAGACAGTAAAGCACCTTTTTTGGAGACTGTAAAATTGTGAGGACTGGATGAGACATGGTGCAGTTCAGATTTCAATATATGTGGTTCAACATTTGCATTGGAAAGCTTCCTCCTAGTGATTATCTAAATTTTTTTCTGAGCATTTATGGTTTGTTCATTCCAATCTGGATGACCCAGACTACCCATAGTATTGGGCGGTCTCTGTTGTTCCCATCCAAATCAAAGCTATGTTCCCTTTCTACAAGCTTATGTTCTAGAGATTGAGACTAGTGCCTAGTATGGAAATGAATTCCCCTACTTCTATGCCTCACCATTCTTCCCTCACTAAAGCAATAATTCAAAAACCTACAACCAAGGATGAAAACTAAATTTCACTTTCCAAATTGGAGAGCTCTCAAACCCCAATGGGTGGAAAAAAAACAGTGAGTGGAAAACCCATTTCCCCCCTTTCAAATTTCTATATATAGGGAGACATTAACTTGACTCATAATTTGTCCTTGACACCTGCTACACATGGGACTCCCCTCATTTATTCCCTTCTAGGAAATTGAACAAGGAAACCAGTTTCTTTATTTTAAGCTCACAGGGAACACATATGGCACCAAGATATAAAGTTATCCAAGCAAGAAAACTAGCAGAAAATATGTACCTATCTCCTCTGTTTCCCCTTTCAACATTGTTGTTTGGTTTTCAATGCCCAATTTGACCAAGTCAACATCTGGGTCGAAACCCTTGGAAATTGCATTCTTAAATTTCTAATTAAAACAAATACAACCTGTTAAATTATGCAATTGCTTCTGTAAGACACATTAAATAGATAAATATCCAGACAAATAATAATACCCACCTTAAGGAATCCGCCTTTTGTTCCACTAGATCCATCAAACTCACCATTGAGGATGTAATCGCAAACATATCTTGCTTGATCCAAAGTAGTAAAAATAAATAAGTTACCTACTATAAATACTTCTCCTTAGAAATGAGCAGACCCCCACAAGGACAATTTTAGAATCTTGGCCCATACCTCTGTAATGTTCTTTACAATAATATAAGTTCCTGCAAAAGAAGCAGTTGCAATGGTTTCTTCATGAGAATATTTTCCATGAATGATGGAGGTGTACTCCCCTTGTTTGTGCTTCTCAATAGTGTTCCAGACCTGTGGAAAATTGGCTATCAGATCATATCCATAAAGGAAAACCAAGAAGAAGGTTCCAAGAAGAACTTTTTTTATTCCTTTGTTCAAATAGATTGAATCCAAAGTGTGACAGATCTCCAGTCAATAGTGCACACCTTAGACACCCATGGGCAGGTTGTGTCCACAATCTATACATTTTTCTCACTTAACAACTGCATCTCATGTACAGATGCTCCAAATGCAGGAAAAATCACTACATCTCCCTTGTCAACAACATCAAATTGTTTTCCTTCATTTCCTACAGGAATTGAATGGACATCCATTTCCTCCAATCTCTGCGAATTTATCAACAATAGGTAAGTTGATTCGAAAACTGCTTATTAGGAATAAAGTCCAATTTGATAAGGAAGAAAAAAAGGAGGAGCCTTTGAAAAATTAATAATTGAACAAACAACAACGTAACGAATTTTATCTCACAATGATGATAAAATCAATTATGAAATTCGAATGCTTATGTCAAGTGTTTGATGAACAAAAAATATTTGTATAAACAAATATTTTTTGAAAGTTTAACTGCACTTAGCTGGTCCAAACTTATCCTAAGTACATATTATCAGTCCATGAAAAATATCTTTAGCTAATAAAAATTTGATCATTACAGTAATTATTAAGATGCATAGAGTTTGTTCATTAGATTCAAGAATTTCCCATTTGCAAGTTCCATTACAGCCATGGATTAAGAAATGTTCGATGTGAAATGAGATTGTGAATTAAGATATCAATTTCACTAGAAGACTGAACAAACAAAATGATCTAATGATTCCAACAACATCCAAAAAAAGAGACTGAAACATATTCTCTAAAGAACAGACCATAATTATTGATTAAGACATAAAATGACTATAAACAAAAGACCTCTGATGAAATCTCCAGAAAATTTATGTTTTGGATTTTGAGCTAGCAAAACCCAATGTTCAAATATGCGCCCCCATCCTTCTCCATTGGCCCAAATGTAGTTGTCTCGGGGGACACATATTGGCTTCCTCCTAGTAGAATCTGGGCAGAGAAAAATGAGATACCAACTATGCAGGGAAAATATCCAATATCACAGGGACAATCTCAGTGATGTCACCTTTCCTATGGATAAAACCTATCAAGTTAACCTCTTATTGACTTGAAGAATAGATGGACTTGTCCTTACAGGTGTGCACTGGAGATCTAATTCAAGCTTTGGCCTTATACTGAACACTCACTTGAGAAGCACAATTTCAAAGAAACACAATTCTTTGGAAGGCATAGAGTTTAGGGTTGTTTCTATTTATAGAGACTTGAAAGATATTTGTTATACGGAATTTCTCTGAAACTTCAGAATAGTATTCAATTAAGCGGGAAATCTTTTAAAAAAAAATTGATTGGATAAACTATATTGCTAATCTTGCGGAAGTTGCTGGTGCAAACCTTCCAAGCCATGGTGAGGGAGTGGCTCCCTAATGAGCAGGGAGTTACATCTGAGCCCTGAGTTTCAACAGCTCAAAATCAAAAGGAAAAAAAATGCAGATACTAGAGACCTTTCATTGTAAGACACACAATTGAATCCTCTATGCTTAGGGTTATGACTGAGATACAGACCTCATTCACGGTGGGATTATGTATAATTTCATCAGTGATCTAGATCCTTTCAACAGGGAATTTCTTCCTGGCTTCATATGCAATTTGCACTACACGCTCTACACCCCAGCAGAAACCATAGGACTTGGCCAATTTGACCGTCACATTGCCCCAGGTAAACTCATTGTTATTTTCTTTTAGAATCTTCACTAGATCACCTGTAACAACAATAAGAACCACAATAAATACTATATACAAGGGCACACATTCCTGCTATTGCTGGGTACACCAGTTCACTATCGCAGAGAAGCCTAATCAATTTTAAGTTTATGATGCAACTTTATAGGGATTGAACAAGTGGCCATAGTATAGTGTTTCCACTACTTAGATAGATGATGAACTCAACTGCAACAATAATTTGAGAGCATTGGTCCATTCTACATCCCTAGTGGGAGTGGGGGTGATCTATCAACTTTCAGTGTGTATCTGTAAACTGTGCACTGAATCCAGATGGTTCATTGGGTGTATTGAATATGACACTAGAACAGATCCAATTGAACCCAGGTTTGATGTGCACATCAGTGTTGTGAAACTAGATAATGCATGTCTCAAGTTAACACAAATCGACAACCTATCAAATACTGGAACTTGAGATTTGCAACGTCAAAAAGCAGACCAAGGTTAAGATGGGTTTGTGCTAGTTAATATTTTCACCATATACCCATAAGTTAACAAGAAAAAACACCACAATAAACACCATATATAGGGGCACATATTCCTACTGCCAGGTACACCTCGCATTTGTAGAGAAATCTTAATCAAGTTCCAGTGTGGGATGCAACTTCACGGGAACCAAACACTAACAATAGAAGGGGCATAGGGTGCAACTTAATGGGGATTGATTGATGAATACCTTAATTATATGTCATTGTAGCCAGACCAATATACTCCTCACTGAATTTATCAATCTAAACTAGCACAAACCCATGTAAACACAGGTCTGATATGCATTTTAAGGTTGCGAAGCTCGCAGATGATATGCATCCCAAGGATGTTATGCAACATCATGGGGATGGGACCAATGGCAATCAAATGGGTATTTCCATCAGTTAGACTGATGATGCAGTCAAGTGCAATAATAATATGACACTGTAGCTAGCCCCATACACTCATCACCGGATGTAATATACTGACATAGGTCAGGGTGCATTCTACAGCCTGAGCAGGGGTGGAGGTGATCTATCAAGTTCTCAAATTGGTGTGTATCCCCATGTAAGGATGTATTGGATCTAGAATCTAAACTGTCTATTGGGTGTATTGAATATGAAAACTAACACAAAACATATTAAACCCTACATATGCACGTTGAGATTGCAGATATGGTTGCACAAAGAAAAGTTAGGTGCATTTTACAGCATTGGTGGGCATGCTGTTAACACCCAAAAAGTGCTCACTAGCTCATTCCCTTATTCACATGACCCATTTGTCCACTTTTCCATCATTTGAGCCTTTAAAACCATCAACAGGTCACCAAAAAGACCACAATACACCTTTTTTCCCCTCAAAATATGTATTTTTCCTCAAAAAACACAAAAAACCCTAAAAAATGGTCCAAAATTCCCAAAAAATATTAAAAGGGAATAAAAATATTCAAAATATTCAAAAAAGCAAAAAAGAGGGAAAAAGAGACCTAAACCATGTTGGTTAATACCATTGGTTTACTCAAAACCATAATGGTATTCCCCATCACCAAAAATTATAAAAAGGTGATAGGGGCTCCTCACTTATCCATCCACATTTCATCCTATCCTTATGCTTTCAAATTCCCTTTGAGAGCCATTGCCTCCCATTTCGAGTTTGAAAATCTCCATTGAAGCTTTGGAGAAGAAGAGACCATTGGATATTGGAGCTTCTCAACCTTGGAGTTTCTCAACACCCATCATCCTCACCATTTGAGGTAATACAAAAACAAATTCTTTTAAATTTCTTGTCTTATTTGCTTATTGTTATCAATCTAGTTCTTTACTTTTCTTATACATGTTAATGTTAGATTAGATTCATTTTATTGTTATTTGCTTTTCATTCGAGACTGCTATTACAAGTTAATAGGTGCATCCTTGCACATGCTTGGTTGAAAACCAAGCAACAGTTTTTGGCAACTCCACTGGTATTCGAATTTTTGAATCTTACACTTTAGCTTTAGATATTCATTTTTTACTAGTTTTATCATTCCAATTTGCAAATCTGCCATACTAAAAACATATTCATTGCTGCTCTAGCTTTTGGCCCTTTCTGTAGCCTTTAACAACCCAAAATTTCACTTTTCGGTTTCGTTTCCAGCGACAATATTTTCCTTTTTGCATCATGCTTTTCCGCTTGACAGTCGCGCGGCTCATCGCGACCTCGCGGCCTTTTTCCGTGCTACGCGTCGCAACCTTGCGGCCTTTTTCCGCGTTGCATGTCGCGGCTTCGCGGCTTTTTTCCGCATTGCACATCGTGGCTTCGCGGCTTTTTTCCACGCTGCACATCGTGGCTTCGCGGCTTTTTTCCGCGTTGCACATCGTGGCTTCGCGGCTTTTTTCCGTGCTGCACTTAGCGGCTTAAACCCGAGATGCACATTGCAGCTTTTGCCCATAAACCTGAAATGCCACTTTTTTCGCTCGGCCCAATTTTTAGAAAACTTTTGCTGCATTTTTGCCCATTTAGCCTCTTCATCCAGCATTATTGTTTCTGCAATTTTTTCCAGCATTCTATTTTAATTATTGTAGCAATAGTAAATCTTTTTCTATCACATATGCCCAATTAAAATCTTTTTAAAAATTTTCAACAAGTGAAAGAAATGTTTTTTTAGCTCTTTGTTTAGATCATAGATTTCACTTCTTTGCAAATTTCGAACCATCTTTCTGATTTGCTCAATAGTTTTGCCCAAGCAAGCACTTAGAAATCCATTTATTTCTTACAATTGTTATGATATTTGCTTTCCTTTAAAAAATTATTTCAAAAGTCCATAATTTTTTAATTATTTTTGTTAAAGCATTTACATTTAAGAAAAAAGCTTTTTATTTTTTGCAAATTGAAATCGTCTAATTTTTTAATTTGTAATCAATCACCCAAGTGAGGCAAATTCGTTTTCAGTTAAATAATCACACTTGCACCCAATCTGCCACATTTTTAATTAACTGAGCCTTAAAATCTACCTAAAATCAACAAAAACTTTAACCCCACTTGGGGAACACTTGAAGAATCTTGTAGCTAGGTAGGATTGGGGGGATAGGTGTTCCAATAACACCCCTCAATTATTTACATCTGAGACATAGTGGTTGACTTTTAGGGTCCCAAAAATCCCTTATTATTTGTTGACACGGTTATACACCAATTTATCGGGAAGGCCTCTCCCTTAGGAGGGTTGAAGTAGCCAGACTGGTTCCAGAAGTCTGAGTGGAATACCGCTATCCATTTAGTAACCGAAGGATACCTTTTGCAGTTCTCGGTGTACCACCCGTATGGGAGTACGGCGGCGATAGAACCAAACTGCAGATTCACCCAACCAAATGTGTCATGAACGGGGTATCTTAGTGGCCAACTTTTAGGATTGTCTACCTGGTGTCCCTCCCGGTAGGGGGATATCTAACCTTTGATTCCACTACTCATATTATCTGACATGGATTTCATCACCTTGCAGAGGATATGTTTCATTGAATCATAATACCACTTTTAGTTAGGCGTTTGCATGCTCTACTACCCCCCTTGGTCTAGTGAAATGCCACTTTTTTCTAGGAGCCACTTGATTTTTGGTATTCTGACCACTTTTCTTGATTCCTCCACTTATTATAGCACAACTATTATAGTAAGTGATTTTGAGGTTGGTTGTTGGCCTGAGAGCCATTGTTTTTTCACACTCCCCTCCTGCACACATTGTGGCATTAGGGTCTTGAGTTTTTTATCTCACCACGATCCATTGGCATTTCTAAACATCTCTCACCATTGAGAACTTAAGACGATCCCGAAGTTTTCAGGGTGAACACCCTTAGTTCGGTACACTTGACTCTACACGTCATAGACGTAGAGCGTTATCCCCTTAGGAATTCCTAACATGGGGGCCACACCCACTCTAGGCATGCCAAACACAGGACCACCACCTATATTAGGTATGCCCAACATGGGCATCACCCCCCCCCCCTCATCGCCACTACCCAGATCCCAGTAATTACTGGAACCATTCCTAATCCATCTGCAACCCATTTTGCACTTTGGAGCACAGACCCCTCCCACACCACATCAGTTGGAGGACACATCCCTTTCACACCTAACATACCCTTAGGGGGCACTGGACCAATCCACAATGCTACCATTAGCAATTATTCCCCAGTGACCATGCCACACCCATCTGCCAGTATTCCATACATGGATAGTCTAAACTTACCAGACCTGGCAAGGTTAACCAATGACCCGATTAGACACGACCCTACGTGGCCCCCCATGCCCATAAAGCTCCCCTCAGATATCCCAAAATTTGAAGGAAAAGCTGGGGAAGATCCCCAAAACCACATCATGTCATTTCACCTATGGTGTTCCTCTAACTCCATAGTAGATGATTCCATTAGACTGAGACTTTTACAAAGAAATTTCACCGGATTTGCAGCCAAATGGTACATTGAGCAGCCACATGGAACTCACAACACATTTACATCCGTCACCTCAACCTTCCTCCAGTTCTTTCAACTACCTGTACGCTATGATGCAGGAGTGGAAATACTTTTTTCTTGTAGACAGAACACCACTACACACATCACTGATCATATCCATGAGTGGCGTAAGCGTCGTAGCCTCTGCAAGATAAAACTTGATGACCATATATTTTTGGATTGGTTCCTCAGATCACTCCTCCTCCTCATAGCCAAAGATGGAGCTTTTGAAAGACCCCAGTAGAAGAAGAAGCCATCTTAAAAGCTCAGCAGTTCGACCTCATATATGCCCAGTCAGGATATCTATACACTATTTTACCTGACGCCCTGCACAGCAATCCATCCCGCCATGATGCGCCAGGGAAATCCCATGCCACCAACGGTATTATCAATCAGGTTATGGTGCAAAACAAACCTTTTACCATGATGAGTACAAACAATGCCCCAGACCTTTCTAGGGCTACATATCATTCTGGAGCTACAACTTCGTACGCTCCAGTAACACACACCCACCACACTCACGAACCCTCATGTCCACCACAGTGTTACAGGAAAGCACCATCAGCTTATGTGTCGACTCCATATTATAACCAGCAGGCCCACCAGACTCCGTTTCAACCACAAGCCCAAGTGGCGCATTATCCTCAATAGGCAGCACCTCTTGCTCCAACACTTCCAGCAGCTCAAGGTTACCCACAACCGCAACAAACACCAGGGCCACCTCATAACCCTCCTGCTTACTACCCACCACAACCTGCTCTAGAGCTTGCACGACCTCAAAACCCACCTACTTCCCAAGGGCATGTCTACGCACAACAGAACCAACCCTTTTTAGATTATGCACAATAATACCGGCCCCGATCTTTCGCGGGCCACATCTCACTCCGGAGCTACAACTTCGTATGCTCCCATGGCCCACCCCCACCACACTCATGGACCCTCATGCCCACCATAGTGTTATGGTCATGCACCTTCAGCGTATCCACCTTTGTTTTCAACCCCTACGTATTACCCTCAGCAGGCCACACATGCTCCCGTTCACGCACAAGCCCCAACGACTTATTAACCACCACAGGCAGCGCTTGCTGCACCACAACCTCTAGTCGCTTAGACTTATCCTCCAAACAAAAAAAACGCTGCCCCTGCCAACCAAAACCCTGATCGACCACCGAAACAGGGTAAGAACCCCAATTTACGAACAAACCACCCATGTTCCATATGCGGGGTATATGGATATTACACACACACTTGCCCCCATTTGGAGTGAGCGCGCCAATTGTGGACTAATGACACTTAATGCCAAGGGCACGCGGCACAACTAGCACCACCTTCTCAACCAAAACCCATGGTGCTGCAGAATCCTTTTCCCACACAAGGAGAGGTGAACACTCGTCTGTTGGATCCTCCACAAGGAACCAAAACACCACAACAGCAAATCACATACGCTGCACACACAAACCAACTGATGGATTCAGGTAGTCATCATCTCCTTATGATGTTATTGTCCAACATGAATCTCCAAATGTGTCGAAACCAATACGCCCCCACTGCACCTAAAAATTTTCTCCCTATGATTGAACAACCAGTTCAGAATGCACCTACATCGTTTGTCTCCATAGTCAGACCCGGATTATACTCGGAATCACCTATCACTTCCACATTCCAATTCATCCCACCCCCTTTGAAGATAACCGATATATATGATATGTGCACCCTCTCACAAAACAGACAGGTACCAAACCAACAACCCCCTTTACTCCTGCAACCACCCTCAATGCCAACTCACGTAGGAGCCACACCAATTCATACTATCCCATTTTTATTCCCCCCTTCAGGCGCCATCAACACACTAGTCATGGCTACAGTTAATCTCCCAGGATTAACATTAGGACTACCCGTGTGGTACTTACCTACCCCAACCCCTCCCCCGACACCGAACATCATTTTACAACCGATGCAACCCATCAATACTTCTAACCGTCTACCCCCTGGTGTAGCAAACATCCAGAACCGGCCACCTCCAACAGGGACCACTACATCAACATCTAGTAATGCTCCCCCCTGAACTCCACTACAATGGGGGCATAGGCCAACAAACCTACACCACTGGACCCACAACCCGCACCGCCCCACCGACTCCCAGGTTGGCGAAGAATCCCCCAACAATCCGTGCTCCCCCCAAGTGCTCTTTGTGCGACGATATAGGCCATGCTACCCATCAATGTCCACAATTACCGGCACTTCAAGAGCATATGCAAATGTTGGATGACGACACTAACATTCCAGTTGTCAAACTCGAGCTGCCCCCTCAGCCTCATGATAAATATTTGCGTACCAACCACCCTTGTGCGATATGGGGCATCTATGACCATTATTCACATCACTGCCCTGATCTCCCAGATTATAGAGCAACACTATACGAACTGAATAATTCCAACCTAGAGATATCCCCTCTTCTCATTGAGGAAATATATCCCCCAAAATATTCCTCCTCGGAAGAAATTAACACCATTTACACGGTTTCCACTGGAGACCCCTCTGTCCGGTCGGTCCCTTCCACTGATCCCTTTGACACACATGTTCAACCCTTTCAAATCGACGAGGAAACCACATGTCCACAACATGGGGGTAGGCCCAAAACCTTGCCTACTCATCGTCATCATAATTCTCGTCAGAGATACTGGGGGCATCCACCCCACAAGAGGAATCCCCCATCATCATATCATCACTTCAATATGCCACCATGACCCACAGCCTCATGGTATACCCCCTCGCTAGTAGTTGGTCAATGCCATGTTGATCCCTCTCTAAGAAAATATTTGCACCGCATTAACACCTCTGATTTAGGGGGCATAATAGATTAAATCGACCCTGGGATATGGGGCATGATCAATCATTTTGAACCTTCCCCGTCACACCTATCTCAGTATTTCAATGATCCCATTGTTCAAACTAACACATATGTGATCCAAAATCATAAACCCCATGAACATATCATGGGGTCAGGTCATTAACCCTGCTCACTTTTTCACATGCGTGATCTCAACCATTTTTGAGGTCACATATCACTTGTATATTTGATTTTATTTGATACACCTAGTATTCTTCCCCTGTGGGTCATCATTTCTCCCCACCACTACATCCTTGGCTTGGTGGGGTCACCTTTATTTGTAGCCATTTTTTAACCTAGTTATTTCCTTTGACCATTCCGAAGTCCTTATGACCTCCGTTTTTCGCACCATTTGAACCACAGGATTCATATTTATGTGCCTGTGATGATGCTTGAGATCATTTCTCGCTCTCACTAAACACTTTCGGGCATTTTTTCATGCCCCACGCCACCTTGAATTGCATGCCACATCGGTAGTTGTCAGTTTATTGGTGATTTTTATATCATTGGATTCAATTTTCTGAACTTGTGATGATGCTTGAGATCATTTCTCGCTCTCACCACCATATTTTTTGGGCATTTTTTCACCCGCCCCTCGTTGCCTTGGTTTGTGTGCCACATCGATCGTTGTCCATTTTTTGAAGTTCTTTATATCGCCGAATTCAGTTTTCCACGCTCGTGATGATGCTTGAGATCATTTCTCGCTCTCACCAGAAACCCTTTTTGACATTGTGTCCCTACACCTTATTACCTCGATTTGCGGGCCACATCGACCGCTGTCAAGTTTTACAATTTTGTGCATCACAACTTATACATGAGCCATCCACTCCATCCATACTGCAATTATGGCGTTGTTTTGATACCATTCATCAACCCGCAAGGAGGCCCCATTAGTGTTCCCTCCTATCACCGTGCTTGATCCCCATACTCGCCCTTTGATTGAACACTTCCTCCTTGCCTCTCCATTACTTTTGTTCGGTATAATTTTATCCCTTTTTCGAGCCGAGCAATTCTTTTACGAAAAAGGCACTTAGGGAGTTTCTGTTAAGCTCTTTTCTGACTCCTAAAACAATGAAAAGATCACCAAGCAATCTTTCTTCCTTTCATGCTCACTAAAATTATTTGAAAGGGCGTCTACCTGGTATAAGTTTACCCCTTTTTTGGATATTGTAGACTAATTACGAAAAAGGAATACTCTAGTCACATTGGCTAGAAGAGTTCTCCATTTGAATCATTTTATGCTTTTTGGGGCCTTGGAGACTAACACACGAAAAAGAACACCATTTGAGTCTACTTACTGCTTTCAGACTCTCTAAAACTGAAAGAAACCACGAGCAATCACCGTCTTGGGCTCACATAAATCCACAGGACAGTACCATTTTAGAGCAAACTTTTATCCCTTCTTGGAGATCATTAAACCACGAAGAAGGACCCTGTTGATGCCCCGAAGATCGTAGCATCAAGCAGAAAGGGATTATCCTCGGTAAACTATCCCAATTAGATTGTCCACCATTTGGTATGGGGAATCCGTCTGGTTAGCGGTTCTGGCTACCGTTAGATTTAGAGATTTGCTTTCTTTTATACCAGCTATGGCCCGATCCACCGTTCTTTTTTTATTTTATTGTTAATATGATATGCAAGTGCCTAAGCTAATTTAATCTAAATGCAGAACTTGAAACAAATGTGTATCTAAAACTGAAATAAATCTAATCTATCCTTGCAAGGAGCAAATTGTAAATATGAGCAATGTGCTGAAAGAAATATCTAAAGATTGCATGGATAACCATTTAAATCATAAAGAAACATTTTTAGCAGAGGGTTAAAGATATTAAAGATAGATTTAATACACATAAAAGCATTCTATTACTCATTTAGGAGAAACATCATTGCTCGGAAAAATAGTAAGATCATTCATTACATAGAAACAATTCAGGACAGCAAAGAAAGATCTCACAGCAGTGTCAGAATGTCACAAGAATAATCTAGCAAGCATCTAATCCACATTTCCAGGAAAAACAAATGTCCTCTCCAGGCTCTTTATTAGGCAAAATCGCTTTCTTGGAGCAAGCTACAAAGTAGTTCGTACAAGCTAAGAAAATTATTTTCCCTACAAAAAAGTCCTTCTACTCCTCTTCTTAACTTCTACTTATAACTTTACAAAAGGCTCCATGAGCTGACAAGTGTACCCTAATTCTAGAAGCTTCTAATTTGGATTTTGGTGTATAATTATCTATTTCCCAGATTCGTGGGACACCTTTCATATGAGACAAAATGGCAGCTAGCTGTCCCTTTAAAGCATTTATACAAAAGGTAGAATTTCAGCTTCTCCTTTTATTTACAACAAAGTAAGAATGGTCTATCTATTCTACTAGGGCTTCTGCTTGTTGACTTGAAGACTCGCCTCCACCAACCAACTCGCTTGTAATTACCGGGCCATCTATACCTTGAATGTATGTCGTCCATTGGTTGATATCCTTTACGATAAGCTTTCTACGGGAAGATACTGTTTCCTGGGATGCTATTTGATGTTTGCGTAGGTCCAATTTGATCAGCGCTTTTCCCTCTGTGGCTTCTTTAGCCATCGCTTCTAGGAAGTGAATATGTACTGCAGGCTGGAAAATGAACTGTTGAAATTCATCCTGAGTCAATACTTCTATCTTCTTGATATAATCCAAGACTTCATCCAGCTCATTCTGCAGCTCAAACAATCGATCTTCTTCCTTTGGGAAATCATAAATGGAGGCAGGAAGAATCAGATGACACTTGCTATGTGATTCCTTGAGTGCGGAGTAGAACGAACAACACTTGCGGATCATCTTCCTGATTTCCAAACTTAGCTTGGTGCCACAATCCTTAGTGTATTCAAGGATCCCTATATCCACATGTCCAATTCATCTCCTGTAGCGGCGCGTAAGTGTGAAGGGAGTTGAGATTTTCCCTTTTTCCACTCAGATTGTTGTCTCAACTCCTCTACATGATTTGCAAACTTTTCTTGAGTTTTTAGGGCTTTGGTTTCAATTGCTGTCATTTTCTTAATCATATCTTTCACGCTCCAAATCTCTTCCGAGATTAGTACTAGCAGTTGATGGATTTTAATCCGCATATCACATGCTTGTTTGCGAAATGTGGACAAATTTTGCTGGTCCTCCGCTGCCTCTTTGAGTTGCTTTCCCAATTGTTCCTTTTCTTGAATCAGCCCTTCATACTCATGTTGGTGGAGATGAATTTGCTGAGCCCTGCTTGCTTCGAGTTCCTCCAAATCTCTTATTCAAGCTTTCACATTCTTCAGTTCATCTTCATAGATAGCCAACTGCATTTCTAAGGAGTTCTTCTCATTCTCAAGCTGGAGAACTCCTGAATTTAGCATTAGATGCTCTCTTACCAACTCATTTTATTTCTCTTTCAATTTGTTTGCTTCCAACACCTCCCTCTTTCTGTCATCTCTGATCTTAAAGCATTGTTCCCTGTAATGCCTTATCTCAACTTTCAAAAAATCAATATTGGCTTTAGCGTCCTTAGTTGATGCTACAGTGCATTGGACTTGGAACGTGGGGTCGGCATCAGTTCCTTGGACCAATGTTTTCTCTGAAATCCATAATTCATATTCATCCTCAACCCCGCTTTCCATCTTCTTTACCCTCCTATCAATAATGGCCCTTTTCCGCTCATGGAAATAAACGGTATCCATGTTTGCTACTTTGCGATGCTTCCTGGGGTTATATGGGGTCAGTGCTAAGCTTCCTGAAGAGGCACTCCCTTCCTGAGTTGTCCCTGGAGAGTATATCAATGGTGGATCCACCTCCATGTCTATTGGAATAGATGGCTCTAGCTCGGGAGTCTTCTCTATCTATTCTTTTTCCTTCTCTCCTGCTAGCTCTTCTTGTTGTGTCTGTAATCCAGCTGCTTCTTCATTCAGGAGCCTTTCTTCTTCCTCATGCTGCTTCTTGGCATCTTTCTCTTGGAACACCCGATCTTCTTCCTCTTTCTGGATCTTGGCGGACTCTTCCTGCTGTTTCAACTGAGAGGCTTACTCCTGTTGTTTCCTTGCAATCTCCTCTTGCTGAAGCTTGGCAGTTAGCTCACCTTGAATTCTTGCTTCTTCTTGCTCTTTCTACTGCTTGAGGGTTTGTTCTTGGAGCACTTGGTCCTGCTCCTGATTGAGGGTTTGCTCTTGGATCATTCTATCTTGCTCTAATTCCGATGGATCCCCTGATTGTGAGGCTGATGCCTCCCGCTCCCTTTGGATCAGACTGATGGGTTTGGGGCTCAGATCCTTCACAATTTTCTTCTTGTAACGCTTCCCTAGCACAGTTAGGTTGAGGGCACTCCTGCAGAATTCCTCATCTCGGTCCATAGCATGAGAATATTCAAAGGAGATTTTGAGGTCAAGACAATGCTGGCTTACCGCACCATTGGGGTCATGCCTTCTTAAAGGGACCGTGCCAAAATGGAAAACTTCTAAGCCTTGAGTGTAATTTTCATTGTCTCTTGCTCTTAGGAGGCTGTAAGCTCCGATGGTAAATGGCATGGGAGGATACATGCCCTTCCTATGATCTGTTAAGAACTTACTTATTGTGTTGGTGCCGAAGAGTTGTCTCATGGCCTCCTTGTGAATTACAAAACCTATAACATACCGAGGGAACATAAATGGCTCATGAGTTCCTCCACTCATCCTGATGTATGTGCCTTCTGAATTGTGATAATAGTCCCCGAATTGTTCAATGATAGGCATTGCATTCTCCGACATACAATCTGGTTCTTCTATAAAAATGAGCTGGTATAATGGCATGATAAACCTCTCACAAACCATCTTGTAGTGGTTTTCGTATCTACTTTCCCATGTACACTGATAAGCCATGAAGATAGTTGTTTCTTTTGCCTTCCATAAGCAACCCAAGTCCAGGAATGTATGCTTGCTTAACAGGAAGTCAATCAAGTATGAAGACATGAAGAAATCTGCCTTCCTTTTAGTTAGTCCTCCCTGGGTTGTTGTCAGCTGCGAGGCCAAACTATCTGAAATTATTTCAGCCCAGTTGAAGATGGTTCCGTTCATGGCTATATGAAACATCACTGACACCCATCCGATCTTAAACACGTTGCCATTAGGCACGCCGAAGATTCGACTCAACATCAGGACGCTGAGTCTGTAAGGGGTCTTTAGGAGGTTGCTTTCATATTCATTGTTCTGCCTCCTCCTAATCTGCCTGTCGTTTATCGTCATCTTACGGGAAGATTCTAGTGGGTCCATTGGATTTTTTGCTATCCAATCATCGTCTAAACAAGCCCTGGGTGAATGCAATCTATAGGCAGCAGTGACATGCTCGGGAGCAAAAGATGCTAGGCTCAACCCATTTTTATCATTCATGAGCCTTGTGTTGGTCTGGATGTGGGGAATTAACCATCCAATAACTTCGGAACAAGGGAACAATTCGAGACGAGTTGTTGCTTTATGCAAACAAGACCTTCGGATGTTGGCATACACCAAAGCATCTTCTATGGAGGCTTTTGTACTATCTTGATCCATGATGAATCTATACAGATCACCCCATTGAAATTTAGGGGCAGAGCTCCCAGGGGAAACACCAGTGGTAGCTTGTGTGTCAGCGAACATTGTCTCGAGGGAAGTATCTAATAGGATTTCCACATCTGAGTCTGAGGTTATTTTCTGTGCTGCCTTCTTCTTTGCTGACTTCCTATGCATGGTAATCCTGCAGTGAGCAAGGTAATGCCAAAATGACTATAGTCAGACTACTTCTTCAAGCATTAGCAACACTCTATGGCAGAGCCAAAATATAACATTTTCACAATATAGAGGCTGTCGTAAAAATCATAATTATCTTCATTTCAAGTTTAAGCTTAATTCAACAATGTCATTCCATGCTAAAAGTAAAGACAAGACATCAAGACAACAAGCAATATTATCTTTGAATCTGCGCCATTCATTTTCAACGTGCAGGTATCCCCTGAATTGTCACACAAACTTGCACGAGTCTGATGAAGATTTCTATGCTAGCGCCTAAATAGAGCTTTGCGTCGTGCTTGGGATTCTGCGCACGCTAAGATCAGTTATCTAATGTGCGCTGGGGTACAAGCGGGATTTTATGTGCTAATACCTAGATGTTTCATGCACACCGATGCCTAAGATTATTTTTCCGCCAAGCGAAAATGTATTTTCTACGCTAATGCCCAAAATATTTCATGCGCCAGCACCCCAATTTTATCCATGCGTCAAAGATCAAAACATTTGTGTGCTAGTCCAGAGAACTTTGCATGTGCCATCCTAACCTTATTTCTATGCTAGCGCTAAACATTATGCATGCGATATTTATAATGCATCAGTGTTTAAACATTTTATGCGCCGACAGTTGATATTGGAGATTGCGTAAAAGATGGAAAAAACCCCACAGCTGTTGGCTTCTATGAGTTAGACTTCCGGGCTAGGTTATCAGGGTTCTAAGTGGGCACAATGGGTTGTTTTAACATATCTTAAGGAAATTTCAGCCGAGCATTGTGGGTTTTACGTGCCCTTGGTGTGAATGAACATTGCTTTCGGTTGAGCAGAGTACCTCGGTGTTCATAGGATGAAAATTTAGCTGCAAGGAACGAAAAGGATTGGGTTTTACACACAGTAGATGCTTGGCAGGGAGTTTCGTTTTGCATGGGATGCCGTGGCTTCTATGGGTTTGAGTGAAAAAACTCTGCAGCCGCTAAGGTACTGTTGGGATGATTTAGAGATATCAAGGTGGGAGAAAAACTTACTCAGGACGCCGAGGACATGACGACAAGACAGAGTTCATCCTCCCAGGTGGGGACAAATCTTTCCGGCTTTCGGTTCGTGCAGGGCGACTTCGGATTCTTATTTATGGGATCAAGGACGAGAGAAAGTGCTCTATGCCCTAAAATCTTCTTGAAGATTTATGCAAAGAAATCCCTATGGTGTAAAACAAACTTATGCAAATGAAAGGGGCGAAGAGCCTACCTGTCAGACTGGCAGGTTTCATCGAGGGAAAACGTTCTGAGGTAGGAGATGAATTCCGTAGGCACCTAGTGAATAGAAAACCTCGCTCTTGATGAGAATGGCGAACTTTGGTTGCTCGGTGAATATAAAATGTATTGAAAAACCCATTGCACTTGTTTAAATAAGGGTGGCATTTATGTCACATATGATGATAGGTTGGCGGATTTAATTTCACCGGGCTCGAGATTCCCTGCCATTAAAACGACACATGGCTCTATTAAAGATCCCACCAAACCTGCTGGTGCACAAGGGTCGAGTAGATTTTTCGCGCTAAGTGTCGAGCGGTGATTTAAATTCTGCGCTAAGGAAAAAATTATATCTTATGTGTTTTGCACTAAGTGCGGGTTTTAACATTATATCTCATGTTCAAGCGGTGATCCTGTCATTACGAAGGTACTCCCAAAACTACAAAAGAGTTTAGGCTATCAAAAGAGACCAAGCGCAACATTCCAAGGCGGGGAAGATAAGGATATTTCTTGCGCGATCGGTGGTCAAGGAATGGTTATCACTTGCACTAATGGCAGCTGGCTTATTGTTAAAAATGTGCGCCAGATAAAAGACTTGGGACTTGTCAAAAAAGGGCAGCAGAGTTGGATCCAGAGTATGCACCAGACGGAGGTCTTGGGGTTGCAGGACGCGCCAAAGCGATAGAGGATTTAAGGACAAAACTTGCACTATAGCGGGTGAATTAAGACTAAAATCCGCGTTGAAGAGAAAAGACTGATTTTGCCTTAGGAAAATAAAATGAGAAAACTATTTTGGAAGAAGGTGGTGAAATTATACCAAGTTAGAGAAAGAAATAAAACCCGAGAGATAAAGAAAAAAACTTGCTACAAAAGTGTTGAAAGGAGGGGCCCCAAATATCACCAAAATTTTGGGGAAGGATGTTGCAGCAACAACAGACCCAATGGTGCTTTTCGGCGCCACAACAGATCATGTCTTCTCATAAGGCAGCTTCCCCATTATGGTCGCCTTTGTTTAGAGTATTTTGCAGTATGTCACCTTGAGAGTCCCCCAATAGCATCCATCATCTTGTCCCCCCCAGAGTCACTCCAGTCTGCCATACATATCCCTGACCCCTTATTTTTATGGTCCTCACACCTAAAAGTCAGTTTCCTATGTTGCCAGGTCAACCATGTCATCATGCTATGAACAAAGGAAATTTGAAGTCCACCCACTCTATGACCCCAGTTTTTTCCACATCCCCACAGTATGTCAGTCCTACCATCAGTACTACCACACTTTAGTTGTACACCTCGTGATCCTATCAAGGAAACATCATTTCCTTCATAGTTGCTGGTCTCCCTCTGTCGACGCCAACCAAATCTATTCCAGAGGATAGACCCAGAGGCCCCTATGCCTTGGACTCATCACCATTAGTGATGAGTGCCTACGGATCATTTCGAAAGGAGTCCTCAGTGCCTCTCCAAATGATTGTTTCTCACATGCTCGACTTCAACACCTTTATCACATCGTTGAGACTCGTACAAGGTATCAGTCCTTCTAGTTATTTGTTGAAGACCCCGGATATCACCGAACTCTACCACATTTGAGAGTCTAATCGAGGAAAACAACCAGTTACATTTTCCTATGGATATCCGGGTTGCGCTTGGCGATAGTATTCAGATGTACCCCAGTTTTATACTCCCTTGAGTATACAGTTACAGATAATCCTCAGAAGTTGACTCACGGTTATTGAGTCCCTATAGATGTTGTACACCTTCATTTTCAATAGTTCATCAACCCTTCTAATACCTTATTCAGAACAGTTGTTGCTTTATTCTAGTATATCAATTATTGAGATTAGTAATGGTATGACCATGAGTACGTCCCAGCATTGTGTCCCCTCTGGACCATTATGATCTACCAACAGATTTTTATGTATTATTCAGGTCCCCCTTCTTGGGACTAATTGTTATGTATTTGTCTTGATACGAGCATGGGTATGCCCGCCTCGTCCATTATTAAAGATTATTCCTCATTCATTTTGAGGGCATGTATTTTTTCAGTTTTTGCAGCTTCCAAGGGGCCGTTGTTCCAGTTTCCAATCGGTCTCTTCTCTTCTCCAAGCCCCAGGAAAAAGACAAAAGAACTATGATGTCTATCGGCCATACGATGAGCTCCTACCCTCACACATCAGAGGGCAATCTGTTAACACCCAAGAAGTGCTCACTAGCTCATTCCCTTATTCACATGACCCATTTGTCCACTTTCCCATCATTTGAGCCTCTAAAACCATCAAAAGGTCACCAAAAAGACCACAATACACCTTTTTTCCCCTCAAAATATGTATTTTCCCTCAAAAAACACAAAAAACCCTAAAAAAGGGTCCAAAATTTCCCAAAAATATTAAAAGGGAATAAAAATATTCAAAAAACGAAAAAGAGGAAAAAAGAGACCTAAACCATGTTGGTTAATACCATTGGTTTCCTCAAAACCATAATGGTATTCCCCATCACCAAAAACTATAAAAAGGTGATAGGGGCTCCTCACTTATCCATCCACATTTCATCATATCCTTATGCTGCCAAATTTCCTTTGAGAGCCATTGCCTCCCATTTCGAGTTTGAAGATCCCCATTGAAGCTTTGGAGAAGAAGAGACCATTGGATATTGGAGCTTCTCAACATTGGAGTTGCTCAACACCCATCATCCTCACCATTTGAGGTAATACAAAAACAAATTCTTTTAAATTTCTTGTCTTATTTGCTTATTGTTATCAATCTAGTTCTTTACTTTTCTTATACATGTTAATGTTAGATTAGATTCAGTTTATTGTTATTTGCTTTTCATTCGAGATTGCTATTACAAGTTAATAAGTGCATCCTTGCACATGCTTGGTTGAAAAAACAAGCAACACATGCAGTGCGACCCATCTTAAGCAAACCAGTAGGTTGTCCCCATAGCTGAAATAAATTCCATAAAATTGCCAAATGCCTCCCCCAATATTAGTGAAGGAGACATAAATCATTTTCGTAGGCTTCACATTAAAGATAGAAAAAATAGAACACAGTCCCCAATGCCATGCACAGATAACAAAATTGAACAAAACAGTTTTTAGGTGATGTTTGTCTCAGAGAAGAAAACAAATGAAGCATTTATATCACAATAGGCTTCCTGAAATATTTCTACAGTGAAGAGAGTTCAAATAAGCTCACAGTAACTCAATATGCACAAACAAAGAAAGTTGAAACTAGGATGCAGCAAATGTTGTTTCATACATGGATTGTAGCCATATTCTGATAGCTTTCAACTTTGCCAACACTAGAAGCATCACAACATCATTAAGAATCCAATAAATTGACCTTATCAATGACATTTTCAAGTTCTTTGAAATTATCTTCTTCAACAGCCAACCCTAACAAATCTTCGTTCCCCAAGTCACCATAAAGCTTGATTTCATCCATAAAAACTTTTTCACGTAAAATATGTTATGATAAATCAGCACTCTAGGGCATCACTTTAGAAATTGGGTCATTCATAGCAAACATGTATCAACAAAAGGCATGTACTCATAGAGTTTTAAGCCCATACTTGTAAAAGTCCAGGAGCATCTTCCTCCAGAGCAGTTTCGACAGAACATCTGAATGGATAGCATCCCTTAGTTATCTTAGAACCAATTGCAACCTTTGGAGGGAGAAAATGGAAGAAAACAGAAACAGTTTGGGAAGATAGGGGGTAAGAGAGTAAGAGAGTAGAACTTCGAAAGATTGCATGACCTGCAGTACATTGTCCAATGAATAAATTTCTCCAAGTTTCTCTTCATACAATGGTTGCATTGTGTTGATATTTAATGACTGGTGGAGATTGAAAATATTCTGCAAGATGTCACCCATAATCCTCACTACCAAGGACCAACTTTCATAGGCCAGTAACAATAATGATAGATACCTGCCAATCATACATGAAATTTAAGGGCAATTCAAACAATTATTTCATGTCTAATAAGCATGACAAGACTCACAAAATCCCAAGAAATGCCACAAAAGAAGACCAAAAAGTAATTTACTCAGCCGGGGTGTGCAAACGTGGACTACTAGGCTTCAAATCATTCCAAATGTCTCCCTCTATAGAAGGCCACATAAATTTTCTTATGCTCAAATCAAATAAGAAGCCTATCATAAGACAACTCAAATATTCAGGCAACTCAGAAATGTGTGCAATCTTCAAATCGGTAATCAACACTTTAAGGCTCGAGCATGGATTTTTAAATATTTCAGTTGTAAATAAAATATGAGAACATACAATGAACTTTACAAGAAAAAATGAAATAAATAATTTGAAAACGTAGATATATAAATGGATGGCCAAAAGAAGTCAATGGGACTCAAAAAGTGCATCATAGATAATAGATAGCGCACATCCAGATTATATGATAGCTAACAACAAAAATACATGAAGTCTAGTAGTGAAAAAATATATTTGCCAATATGGGCCCATGAGAGTAAGAATGGTGATCCCAAAACATCCAAAGTACCTTATTCATGGATGACATGGGAAACCAACCTCCATATTGTTGTTGTACAAGATCCAAAAGAGCAATAACTGCAGATTGCTTTAGTTTGATGCATAGTGAGTTATAATTTATTTCACCTAAAACCATTGCAAGAAAAGTATTCAAACAAATGTATCAGACTGACATTTAAATATAATATGTGTTAACCAACTAAGAAATTATTTAATTTTAAACACTTTATTAAAGATTATAGAAAATGTTCAATGCCGACAATAAACATAATTATGTGAACCATATCTATTAATGCCAAAAATAAACTTCAAACTATGTTTTTAAAACAACACATGGAAATCCAACATAGCTATCTGGGATAGATTGTAAAAGATCCTCAAAATCAGAACCACTTCCGTGCCTACAAGATTGCCATGTCTGGTATAAATGCTTAAGTTGGAAAAAGTGTTAGAATATATCTAAATTTTTAGAGTTAATATATACAACAAATATCATAAATAAATTCAGATATATTTTCAAAATGTAACTAGACGATGGAAATCATCTAGAACCTCAATTTTAAATAACAAAGTTCTACCATTGCAATGAAACCTTATATATATAAATTAAGGGTGCATAGGAAACAAAGTTCTACAATTGCAATGAAAATTACAAGAATTTCATTCTGACCATGTGTTAGAGTATTTTGTATTTAAAATATCATATGTATTCTATCCTCCATCCACTCTACTCTATTCAACCATCCTGAATTCAATAGGTACACTTGGGATATTGACTAGCCAGGTACAGATCAGGCAATTTCAAAAATTTAAAGGCTGTTGTTCCACTCACTGTACGCCAACATCCTATTTTACAGGATGAGTTGCACATGATACACTAATATTGTTGCTAGCTAAGTTGTACATGCAGATTCAATTTTTCAGAAGCTAAGTTGTTCAGGTTAAAGTACATTTTTTTGCAAACTAAATTCAAATTTGAGGGATAAATTGAGGGCCAAGAGCGGATTTCAGGCAGGCTTGAAAGACAAGAGTTGATTTCATTGAGGCCAACTTGAGTTTTGGGAGGTTAGTTTTTTGGGTGTGGGATGCCATGATTTTATGCAAAGATTGATATAGTCAACCACTATTTTTTACAGGATGGAGTTAATTTGTCAACACACTTCAAGACCATATACAAGAAGTATTTGAAGGTCAATGTTCCTTCTTTGCAGGAAGGTACTATTATACAGGGGATTTCAGATGGTCAATTTAATTTTTTCAAGTTAGTATCGTACTTTTGTAGGCCAGTTTCTGAGTGGACAATTTTCAAATGTGTCAGGTAGTTTTCAAGTCATCCCCAATAGTTTTGTGGCTAATCTCTATTGTTGCATGTCGTGCTGGGTTGTTAGCACTTGTCCATTTACCTAGGTTTGAGGGTTGATCCAAGTTGTTGTAAGACATTTCCCAGGTTTAAAGGCCTAATATGAGTTCATAAGACCATATCAAGTCTTGTACCTAAATGTCAGTGTTCTTAGGCCAAACTCATATTTTATGCAGCACAGGCTGTGTGTGAAGTGTTCCATGATGGCTATGGGATGTTAAAAATACCTGAGTGTAGTGTGGAGCTACAGAGCATTACACAAAACTCCATAGCATTGTGTGGATCTCAACAACATTGTGTGAAGCTCGAGAAGATTTTCAGTCCAGAAATAAAGGGAAGAAGTAGATATGCACAGGCGTTATTGATGATTTCTTGGAGTGAAAAACATTGTCAAATGAACTAGTTGGCACCAGCCTACTGGTTGCACCAATCCTTCTCTTGAACAATGAGTGACTAAGTACCAAGTTGATTTAGTAATTGCATAGAAGAGCATGACAACCAAAATACACCTAGAAGTGGTGTGATTGCTCATGGACAAAGCAACTAAGATTCATTTTTGAGCTCATCAGTTGTTTCTTAGCAGGTGGGTTCTAGCTTTGTAGATGAGTTGATAAGTATAGGCCAAAAGTATTGTTGATCAGAAAATGAATAAAGGTAGGGAATGACATACTACTTGGAAGATGAATACACACCATGAGTTGTTGAAAGGAGAGCCAAGTTGCAGTAGAAGTGCTCCTCTTTGTCAACTTAAATCCATCTCACATATGGTCAATCATGGCACTGATACCTCTTTAAAGTTTGAAGATGAGCATCTCGCAGTGCTATTATAGCCTCACCAAGGAGAAACTCAATAGCAATTCCAATCTGTGAGTTGTGTATTGTAATGCAATGCCCTCTAATAACGACATTGCAAAGAATATGGATTCAAGTTTATTGTCTAATCAATGTCTTTTCATGATTAAATTCAAGAATAATTTTTTCAATTCCCTAAACCAAACAGTAAACTTGTAAAAAATACAAAGAATAGGAATCAAATTAGAGTGAAAGCCTTAATTTATCTAGTCCAATTCTAAAGAAATGTTAGGGTATTTTTTATTGTTTTCATTTTTGTTTAATAAAGCAGGTTACAATATCTATAATATTGGGTTATATAACTTAATATGGATCCATTTGCAAGGAGTGATCCATCCACAAGGATTGACTTGTCTACTTGTTGTTGTCTCTCTCAAGTGTTTTCAACTCAGCTATTTTTTATCTTGTCATGGCTTGTGTTCTTCTACACACTATTTTTCCTTACCCAACTTTTTAAGATCTGAGATATCCCATCGGTGTCTTTGCTCATGCCAAGGATGCCCTTTAAAATGCAAGGTTGACTTACATGCCAATAAAATTCTTGACCACATCGAAAAATATCATCTCAGATGGATTTAGCTACTGTACTTATTGGTCATCCTCCTCTATGTACTGTGGTAACTATTCTCATTCTTGCTCGATCAACCAAATTTCTCCTACAGATGAGCTTACCATTTGCTTTGCTTGGTATCTTGTTGCTTTTACAATTTCTTATTTCCGATCAAATTCTCGACCACATCAAAGCCATCATTTCAAAATGGTTTAGTTGATTTAATCCTTGACCATCCTCTGTGTGGGGCAAAAACCGTTCTCATGCCTTCTCAATCGACAAACTTTCTCCTGCAATTAAGCATCCCAATTTTCTTGTTCCTTATCTTTCTTTTGTACTTTCTTACTTTCTCCTTCACATCGTCTTGACCTCTTCAGTTTCTAGTAGGATCTTTGAACTCCCTGGATCAGGCTTCCCAAATTGCTATCATAGCAAATTTCTTGAGGATTGAAAAAAAAAGGAAAACCAAACCACAAAATGCAGAGAAAGCAAAATCAATATTTACCCATTCAAGAAACCAACTAGATGTTTATCACATTCCACACAAGACTTCAATAAAGTTTCAAATGCAGACAAAAATCTTTACCTTAGCCAGAAACTAAAATCTCTCTATATAAACAACCAAGAAAAGGATTTCACTCAGCAGGCAGCCGATCCTTGAGAATACTTGGAAATAGTGAAGAAGAACATACAAATCATGCCATGCATTCTCGGAATAGGAAATCAAGTTACTTATAATGTTGTGGTACTAAATTACATTTGGTGACGATTCACTTGATTACAGTACTTGATTACATGTGCTGATCCCAGTCAGAGCTGGGCTGAATACTCTAGGCACTACTTTTAGTCCCTCAATGGGGGCTACGAAACTTTCTCTTTCATGGAGTAATTTTAATCTACATATGCTGTGATATTGAATCAATTTAATTTGGATCTCAATCAATAGCTGATTTAAATGATCCTGGAACTCCTCCAGTAACTTAGGATGGTAATCCTGTTTCAACTGTTGTTGATGGGGCTGCTGGTCGTTTTGATTATTCGACTGATGCTACCAAAAATAAGGACGATAGGGCTCGCCTGACCAAAGAAGGGTGGAAATGATGACCTGAAGGAAAGGACTAGAGCAGAAATGACCTTCATGCAAATTGAAACTAGGTCTCCCAGGCGACCCTATTAATTATGCTGCCATATATAGGGTTCAATCTCTCCGATGAATTATGATCTCCCATTGGTGTGAGTCGATGGGGATGAGATAGTTATGTTATCCCATATCATTTCTTGGTGGTGAGCCAATTAGTTTTTATCCCATATCCTCCAGGCATGAGATGAGAATTTTGCACTTTTATTTTACTTACTCTAACTACCCACCTGCTTCAATTTACCTACCTGATACTCACTTACCCTATCTCATGCCCCAACCTAGTGAGTGCTTCAGCCAGGAAGGAATGCGTGCGGGTACCACTTGATCAAGCACTAGAAGATCCAGTGCCAGCACAACAGCCAGGGCCAGATCGTCCTTAAGCAGGTGTAGGAGAATCAAAGGTAGTAGTAACATAAAGTATGTCGAGTTGACTACCAACGAGCAATATACTCTACTAGCACTTCAAACAAATCTAGATTAGGGTTTCCATCAAATAGCACAATACAATAGAATTACTTCTAATGTTTTCCTAAAGCATGCAAATGAACCTATCAAGATAATCCATCATTACCATTCAGTAATAAAAATCGACTAGCCAAACATGCAAATTGCCAAACTAAAGGAGTGTCCCTGTTCATTCCTCTTTCTATCAATCGGGGTTTCTAGTTAATTGCAATTTAGGTCCTTGCTTACTTAACCAAGAACTAAATAATTTTATGAATTTTGGCATTGTTTCCTTTAATATTATTTCTAGGGTTTATATACTTACTGCAGAACTTTTCTAGGGCTAACAGGGTTTTAAGCTGAAACCCAATTTAGCAAACTGAAAATCTATTTGAAATCAAATAAGAGCTACGCATCCTTTGAGCTGCAACTATAGTTTTAGGTCAAATGCTTAACAGTAGTGCTCAATGGTCGGCCTCTTAATTCTCCATGGAACATCATAAAATAATTTCGCTCCACCTTGGAGATCTTGAAAATGTAGTTTGATACGTATTGTGCTTAAAATCACAGATCTTGAAGATGTATTTTAATACGTACTAGAAATCACTGGTGAGTCTGTTGGTAGCCGAATCAGATGGATCATGACTCAGGTGATAGATCAGATCAATCAAATAGCTGCAACAATTTCGCCAACAAGACACAGGATTAAGATAATTTGACATTACATTCGGTTGTTGTTATGGTTTTTAAAGGTGTGTTTAACAAAAGAACTAAATAAGGAAATATTAAAAGAATGGCTTTTATTTATAATGTCTGAAGGGGGAGATTAAAATAATGGAAAATTTTATCAAACTAGTATGTTCTATGCATGCGGTCATTAAGTAGGTTTGGTAGGAGGGTGATGTTAAAGTAAGCTCGTTTGGTTTTGGGTTAAGCGTTAAAAGTAAAAATAGTTTATAATATTTTAATTAAATGATATATTTTCATGTTATGTATATCAACTTTGGTTACTTTTTTTCTGTGGAAACGGTGCATGGGAAACTCACCAATACTTCCCCACATTTCGTGGATGGTAAGGATGGTAAAACTTTGGCCAACAATAACGGTTTGTCCTAACCCCTAAGGACTCAAGGCTCGAACTCGTGACCTACCCCGGTACCGAGAGAGTGTTCGCACATCTTACCAATTGAGCTAACCCTTGGGGCTTATCAAATTTGGTTACTTAAACTAACTATTTTGTACAGAATAGATTTTTTATTTGCCAAATATTTCCTTTAAACTCATCTTAAAAAGATAATTCATAAAACAAATTTTAAAAGAAAAATTTAATTGTTATTTATAAACTCATCATTTAGTATCATACTTTTGTCGGTCAATTTCTGAGTGGACAATTTTCAAATTTGTCAGGTAGTTTTCAATTCGTCCCCAACAGTTTTCTGGCTAATATCTATTGTTGCATGCCATTTTGGGTTGTTAGCACTTTTCCATTTACCTAGGTTTGAGGGTTGATCCAAGTTGTTGTAAGACATTTCCCAGGTTTAAAGGCCTAATATCAGTTCATAAGACCATATCAAGTCTTGTACCCAAATGTCAGTGTTCTTAGGAAAAACTCATATTTTGTGCAGCACGAATTGTATGTGAAGTGTCGCATGGTGGCTATGGGATGTTGCAAATGCCTGAGTGTAGTGTGGAGCTACAGAGCATTACACAGAACTCCATAGCATTGTGTGGAGCTGGAGAAGATTGTTGGTCCATAAAGCAAGGGAATAAGTTGATATGCACAGGCGTCATTGATGAGTTCTTGGAGTGCAAAACATTGCCAAATGAACTAGTTGGATTGTAATGTGATTATATCCCCACTCCATGGCCTTTTCAAAATGCTTACTCTTTTTGAATAAATGACCTTATGATTATAGCCTGCACACATCACATTCACACAAATTTTTGAGACAGCAAGAGGAGGTCTTTGAACGTATTTCTTTTTTTTTTCTTTTCTCATCGCAAACATACAAAGATTTGTATTCATCTACACAAAAACACCTAACCTCTGCCAGTCATGTTCAATGCATACATAAACAAAGGAAATCCTTGTATCTCTTGAATTTAGGAAATCAATATCCATTTTTAGAAAAAATCCTAATTTCTCTCCAAGAAACAACAGGAAACTACTTCATGGGTTTGATCTCTCTAACAGAGATTCGATTCGATTCACCCTTCCTATCCCTAATTTGTCTCAAGCAAGTAAACAAATCATACCTATCTCATTCCGAGTGAAGTTCTCAGATCCCAGCGTCATATCTCCGCCATTCCTCTGCCTGCTACTATTGATTCCTCCCTTCCCCATTTTTGCTTCTTTCTGCCTAGAGTAGTGATTGGAGAATAGAGGGTGAAGGTTGAGTTTTGGTTTTTTTCTTTGCAGGGGTAGATGCAAAAACTAAATGGCGCCAAAAACAACATTTACTTCATTGCCTAAATGGGTTTAGATTCTTTTATTTTATTAAAACAATATTTCATTGTGACGGTTTTTATTATTTTTCTTAATTTATGGATTATTTTTTCAAATTTAGTTTATTAATGTTGAATTATATAATAATAACAATTTAGTTTTAATTTTATGGTGAAGCTATACACTAAATTGGTAAATGAGACCTTTATTTGTACAAAAAGAAACCCCTTTACATAGCAATTTGACTCCTAAAGTCTGTTGAGATGTACATACCCTACCTAGCTTTGGATTTGATCATATGACCTCATAGAAGGAAACATTGTTGGGAGGATACATCTCTTTAAAAGTTGTGGGATAGGTTAAGAGATGTGAATATTAAGTAAGATATTTCACGGTTAAGTCTCTATGCCAGTTGTTTGTGTATGTGGGTTTCATTCAATGTCTCTATTAGGATCTTGTAATAAACGAACTCAACTTGCACTTTGACTTAAATCAAGAAGATAAACCTAAGTTCTCAATATAAATCCCTTTTTTTTGGCCAATCACTTGCAACAAAATAAAAAATTCTCTCTTAAAGGTTCCATTAAGAAAAAAGAGGTTTAACCTGCAACTAAAGAGAGAAAAAAGAAACTCTATTGCGTTGTGTTAAAAAAAAGAAGTCTACCAAGCCCATTAACATGCATGAGTGAGGAAAAAAATCTAATAACATCCTATTATGTAATGATGTTAGTAAACAAATTTGAAACATAAAATTATTTTAGTGGATACATGACACCTCTACGACACCTTCATTGGATTCATAAACAATATGGGAATAGTCAAAAACTCCTTGGAAATCAAATGCACTAAAAAAGGTAGGGTGTGTCTCCCTAATTGGTTTTAAGAATAAATCATATAGCCTAATCAAATTTAATGTATAATAAAGAGAGCAATTATAGAAAAGTTAAAAGAAGGGAAAAAAGGAGCTCAATGAAAATGTCCTATGAGCATAAATCAATCTTCTCAATACAAGCAAGTTTTTAATATTTAATTATTATTTTTTAAGATGGGATTTGGGCAGTCAAACAATTAATTAGTATTTGTGGAATATTCCTCTTAGAGAATGGATAAAGATTAATTTTGATAGAGCCTCAATAGATAACAAAGGAATGGTTGGAGTTTTTTTTGAAACCCTGAGATAAACTGATAAAAGCGGCTTGAGGAGGTTTGATTCAACTTAGGAAGAAGATGCATTAGATTGCATATTGCCGAAGTCAATTTAATGGATGGGAATTCACAATGTGCGACAAAAAGGGAAACCATGACTTTGAGAGAATTGACATGGTTACTCAGGATATGTTCACACTACCAATGGAAATTAAGAAAGAAAGGCTACTCCCTTTCTCTATTTATCTCACTGGCTATACAGGGTGATCAACTATGTATCCATCTCATGAAACATTGATCTTTTGGAGGTTAGTACTTTCAAATTCAACACATCAAATTTATGGCCACAAATAAATGCAAAATTCTACAAGAACAATTATTTGAAAGTATGGCATCTCCCTTTCTCATGGATGGATCCAAAGGGATTTTCAAATATGGTATTTTTCTTGTTTGAGATTTTCTATCCTTAGGAGAATATATCGTACATTTATATTATGGTCTATCATACCTAAGCTTCATTCTGATATTTATGATTGTCGATCTATTATTTTTTAGAGGAGATTGTTCTCTTATGAGGGTAGATCAACATTTAGAGCATAACTTGGAGCTTCTTAGGACCAATCTCTTTCCTCGAATCTAGGTACATGTTGTGGGTAGGAATATAAGTTTTTTGTGAGGAATCTTGAGGGAAAATCCATTTCTTTGTTGGAAAAATATTCATATCACGCTGTTCTCCTAAAGATAAAACTTTGGGACATTATGGAGACCTTGTGGATTTAAAATGACTACTTTATGTGGGTAAGAAGCTAAAGGAGCTTTTCACTCTTTCTAATAACAACATTTGTAAGGAATCTACCATATATTTGGTCTTATGATTTTGTAGGGGGGCATTGTGTTTTGGAATACCTACTTCCTCAATTCTAGTTTTGTCAAATCTATATATTGTTGAGAAATTGGACAAGGTACTGCCTTTGGAGGTCAAGGATTTAGAGGTAAATGAGTTTTTCTTATTGCTTAAATTTGAAACAATCATATGTAGATATAATGGATTCTAGCCATAATCATAAGATCTAAATCGGTGGATATATACTAACTAAACAAAAACTTGTAAGCTTATTATGCCTTTAACAAAAAGTTCATCCTAGATACATTGAACAAGAAACAAGAAGCTTCAATGGTACCGACACGCGGTTATGAGAAATTACAAGTACATTAGATCAAATGACATATCTATGTTAATTTGTTGTTCATCCCATGCTTCCAGCGTTAAAGATATATAGAGATAGGGAAAGTGTGGTGGCTCTATGGGGAAAAAGGAGGTGAAATCCTTACAACCATGCTTAAGGTGAGCAACAAATATCAAGGGGTTCACTTTGTAAGTTTTGAAGGTGATATCTTCAACTCTTACCATTTCTCTGTATAATTTGTGAACAGGAATCATATCCACCATTTAAATATGGAGACAAAGGAGGAAAATTTAGCCAGGACAATGAGGAGATCCAGACCTCAATCCTGCAAAAAATTAAATAAGCATCCTCGTCCAAGCAACAAAGGTTGAGAAGGAAGCCAAAGAGGTTGCACTTCGCTACCACCAAAGGTTCCCTCCAAAAATCAAGATCAAGGTTGAAATAATTGAAATTGATGTTCAACGGGATTATCTTCGCTTCATGATGAGAGGATGTATTCGCCTTCATTTGCTCATTTGTTTGGATTCCATCTTGAGTTCTATTCTCCTATGTGTTTGGGAATCATGGATTCCTTGCATTGGGATTAGCCTTAGATGTCTCCTTGAGGCACACAACTAAAAATGACTAACATAAATGACTAATTCACATTAATCGTTGTTAGCTAGTCATATTTATATTCCCATGACTAAATTAGTCATTTATGTTAGTCATTTTTATTTTAGTCACTTGTTATCTAGTCATATTTTTTATCTCGTGACTAAAGTAGTCATTTATCTTAGTCATTTTTTGTTTCCTTATTTAAAATTGCTCAACTTTAGTCATTTATCCCTTGAAATAATAGTGGTGACTAACTTTTTTAGTCACCTAGTAACTTATCTCTCATTTTGTACTAGTGTTATTACCCAACTGTAGACCTAGTATATCCCTCGTCAATAGGAACTACCATGTCACAAGAGAATTATGTGGCATATTTTTCCTTGAGCCCAATTTCCATTGAGAAGAAGCCTCTGAATTCATACTTACCTTCTCGGGACTGGGTCCCGGTAGTAGACTAGGAGATACCTCCATATGAATGTTTAGATATGTGTTCTATATGGGACGATATACTTCCTTCTGATGAAGTTTTCCTAGAGTCTATAGTGCATTTTGCCATTCATTTGGAAATTGATCCAGTTGCATCTATTTCCAGCCCCGATTTGAATTTGGAATCTTCTCTTACCAATGTTGAGTCTTTGGACTTTCCTATAGATCCGCAAATTGGTGTTCCTAATGAGTTCTATTCTGCTTCTAGAATTTTCAACTCCCGTGATGATGAATTGGTTCCTACAGATTCTATCACGTCCTTCAACTTTGATCTTTATCCTGAAGTTGAGCATTTTGATTGTAGTCCATCAGGATTTGGTACTATAGAGTCTTCATTGGTCAGCTGTGCCTGCATTATGCCTGTTGTTGATAATAGTGAAGTTGAAACTATTTCTACCATAGTGACTTGTATCGGATCTTTCTTTACATACGTTTTAGATATGATTTTGGTGCTAATGTTGTTATTTTTTCGATAATTTCATTCAAGATTATCTAGGATCACTAAGAGAATAACAATCACAGCATAACAATCACAAGAGACAATGGACACAAAGCATTTCACCGGGGAAAACTAAGAAGGTGAAAAACCCCGCAACTTCCTCAGAGATAGAATAAGCCCCAATAAAAAGATCACAAAGATAAATCCCCAAAAGATAGATGTCTCCAGTATCTATTCCTCCTCCACTTGTGTGCACCTCTCTCTCTCAACTATGTGAGTTGGATGAGAGAGTGAATGAATAGAATGAGAGACACACACTCTCTATTTATACAATGACTTGACCTGCCTTTATGTTGATGTATATGTAACTTCGGAATGTATTTCATCAGTATATTATATATATTTATTGTACCCTTATAAGAGATGTGTTATTCCTCTATAAGGAAGTGTCGTCATGTGGATTGACAAGTGTCGCAAGTGTGTGTACTTGCCGATGGGTTATTAGACCACCTTATGGGGTCGGCCCTAATTAATATATAATATAATGTGGATGTACTCAAGTAGACAAGTCGGCCCTAGTAGGTCACTGGGCAAAAAGGTGAGTATAAATAGAGATAGGAGATCTCTATTTTACTCACTCGTAAAAGTATCTATCTCTCTCTCTGAAAAGTAGCGCACTAGTGAGGAGGAGGAGGATCATCTGCTAGGAGACTATCTCAGTGTTATTTGGTTGTATTTTGGTTGAGCCATTGCTCTCTCTATCTCTGAGGAAGTTGTGGGGTTTTTCACCTTAGGGTTTTCCCCACGGAAACTCTGTGTCTCTTGTCTCTATGCTTTTGATTCGTGTGATGCTTGTGATGCTTGTCATATTATGATTGTCATGCATTGATATACTGTAGATGTTATTCTCTCAGCAAAGATCCTATAGTATTGTGATTTAATACTGAAAATTTAACATGGTATCAGAGCCTAACTGAGAAGAAGACATTTTGCAGTGACGGAAGCTTGTATTCCTTGTTTATTGGGTTTCTCTCCACAGATTTTTGAAATTCAGTATAGTAGATTGGATCTACTCATCAAGGCGCATCTTTCTGTCCAATCAGATTTCAGTTCCGAGCATTTTCAGTTTTGGCCCTAAAAATTAGGGTTTCCACAAAAATAGGAATTTCTGGAAACTGAAGGTACAGCTGGAAGCTCCTTGCAAAAATCGAAGGTTTGAGCTTTGGATCGAGATTTTTGGCTGGGTAGATCTCCGGGAAACTCAAACCCTAATTCAGGGCTCTCCCCAGTGAACCCGGGAGGACAAAAAGGCAATTCTGAAGGGCAAGACTTTGCTGATCTCAAATTCTGAATGTACTAGGCTGATCAGCTCTCCAAGGCGCATCTTTCTATCCTTTCGGAATTTTGAAATTCACATTTTGAATTTTTAGGGTTTCTCTGACAAACCCTAATCCGAGACCAGAGCCAGTTTTCAGCACTTCAAGTGGTAAGTTCTAAATCTTTTCTATTTCCATTTGAAGTACTCTTAAAGATGTCTCTTCACACCAAGCTTGAGGATAAGCTTGAAGGGGTTGATAACTTCCGAGCCTGGAAGTATAGGATTGGGCTAATCCTGGAAGAGAATGAGTTGGACTCATATGTGAAAGAAGACATCCCTATCCCAGAGGATGAAGAGGCCAAGGTATTGCACAAGAAGAACTTGGTCAAGGCAAAAAGAATCATTGCTGATTCTATCAAAGATCATCTCATACCCCATGTGTCTTCTCTCAAGACACCCAAAGAGATGTTTGAATCTTTGACCAAGCTATTTGAAGGAAAGAACATAAATCGGAAGATGACCCTGTGGAACCAATTGAAAGCAGTAAAGTTTCAGAATGGAGAAACCATTCAATCTTGCTTTTCAAGGGTCTCTCAGATCAAGGAACAATTAGAAGCAGTAGATGAAATGGTGGAGAATGGTGAGGTGGTGATGACTACTCTAAATGGCCTACCTAGGTCATGGGATTCCTTTATTCAAGGAATTTGTGCAAGGAAGAAATTGATCTCATTCAACAGATTGAGGGAAGAATGCTCTCAAGAAGAAGCTAGACTTATAGCTCGTGAGGAAAAGATGGGAGGAGAAGATCAAGCTCTTGCAGCCCACACCAAAAGAAGCAAAACCAAGAAGGATCACCCTCACCCCAAAAGATTCCATCAAAAGAGTAAGAAGGACCTAAGATGCTTCACATGCAATGAGAAGGGTCACTTTGCTTCAGATTGTCCCAAGAACAAAAGGGATAATAAGAACAACTCCAGTAAGAAGAAGAAAGGCAGCAAAAGAAGGTTTCATGCTCATGCTGCCGAAGATGATGAACCTCCAAAGAAGAAGGCTAGGGCAGAAAGTAGTAGTGATGATGACTCATCAAGTGAAGAAGAATATGTTCTAATTTCCACTCTTACAGGTACCATCTCCCATGGATGTAATGATTGGTTGATTGATAGTGGGGCTTCCAAACACATGACTGGGTTCAAGGAATCATTTGTGAACCTTTCTGAACATGAATCACCCCATAAGGTGAAACTTGGGGATGATTATCAATATCCAATCAAAGGAAGTGGTGAAGCCTCTTACAACTTAGATTCTGGAAAATCTCTGAAGATGAAGGAAGTCCTCTATGTACCTGGACTCAAGAAGAACTTACTCTCCATCTCTGCTCTAGATGCAAAAGGTATGAGGGTTGCATTTGTTGATGGCCAAGTACTAATGTGGCCAAAGGGAAAGACTATAGATGATGCAGTAGTGATTGGAGAGCAAGAGGGAGGCTTGTATAAATTAAAGGGTCAACCTGAACATGCCATGGTACATGAATCCATGGAGCCAAGTGAACTTTGGCATAGGAGACTTGCTCACATGCACTATAGAGCACTTCCAATTGCAAGCAAGGCTGTAGAAGGTCTTCCTGAAATCAAGACCAAACATGAAGGGGTTTGCAAAGGATGTGCAAAAGGTAAGAACATTAAGAAGGCTTTCCCAAGCAGTGAAAGCAAGGCAAAAGACATCCTGGAAATCATCCACTCAGATGTATGTGGCCCCATGTCATCCTGTTCCCTAAGTGGGTATGTTTACTATGTATCATTTATTGATGACTTCTCCAGGAAGACTTGGGTATACTTCTTGAAGGGCAAAGATGAGGTGCTTGATAAATTCAAGGAATTCAAAACCTTGATGGAGAATCAAACTGACAAGAAAATCAAGACATTCAGATCTGACAATGGTGGAGAATTCACCTCAAATGACTTCAAGAATCTTTGCAGTGATTCAGGGATTAAGAGGGAGTTGAATGCTCCTTATAATCCTCAACAGAATGGAGTTGCAGAAAGGAAGAACAGAACTATCATGGAAGCAGCAAGGGCAATGTTGCATGATCAAGATCTTCCTATGCATCTATGGGAAGAAGCAGCCAGAACAACTGTATACGTGCAGAACAGAACACCCCACAAGATATTGGACAACAAGACACCAGAAGAGGTCTTTTCTGGTAAGAGACCTGAAGTCAGCCATCTCAGAATATTTGGTTGTCCAGTATATACTCATGTCCCAAAAGAGAAGAGGACTAAACTAGATCCTTCAGGAAAGAAGGGCATCTTTGTGGGCTATAGTGAAAGCTCGAAGGCTTACAGAATATACTTTCCAGGATTCAAGAATATTGATGTCAGCAAAGATGAATATAAGGACAGGTAATCCAGGAAGCAAAGATAAAAAGGGAGCACACTCCAGCAGCTCCTGCAAGGATGCTGATCTTCAGAGGGAGTTGACCATCTTCCTACATTCCACAACAGAAAGGTGTAGAAGAAGCTACTTCAGCAGCTCCTACCAGGAAGCAAAGACTCAGAGGGAGTCCACCCAAACAAACAAACAAAGATAAGTATTTCGATTATCATTTCTTGCCTATTTTGTTTGTTTAATAATATTATGCTTATGCTCATAGACTTAGGAGATGTATTTGAATGATTGCATTAATGAACAGTATACTACTAATATGCATGTGATGAGTAAGTGGCTTATGGCACTGTACAACATTCCAGTGCTACTTATCTAGAATGAAACCTCTTTGCTGACATGTTGGGAGTAGTGCAAACTCTTAACAATGTTCTGGTAGAGACTGGAAGGCATCTAGAAAGTTGTGGAACATGGATAAATGTTGTATTGAAGCATTGGCTAGGATAACTGCATGACTGCATGACATATTTCTTTATGTGTAAAGAATTTGTTCTGAAAATTATGAGATATTTCTAATCATGCAAATTAACTTGTTTTGTAGGAAAGACCGTATATCTTCACCTACAAAAAAAGACTACAACATTTGTTCCAGCAATAAAGATATCTATTGAAGATATTGAAGTTCCCAGGATCTGGGATGAAGAAATGGAATGCCATGATCCGTCGATCATGAAGAATGATGTTTGGGATGCCATCCCAAGAGCTAAAGGGAAGTCTGTTGTGACTTCCAAATAGAACTTTCATATCAAGCATGTTGCAGATGGCAGCATAGAGAAATATAAAAGTGATGAAATAGAAGATACACCAGATGGATTCAAGACAGCTTTCTTGAATGGTGTAGTTGAAGAAGAAGCAGCCACTTGGTTCTGAGACACATGATAGGAAATCATATATGTGCAGAACTTGGTATGGTGAAGATAGATTGATTGCTGACACGCAGCGGAAGCTTACTACCGAGTTCGAGATGAAGAACTTGGGGATGATGCACTATTTGTTTTTGGCATGGAAGTGTGGCAGAGTGCAGAAGGAATCTTCCTTGGACAAGGGAAGTATGCAGTAGAGATCCTGAAGAGGTTCGGGATGATGGATTGCAAGGCCATAGCCACACCTATGGCATCGAATTTGAAGCTTCTATGTGATGCTTCATCTGAGCCGGTTGATATCACTATGTATCGTCAGATGATTGGGTCCTTGATGTACCTGACGAACACGAGACCAGACATTTGCTTTGCTGTGAACACATTGAGCCAGTTCCTGACGGATCCGAGGAGTGTTCACCTGGTTGCTGTAAAGCATGTTCTGAGGTACCTGAAGGGTACAGTGGATTATGGGCTCAAGTATGAAGCAAATCAAAAGTTTAACCTGCAGAGTTATGTTGATTCAGATTGGGCTGGCAGTGCTGCAGATAGGAAGAGCACATCTGGGTGTTGCTTCAGTATGGGATCAGGTGTGATCTCTTGGTTTAGCAGGAAGCAGTCCTGCGTAGCACTGAGTACAGCTGAGGCAGAGTATGTTGCAGCCTGCTCAGCTAGTTGTGAGGCAGTATGGCTACAGAAGCTACTGTCTGAGTTATTTGATCTCCCGTTGGAGGCTACTGGTATCTCCTGTGATAACCAGAGTTGTGTGAAGTTGTCCGAGAACCCAGTGTTTCATGACAGGTCGAAACACATAGAGATCAAATACCACTATATCAGGGATATGGTGCAGAGAGGAGCTGTGAAGCTCCTGTATGTTGCGACGGACGAGCAGATTGCAGATGTGCTGACAAAGCCACTAGCCAAGGTGAAGTTCGATTTCTTCAGAGAGAGGCTTGGCGTTCTTCAGATCGAGGACACTTCGAGGAAGAAGTGATGGACACATTTGCTGAAGCCATTCCAAGCATGTTGGAAGGAGGATCCTTCACATGGCTGTGGATGTAAGCGTTGGATGATGAGCATCAGGATGATGTTCTAGTTTCTGCTGGATATGATCAGTTGGATCATGTGTATGTATTTTTGTATATGCATCATGTTGGATGCTTGGACCATGTATCTGTATATGTATCAGGTGGATACATTGTATGATTAGGTAGATCATGTATGGTGATATGTATCATGTATTTGTATTTGTATCAGGTGGATACATTGTATGATTAGGAGGATCATGTATGATGATATGTATCAGGTAGATACTTGGTGTGCATCAGGTAGATGCATTGATGATCAGGTGGATCATATATGATGACATGCAGCAGGATGTTGCAGTGATGATCAGGATGATCATGGATGACGAGCTTTAGGATGTTTCTCCAGATGACATGCAGCAGGATGTTGCATTGATGATCAGGATGATCATAGATGACGAGCTTCAGGATGTTGCTCCAGATCACATGCAGCAGGACGTTGCAGTGATGATGATCAGGACGATCATGAGTACATCAGGATGATGTATGGTGAGTGTCAGGTTGATACTCTGTGGCCGTGGATCAGGTTGTGCAGATGAGCATGTCTGGGAGATCCTATAGGTCGGAGTTGTGTACCCGTAACAGCCTGGGATGCTCTTTCGAGACATTGCTCTGGGAGGACATGTAATTTGTGCCCTGGGAGATCTCAGGTCGGAGTTGTGTACCCGTAACATCCTGAGATGCTCTTGCGAGGTTTTGTCCTATGGCATGTAATTTGGGCCCTGGGAGATTTCAGGTCGGAGTTGTGTACCCGTAACATCCTGAGATGCTCTTGCGAGGTTTTGCCATGACCACATGTAATTTGTGCCCTGGGAGATTTCAGGTCGGAGTTGTGTACCCGTAACATCCTGAGATGCTCTTGCTAGGTTTTGTGGTGGACCACATGTAATTTGTGCCCTGGGAGATTTCAGGTCGGAGTTGTGTACCCGTAACATCCTGAGATGCTCTTTCGAGGTTTTGTGGTGGGGTCACATGTAATAGCGCCCTGGGAGATCCTACAGGTTGGAGTTGTGTACCTGTAATATCCTGGGATGCTCTTTCGAGGTTTTGTGATGCACGTAATAAGTCCTGAGGATTCCATAGTATGGCCAGTGATGACGAAGATCTGCAGGTGGTGGGCCTACATCCAGTATGAAAAAGGACTGGCTCTGTAGAACTTCCTATGACGAGTAGAGACAGAGATTGGACGAGATAGCAGCAGCAGTGACGATGACGATGACGATGCATCGATGACGATGATCCAGAGAAGAAGACTTGTCTAGCAAATCTGTGTCGAGAAATACCTTCCTAGTTAAGAGGGAGTGTTGATGTATATGTAACTTCGGAATGTATTTCATCAGTATATTATATATATTTATTGTACCCTTATAAGAGATGTGTTATTCCTCTATAAGGAAGTGTCGTCATGTGGATTGACAAGTTTCGCAAGTGTGTGTACTTGCCGATGGGTTATTAGACCAGCTTATGGGGTCGGCCCTAATTAATATATAATATAATGTGGATGTACTCAAATAGACAAGTCGGCCCCAGTAGGTCACTGGGCAAAAAGGTGAGTATAAATAGAGATAGGAGATCTCTATTTTACTCACTCGTAAAAGTATCTATCTCTCTCTCTGAAAAGTAGCGCACTAGTGAGGAGGAGGAGGATCATCTGCTAGGAGACTATCTCAGTGTTATTTGGTTGTATTTTGGTTGAGCCATTGCTCTCTCTATCTCTGAGGAAGTTGTGGGGTTTTTCACCTTAGGGTTTTCCCCACGGAAACTCTGTGTCTCTTGTCTCTATGCTTTTGATTCTTGTGATGCTTGTGATGCTTGTCATATTATGATTGTCATGCATTGATATACTGTAGATGTTATTCTCTCAGCAAAGATCCTATAGTATTGTGATTTAATACTGAAAATTTAACACTTTAACCCTAACTGATCCGAATTCCTAAGGAATCCTAATAACCCATCCACATGACTCATGTAGGGCCGACCTCTCCAAGGTGGTCTAATAACCCATCAAATACAAGTTGCGACACTTACAATAATACTTGTGACACTTGCGACACTTACAAATACAAATGACGACACTTCTAAATGGAGGAATAATACATCTCCAAAAGGAATATAATAAAGTACAAGTGTAATACATAGAAGAATATCTTTCGAAGTTACAAATACATCAACAAATGTTTCTTGAAGACAGGATTCTTAGCTGGAATTATACTTTCTTGCTGGCCTTTTTTGACACTTTGTTTGACCATGTCAGATATATTCGGAACCTTGCATATAGGTTTAGGATTCCCTGTTGTTATGATGCATTCGAACCTTTTTCCATCCGAATTCGCCATAGGGTCGAACCTGTTAGATATTGTTGTGTTAGAAATCTTTATATGCATTGTGCACCAGTCCAACAATAGAGGCTACCTAACATGGGTCACCCTAGTCAGGACCCTTATGCCATTTTGGTGCCCATGTTGATTTTTTAGCATAGGCTTGGGAGCCTTTCTAGATTTACCATGACTTTGAGAAGAAGACTCATATCTTTCTTCCTCATTTTTTTTCTGGCCATCCCTTATAAGGCTCCCATTTTTGCGTTCAAGTTGTATATGCATTTATTTTAATCCCGCTTGCGCTAATGAGCCTGATGTCGATGTCCATGCTTTTAGCTCATTATATAAGCCTCCATCTCTGATCTCATTTCCGTTAATATATGTATCCGTTTTCCTTTGTGATTTCACATCCTTTACCTAGAGGAGACACACCCTGAGTGTACTTATCTTGCTCATGTTCCTTGCATTATGCATAGCTTTGTTCCATGCGCTTGGAACTAGTCTCGCATGTACCTGACACTCGTCTCCTCCCATTATGAGCATTATTCCACCTTTTCTTTGAACTCGTTAAAAACAGTATGGATGCTAAGATCATTCTTCCATCTCTCCTTCGAGATCATTAAAAACAGTAAGGAGGTCACGAGTTTACTTTTTCGGGCTCATTAAACCTTTACAAAAAAAAATTAAGGTTTTTTCTTTATGCTCTTGTTATAGTCCTTAAAATTGACAAGATAGCCGAGTATACTTGTTCACTTCAAAATCGTTAAAGGAATAGAAGGGACATCCACTTAGGTATAATTTTACCCCTTTTCCGGACCTTTATGGATTATTTATGAAAAATGAACACTCTAGTCATACTTGGCTAGAAGAGTTCTCTCTCATTGTTTTACCCTTTTCAAGTGAGGAGACTAACTTTATGAAAGGAACCTTTGGATTCTTCTTTAGGATTTTTAGACTCTCGAAATATGAAAACACAACCAAGCATCTACCAACTCAGGCTCGATGTGAAATCCACGAGTAGGTATACAGAGTTGTTGTTTAATTTTTTCAGAATCCTTAAATATGAAAACACCAACGAGCAAGAATAGATCCGGGCTCTATATTAAAATCCACGAATCAGTATCTTATCGAGTATTAGTCTATATTTTCTTCAAACTTGGAAAAAGAAGAAGAAATTATTGAGTTTCCCTTCCATGGACTCATAAAATTACACATGGTTGGACCCTTGTCGAGCATGCTTTAGTTCTTTGTCAATCTCGTTAAAAAATGAAAAAGGTATCTAAAAAGAGAAAAGGGAATGGAAGAGTATTAAATATATTTCAATTAAATGGTAGCAAGTCAACTATGTACTTGAACAAAGCACCTGTTTTGAGTCTATCATACAAGTTGGGTTCTATTTTTGGCCTTAGGATAAACTTGATCTCTGAGTTTTTACTCCTCCGGTTGGTTACTCTTCCAATCATATGGAGAATATGTTAATGTCTCCTACATTGCAGATTTATATCATGGTACCTTTGTGTTCAAAGCATCCTAAGTCACTCTTGTGTCATGCTCACTGTTCAAGGATACAACCTGTTTCGGCCATTATGCAGTTTCCTTGACCTCATGTGTCGGCTATTCCTTGGTATCAATATGTTTCTTCATGTACTCAGTCCTACTCCAGATCATATCAACCTTTGATTGTTCCTTGTGTTGGATTATGGAGGATTCCTTAAGGCCTCCCTTCAAAAATATTTCTTCCCATCAAATTCAACTCATCTTGCTCTGGGAATAAATTCTATAGTTTTCGGTAGTACCTTGGGGATTGCAGTCATCAGTAGCAATTTCCCTTGTCATTGAGTTATGGGAATATATTAATGTCCCTTACTCGATGGATTCTTCAGGTATTCGACTTCAAGAACATATATTCACACCTATTAGAATGTTCTAGGTGCCTTGGGTCCCATTTTCATCATTGGTGGGATTCCCTTGCTTTTGTTAACGGTTCACATCATTGACCAGTAATCAAACGACATCCTCCATGTTTGAAATCAATTAATTTATTCGCATGGTTAGGATTCATACCTTGGGCCTATAATAGCATCATCATATTTTTTTATTGCTTAAGTTGCGCAAGCTTGAGCCACACTCGTTTTGGCTCTTGATGAGACATAGATCCACTTTGTTCTCTATGGCTATGATCTCCGTTTTTGACATAGATCCACCTTTGTATTTATGTGGCTATGTTCATATTTATACTGTCAGCATGGATCCGCGCTTGTATTCCAGTGGCCATGATATATGCATCAGTATTGGATCATTATTGTATCCTCGTGGAGGTCATGTTCCAATATTTGAACATGGACATTTATCCTAGGGGTGAGTTTGTCTGACATTGCCTTTCCTTCAGGTACTTCATTCGAGCCTATGATTCTTGGTTTCTCCTGATTTCCTTGAATCCAGGACTCAAACCTTTATTATTTATAATGTATTTCGGCCATCGTCTTCCCCTTTAACCTCATACATTAGGGGGCATCTGTTATAAGCAAAATTGGCACTTCTCCGTTCGTGATGACACTTTCTTTTGGTCGCATGAGGACACTTCATGAGATTATTGTGAGTCACACAAAAGGAAATTTGTGGATGGAAGATCCATATTTGGGACTTTATATGGATGGGATTACGTAATTCATGGCCCATTTGATAGGTAATAACTTTACGAACATTTTTGGAGACCAAAACTTCTCCAAAAAACCCCCAGAAAAGGTTGGGTTTGATCATTTTTCCACAAAAGCGCAGGTTGCATATGGTAAAACCCATGGGTTTCCCAAAAAATAGGCAAGTTTCATATGTTAAATGTCATGGGAACCCACTAGTTTTCTATGTATAAAGTCGCGGGTACCTCAGAAGCACTAAAAAGTATGTAAAATAGCGAAAAATGGTTGGTTTGGGTAGTTTTGGAACCTCCTCTTTGGTTGTAACTACTTCCTCCTCGACCCTATCTTATTCAATTTCTATATAAGAGAGGGAGAGGGACCATCAAAGTGGATCAAGACCATTATATTGTTATGCTGGAGGAATTGAGATTCACATCCCCCTCACTTGTGCCCTAGTTTCTTGTAAACCTAGCGCATATGATTAGAGGTTGGGATCCTTAGAAAAGAGGAGCACGAGACCTTGAATCTTGGTTTCATGAAGTGCCATGCTTGAACGAAGGTATAATTTGATGTACTTGCTTCATTCATTAATAAATATCAGACATTCTTCCTTTCCAAATATGATTTGTTCATGTATGTTTCAGATCTGATTACAATTTGATGTTTTCTTCTCTTATGAATATCAATCTTTTATTTGTAGTCAAATTGGTTTGAGGAAGGTTTCTAGTTGTTTTGCAGGTTGTTGCATTGGAGAAAAAGAGGAGAATCTTGGATCAACCTTCTGAATAAGGTACACATTTTGATAACCCTAATCTCTTTGCTTAATAATTGTACTTGCAGAACCTTGTATGTCTATTTTTTACCCTAGTACGTTGGTAGTCTCACCCCTACTATAGGAACATTTTCCCTAACAACATCTTGGGTGAAAAAAACAAAGTTCCATTTCCATCCAATCTATTATGGAAAGAACAAATACCAATAGAATTGGTTTATAGTGACATAAGTGACCATTCCCCACTCCATATTTTTCAAGTGCATGATGCATTCTCACATTCATGGATGATCACACTTGCACATAGATTTATTTCATTAAACTAAAAGGTAAATTTTTTACTTTTTTTGTTGATTTCAAAGCACTGATTAAAAATTAGTTCAGACATCTAGTTGAGAGAATTTGAACCGATGATGTTGAAGAATATGTCAATAAACACATCATTGATTTTTTTCAATCTAAGAAATTCAAATGCAACATAACCCCCCCCCACATTTTACATCTAAATGGTGTAGTTAAATGTAAGAATACAACACTTATAGAAATGGCTAACTATATGGTTCAACCTAAAAATTTAACTCCATAGTTTTGGGTTGAAGTAATAAGTTGTGGTATTTATATATGAGCCCTACTTACACCAAATAAGTAATGTATGTAATTCTATAAGAATATTGTTCTAAAACCAAGCATGATGCAAGTCATTTAAAAGTGTTTGGTTGTGAAGCTTGGTTTTATATTCTAGATGAAAAACATAAAGCAATGCATCTTTGTTGGTTGCTCTAAATATGTTAAAGCATATATGTTATTTTTAATTCACACTTCAAAGGTTATATTTTGATAAGATGCCTGATTTGATGGACACTCCTTGGCTTGGGAATCTACATCTTCTTATTTTCCACTTTTTTATTCTTCTACTACTTCTTCAGGACTTGCATTTTTTTTGGATGATGGTCCTTCTTCTTCATATGATGAACATGTAGCGAAGCCTACAAATCCTCCTTCTCCTCAACTTTATTATGATCCTACACTTGTAGCTCTTTCACTTACAAAATGGGTCTAGAAAGTAAGGGAAGCTACTGGTACTTCAATTAGTGATCTCACCGGTCCTCACAATACTCATTCTTAGTTCCTTCCAATTGGTCCAAATCTTAAGGAACAACACATAAACACTAAAGATACTCATAATTATAAAAAAGGAAGTGGTGTACTTGAACGGGAAGAATATATGAATGAAGAAAAAGACCCCTTATTGAAAAAGGATGCTTGGGATCTTGTTCACTGCAAATGGGTGCACAAGAACCAAGTTTCTAGTAGATGGAGGTCTAGACAAATTTAAATCACATATTATTGCTAAATGTTTATCTCGTGATGGAGGTATGGATTACTCAAAAATATTTTCACATGTTGCAAATATGGATTCAATCTAACTTGTTCTTTCATTTGTTGCTTCTCAAGGATAGTCATTACATCGGATGGACATCAAAATAACTTCTCTACATGGGGAATTGAATGAAGAAATATACATAGAGAAATATCCAAGATTTTCATAGATTGACTCCTCCCTTGTTTGTCACCTTAAAGAGTCACTTTATGGTCTTAGGAAAGCTCCCTAAGCTTGGTCTGGAAAGATGGAAAGTTTCCTTATTTATTTTGATTTCTCCAAGTGTCAAACCAATGCCAATATCTATACCAAAAATGTAAATGGTGACCTACTCATCCTTGTTCACTATGTCAATGATCTACTTGTCACTCAAAGAAAACACCATTAGATCAACCATGTTTGAGTATAGTCTAATGACCTAGTTTGAGATGTCTAACTTAGGCCTTCTTAATTATTTCCTTGGTCTTCAAATTGAACAATCCAAAAAGGGATTTTTTTCCCTAGCCTAAGTATGCTCTTAAATTTCTTCATCTATTTCACATGGAAGACTACAAGTTTTCCCCTACACCTTTATAGTTAGGTATCAAACTTTTTGCTAAGTGTTCAACTCCTAAGGTTGATCCTACTTTGTATAGACAAATGGTAGGAAGTCTTAAGTACTTGATCCAAACTCAACTGGACCTATCCTTTTTGGTTGGTTTAGTATCTCATGTAAGATCCTCATGAGATTAATTGGAAAGAAAAAAGTGTATTCTTCACTACATTTGGGGTACTTATTAGTTTGGAATTGGGCATACTAAAGTTTTCTCTTCTTCCTGAAAGGGATTTACAAATTCAAGTTGGGTAGGTGATGTTGATGATCACATCTCTATTTTTTGTTACACTTTCAACCTTTGTTTGGGCCCTATCAATTGGTTGAACAAAAAGTAGCATGCAATTTCTCTTTCTTCTACATAGGTAGAGTATTAAGGTGGTGTCAGTGTTTGTCAATAATTTTTTTGGATTCAACAATGCTAATAGAGTTTATTTTTTCCCAATATCAACTTAAAATATTTGGTGGGTAGTTAGAGTTCCATCCACATTGCATGCAATCTAGTTGAGCACCAATGCACAAAACAAAATGAAATTCACATGCAGTACATACAACAACTCCTTCATGATCAAGTTCTTGACTTGTAATTTTTTTGTTCAAGAGATTATGTTGTAAATATTTTCATTAATCCACTTATTGGAGCCAAATTCCATCATATTTGATCTTTTTTAGGGTTGAAAGTAGTTGTCTTTACAAGGGGATAACATGTCAATCCTTCTACCTTCTCCTAAAGTCCAATTCAACCATATAGGGGGATGTTGGTGCATAATTATGTGCACATCCGATCATAAACTATGCACAACAAATCACTTTTTAATTATCAATACGAGTTGGAGTTATCATGATAAGGTTTATATTAATCTATCCATGCATTGATAGATCCCACATTTATGTAAGCTTAACATGGAGAATATTTTTATTTTAGGAATAGCTAGTTGATTTGTGGCATAGTGAACTAAAAATAAATGAGTAGATGGCATACACGCATATGCCACAAGGAAAATACCTTCCAGTAGATGTTTTTATTGTTATAAGAATGGGAAAAATTATCATAAAAAAATTTGCTAAAACCTCCACCATTGGTAAAAGATCTTTTGGAATATTTTTTAATGGATGGAAACTATAACTAAAAATACTGGGTGGATAGAGGTTAGAGTGAATGTTTTCTAATGGTGCAATATTCTTAAAATAATGCACTAGTGTGTTTTACATATACATGCACCGGTGCATTTCACATACATAAGAACATATGCATACCATTTAAATGTGATGCACTAGTGCATTTGATTTTTTTTTTGTAAATAAAAACTTCAAATTACTGCAAATGTCAAAGATACATATCACGCTTATAGCAGAGCTGACTTACAGATCGACCACCCTATCTCCCACAGCCCAAAAAATACAAAGTATTACATAGTCGCAAAGCAAGCATCCCTGGATCCGGACCTTCTTTTTGTGCCTACAAAATTGGACCAAACAGTGAACAGGCCCCTATCCCACCTAACAGTTATCGTCAAAGACCCATTACCCTTTATAAACTGAATTACAAACACAGAAAACTCAAAAAGGCAAGCAACCAAACAAAAAACTAAATCCCTGGCACCCTCAGAGGATTAGCCGAGGATCCAATCTTGTCATTCTCCTAAACCTGGACGTCCATCACCTTCTGTTGGAGAGGGATTTATGTCGGGATAGCAGCAATAGTTGGGTTGGGCAGGTCCTTCTTGGTCGCCTTGCTGGTGGGAAACCATTTCCCCTTAGCGTCGAGCCCAGGATACGAAAAGGAGAGCCCCATCTTTTTTGCAATAGCATCTATTTTGCAATGCATGAGCCGGTTATCCACATTGTGGGCATTCCATGCCTTTACCGGTTCCTCGTCTCCTTGCTTCTTCGCGTTACCTTCCAACAGCACATGAGCCAGAAGGTTCTTAGTAACCCGTAGATCATCATGATTCTGTCATAAACTGAGGCATGCTCGGCGGTAGTCCCTAGATCTGTGACCCATTCCTCTACCGAACTCCTTGCATCCTCAATACGGAGGGCCTTAACTGCATTCCAGAGATCCTTCTCAATGTCCCCAATTTCCACCCTAATAGAGTCAGGGAGACGATCACGAAAGAAATGGGCAGCAGATTGAGCCCGAGCCTGAGCTCTCGTAACCCTACCCACTCCTCCTCTCCTAGCAGTAACCTTCTCTTTTCCTTTTAGCGCGGAGCTAACAAAGCCTGACCCAGAGGGAGCCACAAATTCACGCTTCGGGGCCATTGCTGCTTGAAGCACAACAAGCACACTGAACTCAAGAGTCCTTAATTGAACAAATCCCACCCTTGAGAAAACACTCAGAATATTAACCACCGAGACATAGAAAACCCCAGTAACACTCTCGAAGCAAGAATGTGATTTGAACATGAGGGATCCCTCATAAAAAGACATCCTTCTCATGACGAGACCAACCGAGCCATAAATAAACAAGCCACCCGAAAACCTGATTAGACCCAGAATCGTACCCTCACCATAGTCTGAACTAATTGCCATCATTATGCAACCAGGATGTAGCTGCTATGAATCCTTCACCTGGATCACAAAAGGCCTAAAGACGTACATCCCACACATTCCTTTAATAACTGCCTTGTGTGACTTATCCCTTCTCGGTATTAATAACCACATCAGTCATGTGTCATCGAAGTGACCTCCGAGTTACGCTTGTCCCTTCCTTGGGGAATGAGCTATCCTTCCTCCGCCATTGGCATCTTCCAAGGTCCTCCGTAGCCAGTAGTAAACATTTAGGGGCCCATGTTTCATTTCTGAAAACTGCCATGTTACCCGCAACATGGCCACTCAACCTCTCAACACCTAGGTTAGCTAAATAGTCAGCCACCTTGTTGGCATCCTGCCTGATGTGGAGGAAAGAAAACTGACTATGAGAGCGGAGAAGGTGACATAGGGTGTCCAGATGATGCGAAAGCCACTAGCTGGAGGTAACTTTTTATGTCAATTTCCCATGCATAAGACCTTTTTCCATCTGGATGATGATGTTCTAGTCGCCCTTAATAATGGCAGGGAAAAATCCACCCTGAATAATCATATGCACACCAAAAATGAGGCCATCTATTTCTGCTGAGTTGTTCGTGTCATGGCCAAGGTGATCGAAAAACACCTGCAAAATCTCCCCATCCGCATTTCTACAGACCCCTCCGAATCCAATGGCCTCAAGATTTCCCAGCGAGGCCCTGTCAAAATTTATTTTAAATATTGACAGTCTTGGGGGTGACCAAACCTTGGGGCTAGAGGTTCTGCAGATCGTGTCATGCCTATGAAGCCCAAGTAGATCATCCTTCCCAAGATCCCAATCCCTTAGCAATGAGCATATCTCCCTCCGTGAGATTTTTATCCTCATCAGTTCATTGCCAGCTTCTAATAGTTTCTTGTATGTTGTGAACTAGAGTATCCAAAACCTCCTCCTTATGGTGACTCTTATCCCTAAATATCCTTCCATTTCGTTCTTTCCACAGGTTCCAGCATAGCATGCCTGGAAACATCTGCCAAATTAAACCAATGATAGGGTTTTTTAAGGCTTGCGTATCCCAATTGCTTAGTGTTAGACAAGGTTGACCATGAGCCCGATCACTTATTTGAAAAATCATTGCACCTTTATCCAAAAGGAAGGAATAAAACTCGCACTCATCTAACAGATGGCTGAGTGTTTCCTCACTATTATTGCATAATGGACAGAAGGAGGGGCCTAGAATTCCCTATTTTTTAAGGTTCTCCCTAGTTAGTACTCTTTCCCAAATAATCAACCAGCAGAAAATGGTCATTTTTGGCCAAGGGTTCATTTTCCATAAATTATCCCAGGGCTTGTCATCATCAGCTTCCTGTTCATCTGCAAATCGTAAGCTTCCTTAATGCTGAATACCCCTTTTTGCCGATATCCCCATCGAAGCTTGTCCGAGCCAGTTCGCAGTTGAATGTATCTTTCTTAGAGAATTTCCCCAAAAGCACGACCCTCCTCTTCATTAATGTTGCCATGCCACCACTATTGGTTGATCCAAGATCTGCAAAATTCCCCAGGTTGATTGGACTAGTAATGATACACTTTAGTTTTTCCATCCGCCAGCCCATGGTTTCTGATATTTAGCCACCTATGATCATTCCTAAGTTTGGGAAATTGATTCCAAGAGTCATCCCAAAAATTTTCCAGCTCTCCATCCCCATTTTCCCAAAAGCTATGATCATGGACCACTTTTCTTCCTTTCAGAGCCTTCAGCCAAATGTGGGAGCCCTCAATATCATCATTAAATCTAATCAATTGGTTGGATTGATGGGTTTTGGCATACTTGACTTGCCATAGATTTTCCCATGGCTCATTTTTATAGTTGCACCAGTGCCACCAAATCTTGGAGCCTTGAATATCACTAACAACTTCAGGATCTTTGAGCCCAGGCCTCCATTTTCCTTACGTTGGCATAAGGTATCCCATTTGATTAGGGCGAATTTAAACTTAGATTCCCTACCTCCCCCTAAAAATTTACATTGTATACCTCTAATTTCTCTAAGAACCAACTTGGGGGCTGATAGCAGGGAGAAAAAGATAAATTGGCATAGCTTGAAGGACGGACTTAACCAATGTAAGCCTACTCAGGAAGTGTAAAGGTCTAGTAATCGAACTTTGGAGTCTGCTTTTAATATGATTCAGAAGATCTTTCCATGAGAGCCTCCTAAGGTTTCCCTCCGAGAGTGGAACACCCAAGAATTTGGTAGGAAGGGAACCTTTGGAAAAATAGAGGATGCGGAGAATGTTGCGCTGAGTAACTAGGAGAGTGTTAAAAAAGAAAACCTGAGACTTATCCGAGTTTACTTCAATCCCAGAGGCCTTAGCAAAAATATTAAGACTTTTTTTAAAGGAATGAGATTCTTGGACTGAATGGTGCCCCATTAGCATAGTATCATCAACAAATTGCTGGTGGGTCTGTTTTGTCATGCCATCATGCAAGTTGAGGCCTAGAATATCACCTTCCTCTGCTCGATACTGAATGAGACAACCAAGCCCTTCCGCCATTAAAATGAAGAGAAAGGGGGAGAGAGGATCACCTTGCCTGATGCCACAGGAGGAATGGAAAAGCCTGGTAGGGGACCCATTAAGAAAGATAGAGAAAAAGGGAGTAGTCACCAGATTCATTACCCAACTAACCCAATCAGCACCAAATCCAAATGCTTCCAGCATTCCACGCATGTATTTCCAGTTTAATTTATCATAGGCTTTAGCAATGTCAAGTTTGATCATCATACTAGAATTTTTGGTAGATTTCAAGGAGTGAATGGTTTCATGAGCAAGAATAATACCATCGAGGATCTATCGACCTTCCACAAAGCCAGATTGCTCCAGGATGATCAGAAGAGGGAGCAGAGGCTTCAGATGATTGGCAACCACTTTAGTTATAATTTTATAGATGACATTGCATAATGCAATCGGGCGAAACTTACTAGGCACCTCAACCCCTTCCTCCTTAGGAATTAAGGCAAGAAAAGTGGAATTAAAGGCCTTTCGGACACCTCCACTTCTGCGGGATTCTTCCACAATATCATCCACTTCTTGCTTAATAAGATCCTAGAAGAAATGAAAAAAAAGTGTGGTGAAACCGTCAAGTCCAGGGTATTTTCCCAGAGCCATCTGCTGCATGGCTTCCTCCACCTCTTGTAGGGAGACAGGTTTGTTCAGGAGCTCATTGTGCTCATTAGTAACTAGTCTCGGAATATGCCTGGTGATCCTAGAAATAGCAGAGCTGCGATCCACGTGGTCGTCGTTGAGAATATCTTCAAAGTGAAGGACGAATTCTTCTTCAATTTCCTGCCTAGATTCGATTTGGTTCCCGTTAGATTTGCGAAGCTTATAAATTTTAGACTTGTGCCGGTTGTGGACCATAGCGTTGTGAAAGAATTTTGTGTTCCTGTCACCTTCCTGAAGTCACTGATTTCTGGACTTCTGCCTCCAGAATATTTCTTCCTGCTTCTCCCTAGCTTCCAGTTGACACATTAGATTGAATTCCTGATCCTTAAGCTCATCCGTCCACCCTTCTTCCATACCTATTCTATGCACCATCTCCAGATCAGCAACCACCCTTGCTTTATCTTGAAAGATATTTCCAAAGTCAGATTTATTCCATTCTTTTATTTGGACTTTAAGAGCTTTAAGTTTCTGTTGGAACTGGAACATCCCGGTCCCCCTGGGAGGAACAATCTCCTGCCACCACTGGCCCACCAGTTCCTTGAAATCCTTATTTTCTAGACAGAATTGTTCAAACCTAAAAGGTTTGAAAAGAGAGGCATTGGATCATTCCCATTGGAGGAAAATGGGCCAATGATCATATCCATCCGCCGGCAAGACGACAGCGTGGGCCTCTCCCCCATTTCTTACCAGATATTTCGTAGTCAGGAACCGGTCAATTCTTGAGGCCACCAGATGAGTACCGCCCCTTTTGCTGTTCCAAGTGTACCTCCCATTTCCAGTCTCGATATTAATGAAGGGGCTTTGGGATATAATGTCGCCAAAGGCTTCCTGATATTTATCCAGGAATCACCTACCCCCCTTTTTTTCCTCCAGAGACGCGATCAGATTAAAATCTCCCCCTATAATCCAAGACCCATTGGAAACTTGGTCTCTAATCCATGATAAATGCTGAAGAAAAGCATTTTTTTTAGGGAAAGCACTCGGCCCATAAATATTCATCAGCCTTCCAGAGTGTAAAATTAGTCACAACAGATCTAATGAACAAGTAAATCAATCACAACAGATGAATATAGAAAATATGGTGTAAAACTGTGCAAAACATGCAGCAGTGCTCAATATCCCAGAAAGGGTGAATGAATTACAATAGAATACCATCTCTGTCAATGAGCAATTCAAATTGACTAAGTAGGCCATTCGAATCACTGAATGGAGTAGCTTGACTCCAACTAGGAGTCCTCATCATCAATCGGTGGTGGTCATCAATGCACAAGAACTAGTCATCCAGGTGTCAATCTGAGTCTAACTGAGTGTGTCATGTGTAACTTAAGTGTGTAGCACTGATTAAGGGAAGGAGGCTCAGTGGGGGGTGCATGGGAGACTAACTGAAGTCAGAACAAGTCATCTAGTCAAACTGGAGGTCCAACGGAAGTGAAACAGTCAGTCGGGAGTGAAACTAGCCTCAAATCAGGGAGAATCGGAGCTAACTGAATGTAACTGAAGTGGAACTGCAGTGGTAGGTGAACAAGTGCGCCCTTCTCTGGCAGTAGGTGAGAAGTGGGCGCCTTTCAGCCTAGGAGGGCTAAAAATCTGTAGTAAGTGGCTCCCGGGTGCTAGAATGAGGTGGCTAAGGTGCTAGAGGCATCAAACTGGTGACTAGGATGCATGCAAGTGCATGCAGGTGCATGCAAACCCTAGATTTTGCATGCAAACCCTAATTTCATGCAAGATCCTGAAAAAGATGATGTGGATATCCGAACACCCCCCCTCAAGCTAGAATATGATGTGCAAAAAATAATGTGGGGCCCTGGTAACTAAGACCAAAGGTCACCCCAATACAATAATCCAAAAAATGCTGAAAATAACTAAGTGAGGAAAGAGGGAAAACCCAGTGGGAAGAAAGCCCCCCCTCAAGCTAAAGCATAATAATGAATCAATCTGTCTCCACCATGATGGAACTCACCCCCAACAGTGAATGGAGGTAAGAGAACTTCTTCTCAGTGAAGCTCTTGGTGAAGATGTCTGCAATTTGCTCATCAGCAGGGCAATATTGTAGAATGATGGTGCGGTCATGCACCAACTGTCGAATGTAATGCATATGAATCTCAATGTGTTTGGTCCTCTGCCACTGAACTGGATCTGTGGAGATCTTGATAGTACTTTGATTGTCACAAAATAGGACAGTCGAAGTAGTGCCACCAAAACCAAACTCGGAAAGAATACCCTGCAACCAAACTGCCTGAATGCAGGCATTGACTGCCCCTCGATACTCTGCCTCTGCTGAAGAAAGTGCAATGGCTGCTTGATTTTTGTTGGACCAGCAAATAGCACCATGACCAATCATGAAAACATAACCGGAAGTGGACTTCCAATAAATTCTATCACCTGCCCAATCTGAATCAGTAAAACCAATGAAATCTAGCTCAGAATCTGCAGCATAATGTATGCCAAACTGTCTCGTACCTTGCACATACTGCAAGATCCGCTTGGCTGCTCGCCAATGAATCTCATGTGGCTACTGCATATATCTTGACATGGCACTCACGGCATATGAGATATCAGGCCGTGAGTGTGTCAAATAAAGTAGTGAACCAATCAACTGTCGATACATACTGCAATCTGCAAGCGGTGTAGAATCTCCCTCCTCAAGACTGATACCTGAGAGGAATGGGAATGGGGCTGCCTTACATTCAGCCATATTAAACTTCAATAATAGGTCGGAAGCATATTTTTGCTGAGATATAGTGATGCCATCAAAATTTTGAGCTATCTCCAAGCCTAAAAAGTGACTCAGCAAGCCCAAATCGCTCATGTCAAAAGCTAGATTTAAGGCAGATTTTAGCTTGTTTATTGAAGTAAGTGTGCTACCAATAATGAGAAGATCATCAACATAAAGTACAATAACCAACAAATTACCTTTAACTCGTTGAAGATACACATTCGGATCAGATTTGCATCTTTGGAAATTCTGAGAAAGAAGGAAGGAGTCCATCTTTGCGTACCAAGCTCTTGGGGCCTGTTTTAACCCGTACAAAGATTTCTTCAATATGCAAACTAATGATGGATCTGATGTGTAGCCCTATGGATGCTGCATATATACCTCTTCAACAAGGTCTCCATTTAAAAATGCACTCTTCACATCCATGTGGTGCACTTCCCAGTGCTTGGATGCGGCAACAGCTAAAACAAGGCGGATGGAATCCATCTTTGCAACCGGTGCAAAAGTCTCAGTGTAGTCCACTCCTTGGACTTGGGAGAAACCTTTTTCCACCAACCTTGCTTTGTATTTGCTGATAGAGCCATCAGCAACAACTTTCGTGCGGTAGACCCATTTACACTTCACTAATTTTCTTCCAGGTGGAAGAGAAACTAGCTCCCATGTGTTGTTCTTTTGAAGAGAACTGTACTCTTCATCCATGGCACTTTGCCATCTCGGATCTCGGTGAGCAGAATAGTATGATGTGGGATCTGAACCAGCCATCAAATAACAAATCTCAGGAAGTAATGGATCAGCAATAGATAGTGCCATACCTGCTCTTTGAAAGTCTGCTCTTGTTCGTCTCGAATCAGCAGGATTTCCAAGGTTCGAACCAGCAGATTGGAGAGTGTTTTGGGCCCACTTTGGTAACTGAGGAGGATCATAATGGTCGGATTCCGAACCTGATATGTCATGATCATCATATGGTGCTACAATATTAGAAATATCAGAACTCATACCTTCATTATCGCTGCACGGATCTTCTTCTGGTGAAGGCGGTGAATCGGCAGTCTCTTCCTCGACTAGTTGCAATTCTTGAAGCGGTTCTTCAAATTGCACACTGCGCTCTATGAATATCTTTTTAGATCTAATATCCATGAGTTTATATGCTTTTGATTCTTATCCATATCCTATCAGTATGCACTCGGTACTTTGTGGATCCAAAGCTCGTCTCTTCTCAGAAGGGATTCTAGCCCATGCAGTAGAGCCAAAAACTCTCAAATTTGACACATCCGGTTTGTGACCAAAGAATGCTTTGAAAGGAGTCATACCTTTCACTGATGAATGTGGAACACGGTTCTGTATATATGCAGCAACATTGATTGCTTCAGCCCAAAGATTTGCAGCCAAACCTTTTGATTCAATCATGCATGTAGCCATCTCTTTCAGTGACCGGTTTTTCCTTTCCGCTACACCGTTCTGCTGGGGTGTGTAGGGAACTGTATGTTGGATCTGAATTCTGCTTTGGGCACAAAGTTGCAGCAACTCGGACTTGATATATTCCCCACCATTATCAGATCTAAGAGCTTTGATCTTGCTCTCAGTGGTGGTCTCTGTGAAAATCCTCACAGCAGATCTAAGAGATGATGTATCTCACAAGAGAATAATTATGATTAAGCAAGAAAATAGAAGAAGAGTGATACATGCAGTATAATGAGAAACAGAATAATATGGTACAGTAGAACTCAGATAGAAGCAATAATACTTCGGTCATACTATGTTATTAATCACAAATGGACATATAAATAATACAATGCATGAGGAATTCGAATGCCTAAGGTGGCAATTCGAATTAGCCTTCATGGAGTGATCAAAGGATCACTGGAGTGTCATCGGAGCACAACTAGGTGTCCTCATGATCATCGGAGCGCAACTGGAAGTCTTCATCATCATCTGTGGAGTCATCAATGCTCAATTAACTGTCAACCATCAGTCAAACTAACTCTGGTAGGTGTAACTGAGTGTAACTCAATGTAACTGAGTGTAACTGACTGTAACTCAATGTAACTGAGTGTAACTGAGTGTAACTGACTGTAACTGACTGTAACTGAGTGACAACTGGACTGGTAGGTGAAGAAGGGCGAGTTTCTCCCTAAAATCAAGGAAGAAGGGTGCACTAAGCAACTGGAGGGCTAAAACTGAATAGTGAGAAGCTCCTGGGGGCTGGCTAACTGAGGGCTAGGTGCTAGACTGATGACTGGGATGCATGCAAAATGCATGCAAACCCTAGAATGCATGCAAACCCTAAAAGGTGCATGCATGACTAAAAAAGTAAATGATCAAAATACTGGTGGGACTAGGATGGAGTATAGGAATATCCTAACACCCCCCCTTAATCCATCCTGGGCCCTGGTAACTAAGACCAAAGGTCACCCAATACAATGAATAATAACAATCAATAAACCAAGGAAGTGGGAAAATTTCATGGGAAACATACCCCCTCCTCAAAAAATAGACTGTAAGGCACACATAAAAAATAAAAGCTCCAAACTCAAGCATGTGTGATGCTTGGTCATATGTCTAGAGGTATCTTCTTCTTGGGAAGAAGTGGATCATGCTCAAAAAGCATGTGCTTGTACTTGCTCTTCAGATCGAATGTGATGAGAACAAATCCAACAGTATTAGAATGATCCTTGAACCTGTGATTCGAATCAGCTGAGGTAGGATCAAATTTTTGAATGTGCATATAGTCCTTTGTCTTCTCCTTTGAACCACCATGGGTGAGATTATGCCAAAAAGAACTATTACATGTTTGCTTGAAATCAAAATCAGATTTAAGACTTTCAAAACAGTTTCTTGAGATCTCCTTTGAACCAGCAGGGGTGAGATCAAAACTATCATATGCATGAGAAATTTTCCCAAGCGAATGGCAATGGCCATATTCTTCAATGACCTTCTGAAAGCATGAATTTATGATCATATAGTAGTATAAAAGAGATGTTTGCTGAAAAGGAGCGAATGCATTACCTCCATTAGCTGATTTGACCTCTGAAATAATCATGTGATCATGATGCAAACCAACAGACTCTGGTGCAAGAGAGGATTTAGGACCTTCTGCAATATCTAGAGTGTGAGCTGGCACAGAAAGAGAAGAAAGTTTGAGCATGAGCGGAGAATCTGCAAGTTCTTTGTCAACAACTTCAATATGAGATGATACTGGTTCATGATCTGAGAGATCATCAAGGGGAGCGAATGCAACATGATCTGAGAGACCATCAGGAGGAGCAAATGCATCATTATCTGAGAGACCATCAAGTGGAGCGAATGCATCAACTTGCTTTCTTTTGAAGGGATTTGGACCAAATCCATCATTCTTTTTGCCGAATCTTTCATCCAGATGAGCCCATAACTCTTTTGGAGTTTCAATATCAAAGATGGTCGGGTACAATATGTAATCAGTCATAGTAAGCTTCATTCTTCCAATGTGCATGTCACCTTTATTCAACCATTTAATCTTCTTTGTAGAGGATTCGAACTCTCTTTCAAAATAGCAATCAAAGAGATCATGGCTCTTCAAATATGCTATCATTCTTGGTTTCCATTCATCATAGTTGAATGGAGAAAGAGGAGTAATTTCTTCTAAATTCATTGAAGTTGTAGAAGACCTGCAAAAACAATATAGAATAACTGCAACTGCTACTGCTGCAAAAATGCAGATTCTGCTACAACTGCTGCACTCGAAATCTTGGTAATAACCTGCAAAAAACTCTCAAGAATGGAGATAAACAATACTCTCAACATGCTCTGATACCATGTGAAAATCCTCACAGCAGATCTAAGAGATGATGTATCTCACAAGAGAATAATTATGATTAAGCAAGAAAATAGAAGAAGAGTGATACATGCAGTATAATGAGCAACAGAATAATATGGTAGAGTAGAACTCAGATAGAAGCAATAATACTTCAGTCATACTATGTTATTAATCACAAATGGACATATAAATAATACAATGCATGAGGAATTCGAATGCCTAAGGTGGCAATTCGAATTAGCCTTCATGGAGTGATCAAAGGATCACTGGAGTGTCATCGGAGCACAACTAGGTGTCCTCATGATCATCGGAGCGCAACTGGAAGTCTTCATCATCATCTGTGGATTCATCAATGCTCAAGTAACTGTCAACCATCAGTCAAACTAACTCTGGTAGGTGTAATTGAGTGTAACTCAATGTAACTGAGTGTAACTGACTGTAACTCAATGTAACTGAGTGTAACTCAATGTAACTGAGTGTAACTGAGTGACAACTGGACTGGTAGGTGAAGAAGGGCGAGTTGCTCCCTAAAATCAAGGAAGAAGGGCGCACTAAGCAACTGGAGGGCTAAAACTGAATAGTGAGAAGCTCCTGGGGGCTGGCTGACTGAGGGCTAGGTGCTAGACTGATGACTGGGATGCATGCAAAATGCATGCAAACCCTAGAATGCATGCAAACTCTAAAAGGTGCATGCATGACTGAAAAAGTAAATGATCAAAATACTGGTGGGACTAGGATGGAGTATAGGAATATCCTAACAGTCTCAACAGAAGCCTTAAAATCCTTGAATTTTCCAAGCACTTCTGACTTGTTTTTGAGAAAGAATACCCATGTAAAGCGGGAAAAATCATCAATAAATGTCAAAACATACCTTGAACCATTTAATGACATATGGGGCAGCGGACCACTGATATCAGAATGGATCAACCCCAAAATAGTAGAAGCTTTGATAGCTTTGCCGCGGTCGAATCTGTGCTCGGGGTGCTTCCCAATGATGCATCCAGTGCATATTCCCTTCGAGGAACGGAGTTGTGGAAGCCCATCTACCATGGATTTGTTTGATAACAGCAGAAAATACTTATAATTAAGATCTCCAAATCTTTCATGCCAAAGCCTACTAACCTCATTACCATGTGTGCGAAGAGCAGTGGGCTTTGCAAGCGGAATAAAGTGTGAAAACTCATAGCATTTTGCAGTGTGATTTGCCTTTCCGACTACAACTAGTCTTCCACTTTTGATATCAGAAATTTCAACTGTATTAGGGCTGAATGTAACTTGCTTCGGTTCACCAGTGTGTGTCATTTGATACACAGAAAGAAGATTTGAAGCTAAGGAAGGCACATAGAGAACATTCTGAAAGCTTCCATGATCTACATGAATCGTACCTTTGCCCTTTGAAGAAATTTTTGAGTCATCTCCCAAATGGATGGGGATGGAGCTGTTTGGATCGAATGAGGAAAAAGAATCAATATTTGCAGCCATATGATTTGATGCACCCGAATCTATCAAGAGAGTAGTGGGCTTCGAAACCGTTGCCATGAGTGCTTGTCCTCTTTCATGATCATCATTCCTATCCTTCTTCCTTGCACCGTCGGGAAGAGTTATGTTGTTCTTTTCCAAAAGGAGGGCCATTTGATCTATAGTCTTCTTCATACATGAACTTTCGGGATGAAAGCCACGATTGCAATAAGTACATTTAGATTTTTGGTTACCTTCCTTGCCCTTTTGTTTGAACTTCGAACTGGATGGTGCATCCGTTTGTTTTCCTTTGTCTTTTTGCTTGTGAGGCTTGAATTTGGGCTTCTCCTTCTTTTGCTTTCCTTTACCATTCGAGATCTTGGGTCCTTGAACATATAGGGCTGAATCTTTGGAGCTTATGGACCCCATTTGAATCAACTTGTCATGCTCTTTTGTGACGGACTCAATGAAGGCATTCAAGGTAGGCATCCTCCAATTCGGGGTAGTTAGCCGACCAGAATTGAAAGTAGAGACAAATACCGAATAATCTTTCCCAAGCTTGCTTAGAATGGAGAGGATCAATTGTTTATCCTCTTTGATAACTCCACTGTTCTTCAATTGCAAGTTCAAGTTCTTGAATTTTGTGAAGAATTCATTGATGGTCTCGAAATTCTCAGGATTAAGGCCAATCAATTCATTCTCTAATTGAAAAGCCCTAAGCTCATCCTGCTTGCCAAATAGTGTTTCAAGTTGCTCCCATATGGCTTTTGGAGTCTTCAATCCGCTGAGATGGAAGTGAAGATCTTTGGAGATGGAGAGACAAAGAAGACCATAAGCTTCATCAAGCTTGTTGTAGTGTTTGGTTCGATCTGACACATTGTTTGGCTCCAATTCAAGACCAAGAGTGACTCGGTAGTAACCTTTTGAACGTAATATGATCTCCATATCATCTTTCCAATCAAAATAATTGAATGGGGTGAGGATAGGCTTTGAAGAAGAGTATTCCATTGCTAGGAGCGAGTCAAACTGATGTAGATGAGCTTGCATGCAGAGTGTAGCGAATGCAAAAGAGGAGTTTGCATGCACAGTGTAGCGAATGCAAAAGAGGAGCTTGATAACCTGCAAATCACAATCAAACCAAGGACCGTAAGGTCGAACAATCCACCCTTTTAGAGTTGCATCACACCTGGGATTGGAGATCAAACAATGTTGAATGGGTCCAATGTATCAGATCCAGGAATTATGTGGAAACTCAAGCTTCTGGAGTGGTATTGGATGTATTTTCAAGCTTTGCATGCACAGGAGCGAATGCCCTTGAGATATCTCATGCCAAAACTTTTTGCAATTTTTGAGCAATTCAGTCAAATCTTCTTGTAGAAACACCTGTAGAAAAGAGATCTTGTCCCTGCAATGGCTCTGATACCATGTAAAATTAGTCACAGCAGATCTAATGAACAAGTAAATCAATCACAACAGATGAATATAGAAAATATGGTGTAAAACTGTGCAAAACATGCAGCAGTGCTCAATATCCCAGAAAGGGTGAATGAATTACAATAGAATACCATCTCTGTCAATGAGCAATTCGAATTGACTAAGTAGGCCATTCGAATCACTGAATGGAGTAGCTTGACTCCAACTAGGAGTCCTCATCATCAATCGGTGGTGGTCATCAATGCACAAGAACCATTCATCCAGGTGTCAATCTGAGTCTAACTGAGTGTGTCATGTGTAACTTAAGTGTGTAGCACTGATTAAGGGAAGGAGGCTCAGTGGGGGGCGCATGGGAGACTAACTGAAGTTAGAACAAGTCATCTAGTCAAACTGGAGGTCCAACGGAAGTGAAACAGTCAGTCGGGAGTGAAACTAGCCTCGAATGAGGGAGAATCGGAGCTAACTGAATGTAATTGAAGTGGAACTGCAGTGGTAGGTGAACAAGTGCGCCCTTCTCTGGCAGTAGGTGAGAAGTGGGCGCCTTTCATCCTAGGAGGGCTAAAACTCTGTAGTAAGTGGCTCCCGGGTGCTAGAATGAGGTGGCTAAGGTGCTGGAGGCATCAAACTGGTGACTGGGATGCATGCAAGTGCATGCAGGTGCATGCAAACCCTAGATTTTGCATGCAAACCCTAATTGCATGCAAGATCCTGAAAAAGATGATGTGGATATCCGAACACAGAGGAACCACCCACTCGATCCATGAACATGGCACTCAGGGAAAAGCGAGTAGCCCACCACTCTAAGAGACAAACTGAGTCAGGATGCCAAAAAATTGCCATACCACCCGCAAAGCTGGAGGCATCTGTGGCCATAAATTCACTGCCTTTCCATATTTTATGTTTCATTTTCTCCAAATAGTGGGAGCTACACTTTGTTTCTTGGATAAAGAGTATATCCGGTTTTTCCTGTTTAATCTTCCTAGCTAGAGTTTTTATCTTCCTAGGGTGATTACACCCTCTGATATTCCATGATATAAGCTTCATTGAGTAACCTTATTGACTTCAGAGAAGGCTTCCAATATTGTAGGATATTGGCCAGACTCAATTAGCTTCACTCCTATCTCAGCAATCCTTTGTTTGTTTGTCTTCCTACCTCTTTTCAGATCATCCTCCGGAGATTTACTCTTACTTCCCTTCTGCGGATCAGAGGCTATGCCTAGCTATTTAGGGACTTTAGCACTAATGACAGCCTCTTTGAGAAGCTCAAGTTGATGTCGAGTGATGTATCCTTTTCCTTTCTTTTCCCATTCCCATTCGATCTCATCCAGATTGAGTTCGCCAAGCTCCATATCATCCTCATCGTCCTTTGCCATGGGTTTAGACTGGTTTATCCCTTCTTGATCTTTCTCTCCTTCCTCGATGACCCCCTCCATATTTTCTATTTTCGTTTTCCCTTTGTTCTTACCATTCTCCCTTTCTTCCTGAGGATCTTCCAAGATCTGGAAAGGATTGGAGGATTCAATTCCCTTCCCAGGATTCTCTTTAGCTACATTATTTTGCCCCGTCTTATTTCTCCTCCTATTGTGGACCTGAGTAAACCCATCTTTATCCAAATCACCGGCCAAGCCACTTCTGGGAGGAGGAGAAATCGATTTTACCTGTTGTCAATTTCTACCAAGATGACCATACACGTGACATTGGAGGCATCGAAAAGGAATTTGTTCGTATTCTAGAGGTTGAATCCACTCTTCATCCTCCCAATTTAGACTGATTGCTTCAGGAAGCTCCTTTAACAGATCCATGTAAACACATATCCGAGCATACACCGTATATCGTTGTTGTTTGGTCTGATCTGCAATTTTGACAAATTCTCCCAGAGTATTACCAATATCCTGAAGAATTTCTGGATCCCAGTATTCACAAGGCAAGGAAAAAAGCCTAATCCAAACCGGGGCAACCGTAACATCCTCAGTCTCAGTATTAAACCTTTCTTTCCAAGGTCTGAGGTATAAACCACCCGAAAAGAGGAAGTATGGGCCACCTTCCAAAATTCTATCTCGATTTGCAATATTGAAGAAGATAATGGTGAAAACTCCTTTGGATCCTAATTGTAAATCGTAATGACCCTTGGGTTTCCAAGTGGAATTGATCCAATTCACCAGGTCCCTTTCTTTAGGCCAAACCCCCACAAACTTGCCTATTAGGGCTTTTTCATGCCATTCCTCAATCCGTTCGTGGATCCTATCCGATTTAATTTGCATGGCCAAAATTTTCAGGGATTTGGGGAGGCATCCACCTGGACCCATTCTCTGTTTGGCTCTGTTACCTGTTTCAGCCATACCCCCATTTGACTTTCCTACCGAAGCTCCTGTCGGTGGCGAGTGCTGAGGGTCACATGTCCCCATCTTGAGAGCATGGGGAGAGGGCCCCAAGCCCGGTCCAGCAAATCTGTCAAAGGCTAGAGCTCTGCGATCTATCCCAAACCAGTCTCTTTACCCTAGATCTCTGAAGCACCAAAATCATCATCCTCCACCAATGCATTTGATTTATATAACCCCCCAATGCATGATTATAATTCATAACACTAGTGCTTTCCATTTACATAATTTTCTGGTGCATTATGTATGTATGATCACATTGGCATGTTTTGTATGTATCATAGCACCAATGCATAAATATTAAATATAATTAATCTGGTGCATACAAATTAAATATAATTAATCACACTAGGGGTTTTTATTATAGGTAACTATTTTGAGAAAATTTGTCATAATTCTAAAGAGAAAGCTTCATATTTCCCATTGACTAGGTGAGGGTCATCAACATAAATATAAACAAATAATTACACATTCTCCTACGATCTATCTTTCACCATTTGAAGAGTTTAAAGTTTAGGGAAGAAGAAAGGGGATTACCTTGTTGGTGCCCCAATTTTGTTCCAATTTTTCCATAATCCTCATATAAACCATGCTTCCGGATAACTATGCAATAACGAATTACTAGATATCAAGTTGTATTTTTGTTAATCTGACATCTTTTGCAATCGAGGTACTTATTCATCCAATTAACCATTTTTCATATGATTTTCATAGATTTATTGTTTTATATGATGAATTAACATTTTGGAACAATTTGGGCATATAGTTTTGTTTATGCATGCTACGGTTTTCATTCGGACCTCCATTCGCATTTAGACGACCATTCGAACTGCCAAACGTACCTTGGAAATCATTCAATTGCCTATGTAGAGACATTTATGGCTCAGTTGGGCACATGGGTTTTGTTACTTGATCCGCATGCTACATGGATACTGTTCTTCGGCTTGCACTAATTTGATTCCCACACCTGCCAGCGATATCGAGGGTTCTTTAACTCAAATTAAACCTAGATTTTTAGCAGTGCATATTTCTGAGCTGCCATATTGCGCCTGGATTTGCATGCACATGGAAGAAGATATCGCCAAACAATCTAATGGGTTTGAAGAAAATCCACCAAGCTACAAAACCCAGAATTTGTTTCGCCAAACTTGCAACCACCAGAGAGTTATCGAGGGGGCATTTTTCCAATTTGTGCCAGATTGCATTTTTTGGGTCGGCCATTTTCTGAGTTTGTTTTAGATCATAAAAGAGTTGTTCCCTGCCTTTAAAATGGTCTATTTTTAGAGAGATCGACCACTAACAGGGTCGATCCTCTCTCTTTTGTAAACACATTATATAGAGATACATTGTGCTATGTAAACAGATGGCACTCTGATAATACAAAAACTGTGTTTCATCCTATTTCGTTTTTATCTTGCATGAACCCGTAATTCGTAAGGGTAGATCGTTGTTCTTTGGGAGGGCCCCCCAGTGGCAGTGTGAATCATCTGTTTCTTTATTTCAGATAAGTACTTGTGTTTTTATTTGTTGTATGTGAATTGAATTGTGAATTGTGTGAACGTTTATGCATTTGCTTTGCTTAGAACTCTAACGCTTTCCTTTTGTCCTGTAGATTTTAATATAGCATGAGTAAAACAATGTGTGCAAATGAGATCTCATAACATGTTTATTATATTTTTGTTTTAACAATTTTAATTAGTATGTATAGGATAGTTGCAATGCTTTCTCTTAGATATCATGTAGATTGATTTATTGTTGGTTTAGATGTGAATTTATTAGTTATTAGTTTCTGTGTGAGAGCACTCTACATAACAACATAAAAATACAAATACTCTGTTTCTTATAGCTGATAGTGATAAGTAATGTTTTAGTGTGCATTTGATTCATGTCCTCGTTTTCAGCTTGAATAGGGTTTCGAATTTTAATTACTTCTTCATCATTTTATCATTGTCTGTTATATTTAGAGTTAGTTCAACATTGCTTTAATTCTTGTTTGCGGAACTAAGTACATTTCAATCTTGTGCATAAAAGATAGTCTTAGCCTCATTCTGAATACAAGTAGTCTGTCCCTTTGTGTTTTAAAGTACAGTAATTTACAATGATTCTTTTATGCTTTGGTTGACAAGATAGTTAGGATCTTTACAGCTTCAATTCTGTTTAGAAATAGGGCATTCTCGTCTTGATTTAGATGTCGAAGAGATATATTGATTTACAATCTTGAATAGAATAGAATTGGAAATTAATATCATAGTATTGTTAGTTATTAGTATTTATTTTTCTGTTGTTAGATAATTAGTGGAAGAATCATCTCTTAGTGACTATGACTTCTTGCCAAAATAAAGTTAGAGTTAGGAACCTAGAATAGTATCTTATACGCTTTCATAGTTAGTCTCTTTCAGCAAACTCTATCAATTTACAATTCTAGATAGTATAACTAGGTTTTCACTTCAGTAAATAGATGTCATTTGCTTAATAGATAAATGATAGATGTAGTGATAGTTCGCAATGTTTAAGTTCTCTAGCAATTGGTTCATTTTCAACTTTCACATCACTCTAGAAGTTAAGATAGATTTGCTCCCTTTATGCATCTCTGTAACATTTTCAAGTCACTTTGACACAGTTTCTCAAGAAGAGTGGAGTTAGATAGATTAGATAGATTGCTTCGGGTTTTAAAGAAATAGTTTCGTTTCCGTAGTTTAGATTGTTTTCAAATATTTACTTTCTAGAATAGTAAATCCTTTCATTGCAATTTCAATTCTTGTTCTTAGATTAGAATATCATAGAGTTAGTTTTGAATTGATAGTTAGCTTAGCTTCACATTTGAAATCACATTGCAATCTTTTCAAGTTACTAGGTTAGGTCTCTGTTTTTCGAAAGTAGTCAAATAGAATAGAGATAATTCTTGTTTCATTAGGATATAGATTTCAGAGTAGTATTCCATTTTTAGTTTAGAATCAGTTTGATTTACATTTGATAGGTATGTGTGATTTAATTCCAAGTATAAGAATACAATGTCGGTTGTAGGTCTGTTTGACAATTCGATTGATAGTTCAAAACCCTTAGTTCCTTTCAATTGATTTCTTTAATTTTTGCACTTATGATTTCTAGATTTTATTTTTCAGTTGACCACCAACAGATAGATTAGGGATCTAACTCGTGAGATACGATCACCCCATGACGGGATTATTTCCTAGGTGATTGAGCTATTCTAGTTTGTGTGTTTTTCTTTTAAGTAAATTACTAGCTTTAGGTTAGGTTAGCCTAGATTAGTTTAAGCTTCAGTCCTGCACATACTCTGTCGGAACTTCTAAGCTTACGAGCCCCCAAGTTGACAATTAAGTGTTTATTAGATAGTGCATATTTTACTCGACATACCTCTTGAAGCATGGTTGTTCAATGAGATCTGATTTGTTGATCCTTGCTTGTTGCTCCTAATTCTCACAGAAGAACCTGCACACATTAAAACACACACCCTTCTCATTATACAAATGGGAAACTAATAAAATTCATTAATTCTAAGATCATATTCATTACCACATTAATTAAAATGACAAAATATTGGAGGAAAATTGAATTCATTTATATTAAATCAAGAGGAATCTTGCACAATAATTACAATCCTTGTTTCTTATGGGATTGATATCCTTTGGCATCTGGGTTCTCTCTCCTTACCCCTTATCCTTTCATCACTAAAGTCTAGAATGAATGAAGTCTCATGCTCTCTCTTACAACGTTCCAACATCTTCTCTTCTCTCAAGTTATACTCCCAAGTATATACCTTCAATGCCTCTTTTGTAGCCTTGTATTAAGTGTTGGAACATTAAAAACCCAATTTAGACTTACGATAAAATACATTAATCATTTTTTATTAATTTCCTAGGTTTATACTAGGTAGTTGGCCTAATTTTGGCTTATAGTGCCACCACATGCCATTTTGAGTCAATAGGGAGAATTTGTTAAGATTATGGATAAGATATTTCTTGATTCTGTCTAATTTTATTCTATTCCTGGATTAGAAAGGTGCTTTCCTGCTTTAGACAACTTTATCCTGCTTTTTATGCTTTCTAGTGGATAAGGTAAAGCTAGTTTGACTTGGAAACTATCTCTACTTGGAAAATTAGACCTCCACCTTTTTATTATCTCCAAAAGTCATCATCACATTCCATTTTCATCACTCATTAGCTTCCATACCATATTTATCTAATTCGTGAGCCTCTTGACTGATTTGGAAGGTGCTTTTGACACTTAGGGGGTTTTTTAGCTTTTAGAAAGCCTACCTTTTGTGAGATTTTAGAACTTGCCTTCTAGGAATTATATTTTCTCTCTTGATATGTATCATTTATTAATGAATATGAGAATCATGGATTTTACATTAATTGTGTTCAGTCTCACATATATTTGCTTAGTATTTTCTTCTTAATTATGCAAGTCTTTGAGCAATATTTTAGTGAGTACTTCTCTATTTCAAGATCTTGGCTTGTAGAAATTCTTGCATGGTATCAAAACCATAGAATTATAATATCGTATCAGAGCTCAGGGAGCTCATATTTTATATGCAGATGAGTCTTCCAGTATAAGTTTCAAAGTTTGTTTTGCAGGTACAACTTCATGGATTCGAATTCAATTCCTCTTCTCACGCCATTCAACTATGCTGAGTGGAATCCAAAGATGAGTGCATATGTTAAGAGACAATGTCTCTATGAGATATTTATTGGAGTCTTTTTAGAACAATATTCCTTATAAGAGAAGCAAATTTGGTACAATGATCGTGATAGAGCTTTTGGAGCAATGTGTTTGGCAATTCATCCTAGAATGCGCTACCTCGTTGATAAAGATGAATACCCAAGTGATCTCTGGACCAGATTAGATTGAGCATTTGGAAAGCTGATATATGAGGAAGATATAAGCCATATGGAGTGAAAATACATCATAAATAAATAGGTGCTTTTGGACTGATTTGGAAGGTGCTTTTGACACCATATGGAGTGAAAATACATCATAAATAAATAGGTGCTTTTGGTCATCGAGTTGCTAAATTGGAGCTAATATGGGTCAGATTAAGCGTAAAGTAAAGGAAAATACATGAAAAAGTGAAATTAAAGGCCTAAAATGCTTAATTATGGAGAAAATGTGAACTAGGTGCATGCAACATTGGGATTATCACCCACATTGGTATTATCACCCACATTGGTATTATAATCATTCCCACCTAATATTATAATTATATGGTTCTTATACCATGCAAGAATTTCTACAAGCCAAGATCTTGAAACAGAGAAGTTTTCACTAAAAGATTGCTCAAAGATTTGCATAATTCAGAAGAAAATACTAAGCAGAAATATGTGAGACTAAACACATTTAATTTCAACTCCATCATTCTCATATTCATTAATAAATAATACATCTCAAGAGAGAAAATAAAATTCCTAGAAGTCAAGTTCCAAAAGCTCACAAAAGGAAGGCTTACTAAAAGCTAAAAAACCCCTAGGTGTCAAAAGCACCTTCCAAATCAGTCCATTTGGAAGGTGCTTTTGACACCTAGGGGTTTTTTAGCTTTTAGTAAGCCTTCCTTTTGTGAGCTTTTGGAACTTGACTTCTAGGAATTTTATTTTCTCTCTTGAGATGTATTATTTATTAATGAATATGAGAATGATGGAGTTGAAATTAAATGTGTTTAGTCTCACATATTTCTGCTTAGTATTTTCTTCTGAATTATGCAAATCTTTGAGCAATCTTTTAGTGAAAACTTCTCTGTTTCAAGATCTTGGCTTGTAGAAATTCTTGCATGGTATAAGAACCATATAATTATAATATTAGGTGGGAATGATTATAATACCAATGTGGGTGATAATACCAATGTGGGTGATAATCCCAATGTTGCATGCACCTAGTTCACATTTTCTCCATAATTAAGCATTTTAGGCCTTTAATTTCACTTTTTCATGTATTTTCCTTTACTTTAAGCTTAATCTGACCCATATTAGCTCCAATTTAGCAACTCGATGACCTTGTTTACTTCTTTAGGGCCCAAACTAGTAACCAGTTGCACTTTTATTGTTGTAAAGTAGTGATCAGGCCATGGAAAAGTTCTTGACTCTAGTGTTTTAACTCAATTTTCATGTTGAGGATGGACTTGGTATCCACTTTCGACCTTTTTCACAAAGGGTGTTAAATATTATGATAACAGATGCCCCTAATATATGAGGCTATAAGTGAAGCTGATGGCTGAAATACATTAATTGAATAATCAATAATCATGGCTGATGGGATAATGAAGACATGAGAACAATAGCCACAAGAGTTGGCAAGTACCTGCAAGAAAAACAAGACATATCTCAAATCTATAATATCTTCCTGAGGTGGGAATACATATGCTCAGTAGTATACAAGCATGGCCATGAATAATACACAATAGATCCATGTCAAAAGTACATATAGAATGTAAACATGCAGTATGAGGAGTGCAATAAAGGTCTTCATGGTACTTCATCATGGAAATTTAATCTTCTGCGGCTCATGCATTTAACATCGATGAGTGATACTAATTTTTGTCACAAGGTATTCAATCGAAAATCATGATAGTACAAGTATATACCATGAAAATAAATGGAGTGTAGTTAAGCATGATAAGACATTGTTTGATCACTAGTCATCATTTGATGTATATTGTTTACAAATGCAAGGATTCCCACCAATAATGACAATGGCCTTCAAGGTACCAAGTACAATCTAAAAAGTGTGAATAGATAATATTTGGTAGAACACTTGTAGAATAAAATAATCAAGGGTCATTGATGTTTACCTACTATCATTTGCGAGGAAACCTACCATTAATGACTACAAGTCCCAAGGAACTTCAAGGTTTCTAGACCTTCTTCCTAGATAATGATGTGATGTCGATGGGAAGAGGTCTGTAAAAGGGAGGGACTTAATGCATCCCACATCAACTAACACAGAACAAATATCAAAGTTTTTATATGACTTGGTAAAGCTAAGAAGATCCATCACTTCATATTGACACAACGAAGGTTGACATAATTGGTCAAGAATATTTGAGGAATGGTTGACACAGTTTTAACTTCCCTTGAATACATGACATGATGCATAGTGACACCCGACAACATGAGATTATAGTAACTAAATTCAATTAAATCTACTAATGTTAGATGCATTGAAGAATGCCCCATAATGATGGGAAGGATAATATATCGGTGGAGTACTATTCAAGAGAATGGTATAGTTTCCTAAGGCAAATTTGTAAGAATTGGCTGACCTTATAATTGATGCAAAGATGTGTCGTGTTCAAGGGTGACAAGGATTGACTATTGTTGTTTCTCTTCATGATGAAATATAAATGGATTTACTATTCCCCTTTCTGAATTTTGAAATTTTTAATGATTTTTCCTTTTTCATTATAAGATTGAAAAATAATAAGGAATTCTATATTACAATGGAGTAAACGCGTGTCTCAAGGGTGTGCTCTTACATTGCAAAGGGAAGGGTTTAGGTATAGACGAAGATAAAATTGCAAACAAGGGGTTGAGCTGGTTATGTGCACTCATAAGGATTTTTCCTCTAAGGATAAAGGTCAGTCAAACAAGGGAAAAGGTTTATAGATGACACGCAATAAAAAGTTTATGCAATGGAAAAGAAGCGACATAAGCAATAAGAAATAAAACAAATATAGGAATAGATGTGCAAGCGGGTATTTTGACAAATGTTGATGAAAATTGACAAAAAAATAGGGACCCCATTAGGAATGGCCAAAAAAATATGAGAGAGAAATATATGGTTTCAAACTCCAATTTATGATAGGACTAATAGGGCTCCTAGGCCTATGAGAAAAACTCAGCATGGGAACCAAAATGGAAAGAGAGTGCTTACTATAGTGTCCCATGTTTGGTGGGTTCTTATATTAGAATGGTGGAAAATGCAGATAGGATGAGCTGATGCACCAACTTCAAACATGTTCCATCCCAGGGAAAATTTGGGTGGCAAAAGATTCAAATGCATAGTAATGGAGGAATAAACTAAACCTATATGCAAGCTTCCAAATATACCTAATCAAATTGAGGATCGTACAGAGCATGCTCCTATACTTGGGTACAATTAAACCAAGTAATATCCTAGTGACCGCACAAAAGATGTCGTTATGTGGGTGTAACTAAATGTTCATATCTTCAATGATAACTTCATCTAAAGATAAAATGTTGTCCAATAAGTCATGTGAGTTGGGAGAGTTAACAACCCAAATGGGAAAAGTGACTAGATCACATTCCTCATGCAAGGGGAGACTTTGATCTGAATCTCACAAATCCATTTTAATATATTGGTATGAAACTTCTATGATAGATAATGTTAAGCTTGAATCAGATGCATCAAGAATTGGTCACTACTTCATCTTCTTCTTCCACCAATAAACATTTCGATGAGACTACATGTGATTTTGTAGAATCATTCACCATAATGGGTTTAGGAAAAACCAATAATGTGAAGTGTTGGCACTGTAACACACCAAGTGTCACACTAAACTAACACACATAATAATAATTTTTTTTTAATGTTATATACATAATGTTCATATGCATTATTTAAGCTAATGCGCGACAATGCATAGCAATAACATATTAAATAAATCTTTTAGCGTAAGCATAATTTAATTATATGTCACACATTTGTCAAATTTTATTTTACTTCATTCCTATTTCACATAATAAAACTTCCCCATTAAGATACTTTATAATGGACCCAATATAAATTAAGACTTGGACCAACTTTCCTATTAACTTTTTTACTAAACTGTGCATCAAAGCTTTTATTGAGATTTACGCAGTAAAAAATTTGCACTAAGATCTGCATAGCAAAAATTACATGCGTAGTAAGAACTATCTTCATAGTATGACCTAAGGACTGTGCAGTACACTTCATCAAAAATGAACTAAATACAACTATTGCTATATCCATATATATCCTTTGAATTATGTATTTCCCATAATTTTTGTTTATCTCTAACCCAAAATATTCATTAAAACTTACCACGTAGTAGGTTATGTGCAGTTAGAACTATGCCTATAATAACATATCATAAGAACGATCCCATTTGTCTTAAGAACTACGTGCATCTCAATTCACAATCTCAGTTGACTATGCATTCTAAGAATTTATTCACAATCTCAATTCACCCATCAGATTGAGGATGGTAAGAGGCATTGTGAGCCAACTAAGTTCCCAAATAAGAAAATATTTCCTTCCAAAAATTACTAGTGAAAATTGGATCTCTATCACTCACAATAATCTTGGGGTTTCCATGTAGCTTCCAAACTAAGTCCATGAATGTTGGGGCTATTGTACTAGGTTTAAAAGAAAGAAAAAGAGAGTAGAAATGGGAAACTTTGTGAGTCAATCCACTACTATTGTAATGATTGTATTTACTATTAGAATAATTAACCATCCCATCTAGACCTTAGTGTATATTTTTTATGTTTCCTAAGTGTTTAGACTAGGTTAGTTGGCTCCTAGTGCTTACTTGGCCCACCTTTATGATAGTTTTCCACCATAACACCGTCGTACTGATTTTAATCCTACTAATTTTACTCTGATTTTCTGAGTTAGAGTGCACTAATAGATTTTATCCTTCTTTATTATGCTTTTATGAGCTAAAGCAGCTTTTGTTCTTCTTTTCTCTTGGATAAGGATAAAGTAGGGGCACTAGGATGATTTGGGAAATTTTTCATGCTTCTTCCTCAAACCCTTCCTTTTCTTCTCCTGAAAATCCTCCAACTTGCTTTTTTTTTGGTCACTCATGGTCCACCAAGTCCAACTTGTCCAATTCGTGACCTCTTGCTATGAGTTGGAGTTTGATGTTTCCATAGATGGCTATTCTAATCCTACCACATGTGACTAATTCGAATGCCTCCAAAGGCTATCGATTTTTTCCTATTGTAAGATATCTGGACATCCAACACATTTGCAATGGTTGGATGTACAATAGTTGTTTGATTCAACTATTCATTTCTGACATCATTTTCTCTATTATTCACATCTTTGTGAAAACTATTTGTGAGGAATTTTATGTTACTAGATCCTGACTATGATAAAAAATTTACAAGGTATCATAGCTAGCTGAATTCAATATCGCTTAGTTACTTTCATTGGAGCACTAGAAGTAGTGGAGTTACCATAAAAATCCTGGGGCAATTGTCTTGAATCCATTGGTTTATCCATTGGAGTCTACCCAGGTGTGATGCACTCTTGAATGTAGACAATTTCAAAGTAGAGTTTGATTGAGCTTACTGAATTTTCCTCTTGAGTGTTTTTGTAGGTATTTTGTGTAGGTACAACAACTTCTACATGGATTCGAAAGTAGTTCCTCCTCTATCTTCTTCAAACTATTCTATTTGGAAATTGAAGATGTCTGAGCATCTGAAGAGACTGGATCTCTTCAATCTCTCTATTGGAGATATTAGTATGCCTACAACCTATGAAGAGAAGTATAATTGGTTCAATTATTGTGATAGAGCATTTGGAATTATGTGTATGGAAATTCCTCCTTACATGTGCTACCTCATTGATGTTGTTGATCTCCCAAGTGAGCTCTGGAGCATTCTGGATAGAGCATTCGGCCAACAAAATGATGAGGAAGATATAAGCCATATGGAGAGTGATCCTATCAGATACATCTCCTCAAATTTTCTCATCGATGTCACTAATGTCTCGGCCTCAAGTTTCTCAAATGAATTTGTTCATGAAGAAAAAGAAATTGCAGAAATTTCAACACATACAATTTATGTTGAAGATATTATCCTTGATTCGAATGCTTCCTCTATTTTTCATGGAGCAGTAATTGAAGAGAGATCTTCTTATGCGGCTCTATAAGTTGAGAAATCCAATCTCTCTCCTTCGCATGTACTTTCTAATGATGAAGAATATCCAACTAATGGAACTATAGTTGTTGAAGATGAATTCATCCATTCATATATCATGTTCTCCTATGAATTTTCTAATTCGAATTCTGAGCAAGATAATCCAATTTATGCTCTAGAATATGAAGAGGAATTCGATGTAATATCCTATGAACTGGTTACAAATATATTATCTTGATTTCAAAGATTCAAAACATAAATTAGCACATGCAGAAACTAGTTAACAAAACTAGTTATAGGAATACTAGACCTGGACACAACTAGAGCCCCCCCAGGGTTTAATATTTGAAATCTTCTGGTTCTGCAAAATCTGAAAGTGAGTGTGCAATAGAAAAGATATCAAAATCAAGGCCATATTTAGAGTCCTATTCACAATGTACTAGGGCCATTTATGCTTCGACAACAGCTACCGTTGGAGTCTCCATAAGGCTGTCGCGAACAACAGCATATGCATACTTGAATAATTCACTTACACTTGAAATCAACCAGAGTTTGTGTTATAGGTTAAATACGCACTTCTTCGTCCGTGATCACATTGCTCTGTCGATCACACAAAAGGACACTATGGATGGAAGAGCTAGGTTGACCCTAGATGAGTTATTGCTAAGATTACACTCTTCAGCTGAAAAACATATATTTTCTACAGTTTTCACCATGTGTGCGCTACTATTGCCACAGTGATCTAGCGTTATGAATGTTGGTCTTATTGAAGACAACCTGCGCACATCCTCCAAAATGTTGTGAGCGTTGGTTGTCAAATGCAGAAGTTTCATTCTGTGCACCAGTCTAGTTGTATGAAACCTACCCACATCTTAAGATGAAATGAAAAAATATATTAAGATTACAAACTGGGATTAGTTGAAGTTGGTTTTGCAACTTCCCCAACCTCCCAATTCAACCACCTCTTGAATTCAACTACCTACCTTGTGCCATAAATACAAGGGGAAGCCATGAGAGAGGGGACCAGAAGGAATGATAAGCTGTTGTTACACTGGAGGAATTCTTAAGTCATTCTGAGGAGCAGGATCCCAAGACTCGATTGCAGAAGTGTTTGGACAGATCAGGTATATCTATACTTATCTACATTTCTTTGACAATAAAAAGTGGAAATACCCTTCCCATCCCAATCGAATGTCTATTTGACTGAATATCTGATTGTAGTTGATGTTAATTTATTTCCAATTTCATCATATTTATTATAGTCAAGATACACCGAGGAATGTTAACTTTGTTTTGCAGGTTCATCACTGGAAGACTAGGGGAAAGCTAGGACCAACCATCATTAAAAAGGTACAACTTTCAGAATCCTAACCTCTTTCCATTTGTAGTAATTAATGCAAAACATGAATGTATTTACCTGTCACCCAATGTAAGTTGGTAGTGTCCTCTCCCCCACTATAAGGTATTTTCTTGCACAACAAAACTGGCGACTCCGCTGGGGAGTAACTGGTTGTTTTCTGCTCTAGGGTACCTTGCTAGGTTTTCTTCCAATTTATTCAATCTTTTGTTCTCTGACAGGTTGTTTATAGGTTACTTTTAAGTTCCTTTTTTATCTTGATTCATTTCATTTTGACTGAGCAAATCTCTTTTAATTGCTTTAAGTCCCTATGCGCTGGTCTGTTGTTCATACAGTAGCACATTTCTATCTTGTGCGTTGGTTTCCCTGAAACAAAGTAGCGCATTTCTTGTGGTAGGCATTGATTCTTATACCACACAGTAGCGCATTTTTCCTGTAGGTTCAAGCTCTCCTCTAGGGTTTGGTTTATAGGTTGTTGGGTCTACTTCTAGCATTTTTCCTTGCTTTTTTTACTCATTTTTTAGACATCTTTGTCTATTTACGAGTCTTGTCTACCTCTTGAAGGCCCTTTGATTTGCTTTTCCTACTTAAGCACTGGTTGTTAGGTGTCTTCCCTTTTTTCATACTTTTTGAACTCGTGCGCGGCTTTCTGTTGGCCACAGTAGTGCAATTTTTTCCCTAGACGCCTATTGCACTTCTGCAGACCTGCGCACTCAACACCTGTTGTCTATTGCAAACCTGCGCACTTTTACTGAGATTCAACTTTTTTTTAGGGTTTGATCCCAGTTTGAGTTTTTAGGGTGGTTTTTGAAAAGTTTGTTGGTTTGGATGCCTCCTGAGTTTCTTTTCAAGTCAGTCTGAGTTAATTAAAGCTTTCTTGTTTACTTTTCCGTTGAGTTTCTGTGGTGGTGAAGTAACCTTGGCTTGCTTTCCTACCCTAATTGTTTGGCAGATGTTTTCTTAGGTTTTGGTGCTTAGGAGCAGCCTCTTGGTTTGTTTTTTGTTTCGTGCATCAGCTTTACCTTAGTTTCTTTTACATCTTGTTCCAAACCTTGAGTTCATTCATTGAAACAACCCTGTAGGTAGAGTCTTTCTCAAGTCTTTTTGATTTGATTGTTTTAAGCCATTAGGTTGTTTTTCTTTACCCACACTTTGTGTTAGGTCTTACTTGTTCTTTTTTCAGATTCATTTTATTTTGCAAAGTAGAAGAAAAGATCAAAATTGAAATTGGTAGCTTAGTAGTAAGATTTATCATCTTTTTCAAAGTAGCATAGATCGCTTGCTTTTAAAAATTAAAAGAAAATTGCTTAGGATTACCTATTTGTTGTTTTGAAAGAACATAAGCAAAAAGATTTTTTGTGAAGTTTCATGCATTATTTTTATACGCACTTTTCTTTATGTTGAAACCATTCCTCACACTTCACTACCCTTATTGAGTAAAAAGTAGCCTCTAAAAATAAATTTTAATAAAATTAGCTAGCAACTCTTTTTTTTAGGTATACACATCATCAACTAGCTTAGGCTAGGGTTTCGGGATAAATCACCTTAAAATACCCGAAATCGGTTTTCATTACTCAACAATCATAGTAAGACAAACTCTTAGGTAAACCCACCTCTATCAAAATATCCTGGGAATGCTCTACTCAAACCAGAGTTAAGCACGAGGCCATGGGCAATTGGAACTGTTGAGGATACCCCCTCACTTTCCTCTCAAACATAAACCAGAGCTGATTTGCGTACGGGGGTCCACTAGTACTTTTAAGTGCTTTTGGATTTTGGGCTTTGCTACCCTGCCCATGCGTCTTGCTAGGCTAACGACTGTTCCCCCAGGTTTTTTTATATTGGTGGTATCCTTAGTATCATATCCCTAGGGCTCTACACAAGTAGAGTGGAAGGATATTTCCACTTCATCTCGGACAGACGCGGAAGGTAACCCTTTGGCAGTAATCCTGGGAGGGCAGTTTGGTGATTGAAACGCTTGCACCCAAAGGACCTCCATTGGACGTCGTGTAACTGACCGTCGATACTCTATTAGTTTGTTTTGGGCCCTCATCATCCCAGACTTGCTTCTGAGAGTATTATCTTTGTTTGCCTGGTTTGATCACTTAGGAATTTTTTTAGTGGTATGTTGTTTGCTCCTTAGTTGTAGTGGCCACTAGGTTTTGTGCTTAGTTTGATTTTTATATATAGCTGTGGTGGAACAACCTCTTCGTAGGTCTAGGAGGTTGCAAAACCTTCCCTCACTCATTGTGGAACCTCCACCTCCATCACGATGCCGGAGGATGGATTCCCGCGGTTCATACAAACTTACGGGAAAAACAGAAGTACCTGGAGAACCACAGCCAAGAATTCAGGGTCAACAGGTCTTTGATACTGTTTAGGTTGAGGATTTAACTTCTCATGAGTTTAGCACTCCTTTCAACCCTCCCCTGACTGGACCCAACAATACATTACTGGTACCTGTAGATTCTCTAGGCCAACCTGAGTACAGTGCATACTTGTTTACACCTGGTCACACCATGACTAACCCAAGAGATGAGCAGAGAGTTCCTCAAACTCCCACAACAGCTATGGCTACAAGGATTATTAATCCTTTTTCTACAAACACTGCAACACCGAGCCCTTCGCAGACTGCTTCTGCTTCAAGCCCATCCTTTAGTTTTAATGTTGGTAATATAGGCATGGAAAGCTCACAATATTCAACATCTGCTTCAGTTTCTACCCCTAGATTTGGACCAACTAATATCCCTTTGACAGGGATACCTACAGTAAATTTTACTCAACCTCCTGTTACTCAACAGTTCCAGGGTATACCTCAAACTATTGCTTCCACATCTATTGTAGGATCGATCCCCTCTACATATATTCCTATTATGGGTACAATGATGGCACCATCTATTACAACTACACCTATATTTAACCCCTATGCAGGTTATAATGTAAATCCATCAAATATACCTGCAGGGAGTATCCCTTTCTCTCTGTTTGCTGGAGGAGGGGGTAATATTATTAATCCACAATTCGATGGGGTTAATACCCAGCCATAATGGACCACTGCCCCGGGAAGTAATCCTCTCTCTTTTGGGTGGAGCAATTTTAACAACGCGTTCACTTCACAACCAATGGCTGGGGGAAACCCCAGCCAGTAGTACACGAAATAGGTATTGGGAGGTTCCCCATACCAAATTCATGTCTACCAAATTCCATCGGCTCGACCCTGTTTGCCTTTTCTGGCAACTTTGAACTTTCCATACCTTTCAAAACTCACTAATGACCCTGTGCGCCATAATCCTACATGGCCACCTATTCCCACTAAGTTTCCCTCAGATATCCCAAAATTTGAAGGTAAGACTAGTGAGGGTCCCAGTGACCATGTCACGACGTTTCATCTCTGGTGCTCTTCGAATTCGTTGAATGATGGTTCCATCAGATTGAGACTCTTTCAAAGAACCTTGACAAGAGTCGCAGCCAAATGGTATATTGAACTGCCTGTAGCTGCCTATGGCACCTTTTGGGATCTAGCTATTGTTTTTCTGAATCACTTTCAACTTCCTATCCGGTATGATGCTAGTACAGACCTTATGTAAACCTTTAGACAGAACAAAGCCACTCACTTATTTGACCATATTCAGGAGTGGCGAAGGAGAAAGAGGCTCATTAAAGTAGACATCCCTCCAGCATTTTTATTAGAGTGGTATCCCAAATCACTCCTTCCTTATATTTCTAAGGAAGTTGCAACTTCAGGGATATCCTCCGAAGAAGAAGTTATCTTAAGAACCTAGCAGCTTGACTTGGTATATGCTCAGTATGGGCTCTTATTTGAGATTATTCCTTACGCACCAAGGTCTAACAAAGACTTAGGTAAACCCAAGCCTGGACCACATGCTGATGGCATCGTGGGTTCAGTAGATTCTACAGCGTTTGATGCTTTAACTAAGCAGGTTCACGACTTATCTGTCAAATAGTCTACTGCAGAAGCAACATCAGTTGCATCCTCCCCTTTGAAAACGGAATCTATACAAAAAGTGCAGATGAATTAAAAGGGCCCTCGGTAGCCCAACAACAAAAAAAAGGGCAAGAAAGGGGAGGGGAACCACCAAAATCCCCAAAACACAGAAAATGCTGAAGAGGGTAAAAAGGAAAAAAGGAAAGTGAATTTCCCTTGTAAGCTATGCAAGGAGGACCACCTTACCCATCAATTCCCTCTTATGGAAGAAGCCCAGAAGCTACTCCGTGAAAAGAAAGCAGTTGTCTTGAAAGACCCATTCCCTCATGGATAGGGTTCAGCTTCTGGCAGCTCCAGTGCTGGGTGCATCGATTGTGCCACCACAGCTGATCAATCATTTATTAATATGGTTAATTCAGACACTCTTTTGCAAACTCAAGCTAGAAACTATACCCGGGATCCGCAGCAGAAGGATGTTCTCGAGTCATCTACCCCTCTCCACATCGAGAGACCAGTGGATTGGTTGTCGAAGATCCCGAAATGTGTCTTCAAATAGGTTGTGCACAACCCCAACACGCGGGTTGATCCCAACTACAATGTTGTGGAGGATTTATCCCAAACCCACTATGCCATGTCCACTTTAGAGGTACTACAAAGTTGTCCATTACAATGCAGTGCACTTCTCGCAGCGATTTGGAGCATAGACTCATCCAATATGCTTGCTCATTTTGATATGAACGATATCAAGTTCTAGTTGTCGTACCACGTTGCTCTCCAAATAGAGGTAGTCCATGGTCCCAAGACCATTGGACGAGCTATTCTAGATGAGGGCGCATCTACGTGCATAATGTCCATTTCTTGCTGGAAGGATTTGGGCGAACTCGAGTTAGCCACCTCGAACACTGTGCTTACTTCCTTTGATGGAATATATTTCCGTCCACACAGAGTCTTACCATCATTTGATGTTGAACTTGCGGGCAAGCTGGTATCTGCAGAGGTTGAAGTTCTGGATGCTCCACTTGACTATAACTTGTTGTTAGGTAGGAGTTGGACGTATGAAATGAAAGCAGTGCCATCATCCGTTTTCCAGGTCATAATGTTCCCTCACATAGGCAAGATCATCACAGTCAATCAACTTTCATTTTCTCAGAAGAACAACAGGCTTCGTCAGATTCAACAATTCCGATGATTGATCAGTCTCACCCAGGTAGTGAGATTTTAGGAGTAGGGCTTTACGAGTCATTAATGGGAACTTTTGACCTACCTGCTCTTGTTCACTTTATTGGTTGTGAGGAATGCTCACCATCCGAGATTTTCACGGTCTGTCCAATGAGAGATCCATGGATTCTCCCCACAGAATCAGAACCAGTTGTGCCCCTATTTGTTACAGAAGTGGCTTACTTGGATTCACAACATACTGCAATAGAACATATCGTGACTCCGTTGGTATCTGCTGAGTCAGATATGGACTATGCCCCTTCATGGTCAGTGGACTCTATCCACTCTTTTGACTATCTAGACACTGTTTTTCCCTCCGATGAGGTGATTTTGGAAGCAATGATAGGCCTGGACCATCCTTGGTAACACATGCACCATAGGTCCTACTTTCTTCCCTATCTAGACAGGATTGAGAGAGGTGAGTTTTCTATGAGACTCGATGGGAATGTTGATTTGTTCGCTATCCCTTCTTCAAAAGTTGTTTATGCCGAAAGGAATATGGCAAATATATCGAGAACTATTCCGATCAAACCTGGAGTCGTGGAAAATATTTTCATTGGAGCATACTATTCTCCTGAGGAGATCATTTTGTATACCAATCTCTTTAAAGAATTCTGCGACATTTTTGCCTGGTCTTACGGGGAGATGCCAAGCATTGACCTTGCCATTATTGAGCATGTCATCACAACGTATCCCAACGCTAAACCTATGAGATAGAAGCTCTGTCCAGTTAACCCTCGAAAAGCAGTTGCCATCAAGGAAGAAGTAGAGAAATTTCTCAAAGTCGGATTCATCTATCCGATAGCTATGACGGAATGGGTTTCAAATCCTGTTCCTGTAGACAAAAAGCAAGGAAACATTAGAGTCTGTATTGACTTCCGGGACCTAAATCAAGCTTGTCCAAAAGACAATTATCCCACAACATTCATAGATCAGATCATCGATGTGTGTGCGAGCCATGAAATGTTTTCTTTCATGGATGGGTTTTCAGGGTATAATCAGATACAGATCAAACCTTAAGACCAGCACAATATAACTTTTATTTGTCCTTGGGGAACCTTTGATTATCAAAAGATGCCATTTTTCCTGAGAATGTTGGAGCTACCTTTTAGCGGGCAATGAACTTCGCTTTTCATGACATCAAGCACGTAGTAGTTACTTACCTTGATGATCTCCTAGCGCGATCTCGCAAGAGACGGGAGCATCCTAATCACTTAAGACTTGTGTTTGAATGGTGCAGATACTACAAGATTTGATTGAATCCCAACAAATGTGTATTCTGCATCGAGTCTGGACAATTATTGGGTTTCATAGTATCTAGTCGTGGCATAATGGTTGATCCATTGAAAGTTAAGGCGATTGTAAATCTACCTCCTCCTTGAACCCTGAGACAACTTCAAAGTCTGCAGGGCATGTCCAACTTCATGAGACGCTTTATCATTAACTATGCAAAAATTACAAAAGGTTTCATGAGACTGCTTAAACAAGACACCTAGTTTCTGTGGGATGAGGCTACTCAAGCATCTTTTGAGGCCTTGAAAAAGGCATTACTTTCAGCCCCCTTGTTAAGCCCTCCAGACTATACAAAGGATTTCCTCTTATATCTAGGTGCATCAGTATACACAATCAGCATAGTACTTGTTCAGGAGGATGACAAGCTCCAAGAGCATGTCATTTATTATCTGTCGTGCGCCTTGATAGCTCCTGAGATTAACTTTTCTCATGTGGAGAAGTTGGCATTAGCTGTCGTCTATGTTGTTTAGCGGCTACGTCACTATATATTATTGCGAACTACCACAATGGTTGTCGAGGTCAAACCATTTCAATATGTTCTCACTCAATGCATCATCGGTGGGAAATTCAATAAATGGATTGTAATCTTGCAAGAATTTGACTTGGTTTTTCAGTCCGCTAAGTCAAAGAAATCACTGGTTTTTGCCGAACTGATTTCTGAGTTTCCTAGTGACATAGTACACGTTGAGGAAGAGTCATCATTCCCAGATGAACATATCTTTCTCATTGCATCCTATGATCCATGGTATGGGGATATCTTGGTATATCTCCATACTTCGAGGTGTCCCACCACTTTCTCTAAGGACGAACGACGTAAAATTAAGAGGGACGAACGACGTAAACTTAAGAGTCATGCGAAAAACTATCTCATCATTTCTGACACTCTGTACAGACGGGGGATAGATTCCATCTTACGCTGTTGTTTGACCCTGGAGAAAGCATAATCAACATTGAATGATTCTCATAGTGGAGCCTGTGGGGATCATCTTTCTGGGTTGGCAACATCCTAGAAAATACTGCGTGCCGGTTATTTTTAGCCCACGATCTTCAAAGATTGTGTGGAAACTATGAAACACTATGAGCGATGTCAGTTTTTCACTAAGAAGATGAGAGCACACCTAGCTCCTCTCCATCCTAAAATCACAATAGGCCCTTTCACTAAGTGGGGGATTGATTATATGAATTGTAATCCAGTTTCAGCTGGAGGTCATCATCATATCATTGTTGCCGTCAACTACTTCACCAAGTGGGCCAAGGCAATGCCTACTGTTAAGGAAGATGGAGAAAGGACTACTAATTTCGTTTTCAACCAGATCATTGCAAGATTTGGTGTACCCAAAGAGATCATGACTAATCACGGTTGACATTTCATGAACAGCATGATGACCGATATATACACCATGTTAGGTTTTCAACAAGACCATTCGTCTTCGTTTTATCCGCAGGAGAATGGTCAGGTCGAAGTGGTCAACAAAACTTTGACGACCATCTTACAAAGGACCATTAATTCCAGTCGAACCAACTGGCACATCATGATGTACCCTGCTTTTTAGGCCTATCGAGCCAATCTGAAGACTGCTACCGGGTTCTCTCCCTTTCAACTTGTGCATGGGATAGAAGCAGTCATTCCAGTTGAGTGTGAGATTCCTTCATTGAAGTTGGATGTCCAACTACTACCTGACACTTCATTCTTGGAAGAACGTTTGCTACATTTAGAACATATTGATGAGTAGTGCCATGATGCGCTCACAGCAAAGGAAGCGCATAAGAATCGATTCAAGGGACAATACGATAAGTCTGTCAAACCTAGGGTTTTTCTCGAAGGAGACCTTGTTCTGCTCTATGACCAGGATAAGGAACCTTTAGGAGCTGGAAATTTTAATTCCATGTAGCTCAATCCCTACATAGTTTATAAGGTTCTGAAGAAGGGTGCATACGAGTTAACAGACTATGAAGGTAATAAGTTGCATGAGCCTAGAAATGGGCTCTACTTGAAGAAGTACTACGCTTAGGCTTATGTTCTTTTTCATGTATTATAGTTGTACATTTTGTAGAGTTAGCTTTGTTTATGGTGGTCGTTACGTCTTATGCATCCATTGCTTTGTGTTTCATATGTCGATTGAACACTTTATAGGGTTCGTTGATGGTGCTAGCTGCCACACCCGTCAGTTGGCTACAACTGCTTGGGTTATTTACTCACCAACTGGCCAACTGGTTTCTTCGGGAGGGGCTTGTTTAGGTCCCACAATGAACAATGTGGCTGAATACAGTGCGCTCATAGAGATACTCCGAGATGCTCTGTTCCATGGAATTTCACATTTGGAGGTATGGCTCGACTCGCAGCTAGTTGTGTTTCAGTTAACGGGTGTTTATCAGGTTAGAGATCCTGTTTTGCTACATCAGTTTTTGCGCATTAAGTTACTTGAGAGACAGTTTGATTACATCACATATCAACATATTCCAAGAAATTTGAATGCATTAGCTGATTCATTTTCAAATAATGTTTTAGATTGGAATCTACATCATACACATTCATAATTCATGCATAAAAGACAATAACACACATGTAAATAAAACTGATACTATATATATAATCCGTATCAAAAAATAATATGAGTTTGAGTCATAAGTATGTCACAGAGTCATGTCATAATATACAAAAATGGGCTCAACGGCCTCAAAAATATACATATATACGTCCTTCCCCTATGGAGAAGGAGGGGCCTCATCTGCCTCTACTGCCTCTCTATAGCAAATGACAAGCCTAGCTACTTTTCTCAGTAGCCAAATCCATGTTGGGGGAAAACCCACCACATTCTTTTGTATGTCGAGCGACATCCGCTCAATCCTGTATGTCAGAATGTCATGAGTCAACCGACTCATATTCCTCTCTATGTTCGCCAGCATGGCGTCAGCTACCTTTACTATGACTGGTCTCACGAAGGTACGGGGGTGTCCCTCAGGATGCACTGGTCCAACATCTGCATAAGACATTTTGTTTCAGTATTTCAAAATCATTATAAAAATCATATATATAAAAATGAAAAAATTAAATAATTTTTCAAAAACAAACTTACCAATCTCTCCCCAGGATGCTTCTGGAGGAAGAGCCAACTTAGGATCGTTGCGGAAGTCTATGCTCGCATATGGGAACTGCTCAAGAGCTGGTACCTGTTGGTCCCACCATGCCCAAAAATCATCCTCACTATAACAAAATTTGCTCTCGCCACTACCCTGGCGTAGGAAGATCTCTCCCCAACGACCCATCAGTGGCTCACGAGGGTTAAGTGGGGGAAAATCCATCCCTGGACTCATGGCAGGCACCCTTTCAAAGGAAAAGGTGCAAAGTATGCTTCTGTACCCAAAATTATTCATCCTCCCGGTCTTACACTCAGAAAGTTGAAGCTTCATGTTTGCCAGTAGACTTGAACACTAGTCAAACACTATCCCTCACATTCAGTACCCATATGCATGAAGTTCCTTGGAGAAAGATGTTGCGTAGCACTTCCAGCCATCCGGTTGAGAATACTCAAGATGACCTTGAATGGGAAGCTCACAACAGTCGAAATAAGGACCTGACTGCCGGTTTTTTCTATACCTGCTACACAATAGGTATTAATATAGTCTTGCATGGATAGGGAACCCACATTCCAAGAGGAACCTTTAAGATTCGCTACATCTCCTCTTCGGGAGAGACCTGTGATTAAATAGATGTCATCAATCGTCAGTTCCAATATCTCCCCTTGTAGATTGAACACTAATGTATTGGCATCCCAATACTGTACAAGCCTCTCAAGCAGCCATATTTGTGCCCGCATGTTTACTATTCTATAGAATTTTAACAAACCACATCTTTGCAAGGCATGCAAGGTTAATGGATCTTGTAGAGCTTCTCAATCCATCTCCTCATGTTCCCTTTCACGCCACACAAGCTGTCACGTCCCCATCTAGACCCTATCACTTTAACATTATAAATGATGTAATATTGTTATGAAATCATGGTGAGGAGCTCAAGGCCAAGGCCCCGCCATCGATTTAGTGATGCATAAGGTTTACGTGCTAGCCAGGCACATTGAAATTGTATTTATGCATTTTAATAAATACCCACAACTATTTATGCAATGCAATGCAACAAGAGATGGGGGCATGATTTTACAAGGAATTGGGAGGGAAAACATTCAAACCCTTGAGCCACTCAAGTCAAGCCAAGTGTCAATGAGAGAAGCCATCAAACCCTCAACTACCCATGTTGACTTTTGTACCCAATCATTGATTTCTCCCAAGAGTTGGTTGAGGTAGTTAATGCCTTGGGAATGGGAGGTATGGCTGTCCAAATTCGGGTATGGGAAAACCACCCTACATGGGAATTCGCATTTTGCTTCTTGGGCAAGAAAATAGTCATGAATTTCTGCCCCAAGCCATTATCCATCAACTAGTCTTCTTCCCTCACGATTTGGAACCACCTGGGCATTTTCCTCCATGGTTTTTCTGTGTTTACTTCTTTCTTAGCTGAGAGAAGGGCGTTTTTTTGTTATATACCAGTTGGGAAGAAAGAGGAAATTGATTTGGGGGTGTATAGAGGCTCTTTGGCCCACTGAATATTGTGATATCTGTGGGAGAAATCGTTTTCTCCCTTATGGTTGAATTTCCTTCTCCCAATCCATTTTTGGGGTGCCCACGATTTGGGGGAAAACCCATGGCCATATTATTTGTAAATCCCATTGTTTAAAATGTGTATCCCTGCCCCATGTATGTGCTTGTTGTGTGAGAGAAGAGTATGTTGGGTATGGGTTATGGGTATCCATGGCTTTGGCTTGAGCTTGAGTGTAAGCCTCCAGGGTTCAAGTGTAGCCTGATAAACCCAGTTGGACTGGCTTGGCTGAGAGGAAATGGTTAATGGGATGTGTGTGAGCTGGAATGTTCCCTTTCCTTGTGAGAATCATGCCCAGCTCGGGGGTGGCCTTCGAACGGACTCAGTATAAGCTGTCGAAGAGCCTATGGTTGGGTGGAACGTTGCAGCGACATAGCTAGTTGCTTGGGGCAATTGCAAAACGAAGATAAGTGTTTTTATGTCTATGTATTTACTTCTGCAATGTTTAATTAATGATCATTTTGATATGCTGGATGAGCATGAATTGTGTGTGGATGTTGTTTTAATTCCACTGTGCATAATTGATTTGTTTTACATCTGCACACTCATATTTTATTCATAGGAATCTAACGAATGGGCTGAGTTTTATGTGAAAGCCCTGAATTTGGTATCATGTTCCCTGCCTCGCATTGAATGAATGGGCGGGTACGTGACACAAGCACCATCCTTCCATTAAAGCATCAAATGTTGGTCATTTTTAATTTTTTGCCCTATTTTTTGCGAGGAGCGCTACTGTCTACGATAGATAGTAGTGTCATGAACATGACTGTCTTACAGGAAGGTTAGAGCACTTTTGTCGAGTGCGCTAGTCTTTTGCAAGCCAACCAACGCTCGTGCAGAAACGAGTTTAAAACATCTTTAAAAAATGATTTTAACCACTAAAATTTAAAAACTTTATATGTAAATGCAAGTACATGATGAGACTACTTACTTGGTGAAAGCAAAAGTTGGATTGGTGATCTGGTTCGATCGCAATGAGCAAAGGTAGCTTGAGGTTTTTCTCCACACTTTGCCCTAAATTTCAAATTGTGATATTTGATTTTCAAAAATGAAACTATTTATAGAAATTGTTTTTTAATTTTTATCCACTTTTCCAAAAAGGGTATAGTTTCATTTTGTTTTTAAAATGTTATTTTAATTCATTAATATTTTCAAATTTTGGTGGATTAGATTAACTATATATTTCGAATTATCATTATAATTTCAACATCGATCTATTGGTTTTCTTCATTGACAAGATCAGTATAGGTACCATATTGTCCAATATTTTTTTCAATTGAGAAAATTTATCCTGGTTACTAACTTGGTTGTCTAGATTCCATTATCTGGCAGGTTATGAACTTACGATCCCTGAAGTTGTTTAAGTCATTTTAAGCCCTTGTTTTGACTTTTCAAAAACAAACAATATTGTCGAGTTTGCTTGGTCTCTTCAAACTCATTAAAGGAATTGAAAGAACATCCGTTTAAGTATAAGTTTAACCATTTTCCAAACTTTTGCAGATTACTTACGAAAAATGAATACTCTAGTCATCTGTGGCTAGAAGAGTTCTTCTCTCATCGTTTTACACTTTTTCGGGGGAGGAGACTAACTGTACGAAAAAGGACTTTTGAAACCTTCTTTAGGGTTTTCAAGTTCTCGAAACATGAAAACACCAAGTGAGCATTCACCTACTCAGGCTCAATGTGAAATCCACGAGAGGGTATATAGAGGATTGTTTAATTTTTTCAGACTCTATAAACAGGAAAACACCGGCGAGCATATACCAACCTGGGCTCGATACTAAAATCCATGGGTAGGTGTATGGAGTTATTGTTTAAGTTTTTCAGACTCCTTAAAATTGAAAAAAACGGCGAGCAACAACAGATCTCAACTCGATATTTAAATCCAAAGATTAGTATTATAGAGTATTCTTCTATCTCTTCTTCAAACTTTTTAAACAATGAAGAAGGTCCTGAGTCTTCCTCCCATGGGCTCGTTAAAATTTTACATGGTTGGGATTATTGAGTTTGCTTTCTTGGACTCATTAAAACAACAAGAAGGACATTCTTTTACCAAAAAGAATAAGGGAAGAGAAGGGTATATCTACATCTTTTTAGTTTCAAAGGAAGTTATGTCAGTCATATCCTTGAACACAGCACCTATTTGAGTTCATCATTCAGTTGGGTTTTAGCTTTTGACCTTAGGGTGAACTTGATCTCAGAGTTTGTTAATCCTCCAGTTGGTTATTCTTACAATAACATGGAGAGTCTACTAATGTCTCCTACATTGCAGGCTTATATCACTCCCCCCTCATGTCAAAAGCTGCCTAAGTCACATTATGTCGTGCTCACTGTTCAAGGATACAACATGTGTCGGCCATTCTGCAATTACCTTGGCTTCATGTGTCAGCCATCCCGATGTCAATTTGTTTCATCTTGTTACTTGTCCTACTCCAAATCAGCTCAAACTTGTGAGTGTTCCTCGTGTTGGATGATGGAGGATGCATTAAGGCCTCCCTTCCAACATAATTATTCCCATCGACTTCAACTCATTTTGCTCTGGGAGTGAAGTTTAGAGTTTTGGTTAGTACCTTGGGGATTTCAGTCATCAGTGGCAGTTTCCCTCACTGTTGAATAATGAGAATACATCAATGTCTCTTATTCGACAGGTTCCTAAAGTGTTCGACTTCAAGTCCATTTATTCATTCTTGTTGGAACATACTAGGTACCTTGGGCCCCATTATCATTATTGATGGAATCCCTCACGTTTGTTAACAGTATACATCAATGACCGGTAATCAAACGATACCCCCCATGTTTGACCCCAGCTCATATATTCACATGGTTAGGGTTTGTACCTTGGGTTGTTTGGATGAAGACCTTGGGACTCTGATAGCATCACCATATTTATATTACCCCCCAAGTTGCGCAAGACTGAGCCACACTCATTTTGGATCTTCATGAGACATAGATCCAGCTTGTTGTTATGGCTATGATCTCTTATATATGTCATGGATCCACGATTGTATTTCAGTGGCCATGCTATATATACATCTCCCAATTATGTATTGGAGATCATGTTGTATCACACCGAACATCTATATGATGTCAAGATTGTAATTGCTCGCTGACCTTGATCGTTGTTTTCAGGTACTTTTGTGACTTGGTTCTGTGGTTTTTTGCTCCTCCTCTGACCTGGAATTATAATGTATTTCAGCCATCGTTTCCCTCTGACCTCACACATTAGGAGGAATCTATTATAGGTCAAATCTGCACTTCTCCATCTGTGATCACACAAAAGGACACTATGGATGGAAGAGTTAGGTTGACCTTGGATGAGTTATTGCTGAGATTACACTATTCTACTAAAAAAACATATTTTTTCTATAGTTTTCAACATGTGTGCGCTACTATTCCCACAGTGATCTAGCGTTCTAAACGCTGGTCTTATTGAAGACAACCTGCGCACATCCTCCAAAATGTTGTGAACGTTGGTTGTCAAATGCAGAAGTTGCATACTGTGCGCCAGTCTAGTTGTATGAAACCTGCGCACATCTTAAGATGAAATGAAAAAATATATTAAGATTACGAATTGGGATTAGTTGAATTTGGTTCTACAACTTCCCCAACCTCCCAATTCAACCACCTCTCGAATTCAACTGCCTACCTTGTGCCATAAATACAAGGGGAAGCCATGAGAGAGGGGACCAAAAGGAATGATAAGCTGTTGTTACGCTAGAGGAATTGTTAAGTCATTATGAGGAGCAGGAGCCCAGGACTCGGTTGCAGATGTGTATGGACAAATCAGGTATATCTGTACTTATGTATATTTCTTTGACAATAAACGGCGGAAATACCCTTCCCGTCCCAATCGAATGTCTATTTGATGGAATGTCTGATTGATTGAATATCTGATTGTAGTTGATGTTAAGTTATTTCCAATTTCATCATATTTATTACAGTCAAGATACATTGAGGAAGGTTAATTTTGTTTTGCAGGTTCATCACTGCGGAATATTACGTGAAAGCTAGGACCATCCATCGTTAAAAAGGTACAACTTTCGAAATCCTAACCTCTTTCCATTTGTAGTAATTAATGCAAAACATGAATGTATTACCTGTCACCCCATGTAAGTTGGTAGTGTCGTCTCCCCCACTATAAGGTATTTTCCTGCACAACATTTTGGATATCAGACATTAAACCCCTAATATAATGGTGGAGAAGAGATTCTAAATATTTAGGAATATTTGGTTGTGTTTGGAGGAAAAAGAATGAAGGGTGCTAGGTTGGATAGCTCATCTAGTTGAATTCAAAGCTATCCCAAACAGGATGAGAGGGCTACAAATTATTAGGAATAGGATTGGAGGGTCTTCAGAAATTTCTTAAGAATCTCAAAAGTCTGACAAAATAGAAAATGAACACTTAGAGAATATTTAATCACAAATACTGCAAAACTAGTCAAAAAACAAGGTCTAAAGAGCTAGTCTTGATAAATTTGATTACAACCAGCCTCTAAGGATTTCAAATTACTCTTATCAAGAAAATTATGACTCATATATAAATATAATAACAACAACAAACCAAAATTAAGAATACTAAGCAGCAATTGAAGGTTCTTTAATATCAAACTTCTCAGAAGTATCTAATACATAGAATTCTTATAACAATATTGAATGTAAAAGACTTCTAAGAAGAGAAGAAGAGAAGAGTTCTTCACTAGATATGCAATAAATATGAATATAGAGAATATGGTTTCCCATGGAACTCAAAACTCAAGAATATTTATAGATAGAAAAGCAATGGTGCGTTCTTTACAGCTAGAACCCCCGGATCTAGTAAAATGGCCATAACTTGCTCATTCAAACACCTTTTTTGATGAAACAAAAAGTGTTTCCTAATGGAAATCATTCTACAGACACAATGGGACAGGTATCAAAGTCTATAAAATCTCATAAAATTCGAAACCAAAACCTCCCTTTTGGCCCCAACTGGAGGAAACTTTGTGTAATGGAGCAATGATTAATTGAGCCTCCTCTTCATCACTTGAACTCGATCAACTAAATTGGAGGGGATATCAGATTTTCTATGAAAAATCTAATGGTTCTACTAGCTGCACTCATGCTTAAAGGAAGAGAACTAGAACAAGAGTTGCAATGGGGCACATCACCCAAAGCTAGTTGAGGCGCATCACTCAACTTCTGAGAAGCAAAGCTCTCAAGACAATAAGAAAAATGACCAAAAGATGTGAGATGAGATCACTGGACTTATTTTATAGACCGGATGGATTCATGAGAAATAAATTAGCAAGTTTAAATGGATGAGTGTGCCTTCCTTAAAGAGATTTAGCAACATCACTGCTTTGTGCAACCTTCCTGCTTTTCCAACCTTCATTGCTTTGTGATTTTCTCCTTCCTTTAGAAAATACGCCCTCCTTTTCTTTCTGTATGTTTCTTTCTTTTCCAAACTGGATTTTTTTCTGCACTTTCCTGCTTTGTTCACTTTCTTGCTTTTTCCAATTTCCTTCTTGTTTTGTTGCCACCTTGCTTTTAGTTTCTTTCTTTTTGTTTATATCTTCTCTCAAGTGAGTGGATGAGGAAAAACCTATCTTCATGTTCTCTCCTAGCCACGTGAGCACCACCAATTGTACAAAAATTAATTAAATCATGATAATAATAAAACTAAAATAATTACAACTATTCCAAACATTAAAATTATTGATTAACTAACTACTATAGGCCTGGCTCCAAAATTTATCCCAAATAATTAATAATTCCTTCTTTTCATTTTATCCTATACTCTTAGGGACTAAAAGGTTCGAATACTTAATCAAGTAACCATTTAGGAAGGAACATGATAGTCCTCCCCTCCCAATATTGCTTGTCCTCAAGCAATGAGAAATATGGGGTTGAAGAACTTGTACACTGCCACCAAACTATTGTTGCCAATCAAGATGGCTAACCAAGAAAGTATACTCCATCACATAGTGTTTACATATGTTGCACTTCTCCATATGATCCAATGCATATTCTTTGAATCTCCTCCATGAAAACCTCTTACTCACCCTCATGCGAGTCTCCAAACAACCATGGTGACTACCTAGGAGTGGAACATGAATAACTTCCAAAATATCCTCCTTTAATATTGACTTGGGCACTAAGTGGATGGGGTATTTAAAGTGGACTAATGTCATATGTTGATCTTCATGAATCATCCCATTCATAGAATCACATGAAAACCATTGTTGCTGTCACTCATTGAGTTCAATCTCACCCTCAAATATGCACTCAACCAATGCAAACACATGGGCTATCATATCCTTTTCATGGTGTGGATAATGACTCTCATGGCGCTACAATATCTTGTGCACATATTTGGAGATGGAACAAATAAGGGTGGAGTGAATCCTCTCCATGTAGAAACCAGCTTCACCTTTCTCAATCATGATATTAAGATATATTTTCTTTATTCCTTCAACTTCACACTCAAACTGAATGTAAATTATTTCCAAGCATGCAATGCAACTCCCAAACTAGGAGAATACTTCTCCAAAAACCCATAGTGAGCCTACATGTCATCAAAAATAATAAACACATGCTTACCAAATTGTTTGTGGCATGCTTCTAGTGCTCCAAATAAGCCAATGCTCATGCTCAAAAGTCTTGAATAGTCACATTGGAATTCTTCATTTATCTAAAATTGGTGATGGCCAAGGTGGAGATCAAACTTGAGAAAGAGCTTGTCCTTATGCCATCCATTCCTCTTCCTTGACCAAGGTACTTTGAATGCAATTGAATTCACATAAAACTTGGTGAATCTTGGTGAAACATATTCCTTCATGTGCTTTCTAACCTCACCTTTGAACCTCTTGATATGCTTGTATGTGGGCGAACTTTTGTTGGACCTTTACTCCCCTTTTAAGGAAGTTCTCATGTAGGAACAAATCATGGGAAGCCCCCATAAAATCTTCCATAAAAAATTATTTTTGCACCCAAAATATTCCTTCCTCCATGGTGTCAAAGTGTTCTTGAACCCAACCATTCAGCAGCTCATATGCAAATATTCCTTTGTGATACTCTTCTACTAAATGACCTTCCAAAACAAATAAGGCTTTTCTTGAATAAAGAAGAACATCCACTACTATATTATTGCATTCATGATCAGAGTTATAAACTTGGACTTCAATTACCAATCTTGGTTTCCAATCCTTAAGCTTCATTGATATCATGAAATGCATCAAACTGATGTGACGATCTTAACCACCCATTCACTCCACAATGAGTAGGGTCTAGACTTAACCATTGCATGCATAATGGTGATGGTGACTATGTCGAATATGATATGATACCTTTCATGTGGCTGCAAGATTCTACTTTCCAAAGCAATGGGATGCTTGGAATATGGTATCATGTTGGGTGGTCCACCCATCTTCAACTTGACCTTGTACTTCACTCCTTCATCGGGTGTTCTTCCCGGTGGAAGGTATTCAAGAAAATTCTCATGCTCTTGTATGGACTTCTCAATGTCTTCAATATGATGTGAGAGGTCCATGCTTATGCTTCGAGTGGTATTGAAATTTTTAGCATCCCATTCACTGTCTCCATGCTTCACCATGGAATTCATGCCCTGAGATGACACCTCATCCACTATGTATTTTCTTTCCCAAGGTATGAATAGAGATGTATGAAATGCATCATATTGCAGCCATGAATGCCTTGGTTTCTTATCACATAACATAACAAACTCAAATTCAACAATAGATCCATCACTAATGCAAAAATAACTCTTACCAATGTGAGCTAGTCTTGCACAACCTTGGTTTTCCATCTTGGTGATGTAGTTATCCATCCAATCCAATGATGAATAGGATTCTTTGTTTGATGTTACTAATGGGATGTAATCGTATACCTTCATCGCAGCTAAGACTTCTTCACATAGAGACAACTCATGATCCCCTTCACACAGAACAATTGCTTGGCCAACATCTTCCAAGACAATTTGTTCCTCAAGACTTTGTAGTTCTGCATACTCCCGAGTCCTCATACTCACCTTCTGCAAGAGGATCCTTCAATACATTATGTGTGAAATCATCCACACACATCTGATCACTAGTGGCTCTGGGAAAAGAATGTGAACTCCCAAAGTCCACATGATGTTGCTCCCCTTCCACTGTTGCTTTTTCCTGAACAAATTTGAGAGCCATGTCTATGTCCATGAAAAATTACAAGTAATCATCCTTCATTTCTTCCAGCTCTCTTTTGATGATGCACAGTTCAGATTTAGAGACTCTTCCCACAATTCCACTTTTTCTCTCCTCCATCTAAACTCTTCCAAAAATATCTTCAAGAAGCTTATGTACACCCCTGGTTCTAGACAACACTTGCAGGATTCTTTCTTATGTGACTAAGAGAAGGATCTCTAAGTCACTCCATGGATTCCTTACAACACAATGAGTGTTGCCACATATGAGCTCCTCCACCCTATGAGATGTTAGGATATCTCATCATTCACTTATGTACTTTGCATGCATTTTGTATGCATGCATGCATCCACACGCTTCCCAGTCATCAGTATGGTACCTTCAGCACCTAGTCCTTAGTCTCCCAGCACTTAGGAGCTACTTTCCACTCAATTTAATCCCTCCTAGATGGTCATGTGCCCAGTTCTCACCTTCCATTGAAGAAGGGTGCCTTTCTCACCTACCAGTCCAGTTACACTTTAGTTATCACTCCGATTTACCTCTGACTGACCCATAACTGATGTTATCACTCCGATTGACCTCCGATGAGACATGACTAACCGTTCTAAGTGTAGTTAACTCCTCATGTGCCCTCCACTGATACTCCATCCCTAGATTAGTGCCACTTACCATCAATTACACTTATTACACTCAGTTAGACTCAGTTTGACACCTGTTTGACAATGACTTGTGCATTGATGACCACCAATGATTGATGATGAGGACTCCTAGTTGGAGCCAAGCTATGCCATTCGGTTAATTCGAATGACCTCCTTGGTTAATTCAAATTTCTCACTCATTGTGACAGTATTGTATTGTATTTTCACCCTTATTGGGATACAGAGCATTGATGCAAGCTTTTGCACAGTTTTACACCATATTTTCTGATTTTTCATCTATTGTGATTGATTTACTTGTTCATTAGATCTGTTGTGACTAATTTTACATGGTATCAGAGCCATTGTAGGGACAAGATATCTTTTCTACAGGTGTTCTACAAGAAAATTTGAGTGAATTTGCTCAAAATTACTGAAGTTTTGGCATGAAAGATCTCATGTGCATTCGCTCATGTGCATGCAAAGCATAAAAATACACTCCAATCCACTCCAGAAGCTTGAGTTTTCCACATAATTCCTGGATTTGATACATTGGACCCATTCAACTTGTTTGATCTCCAATCCCAAGTGTGATGCAACCTTAAAAGTGTGGATTGTTCGACCTTACTGTTCTTGTTTTGATTGTGATTTCCATGTTAATAATCTACATCAATTGCATTCGCTCTCTTGTGTTTGACAAGTTCTTCTACATCAAGTGCACTCGCTATTTGAGATGGAATACTCTTCTTCCAAGCCAACTCTTACTCCTTTCAATTATTTGGAATGGAATTATGATATGGAGATTATATTACGCTCAAAAGGGTTCTATAGAGTCACTATTGGCCTCGAATTGGAGCCAAGCACATTGTCGAAAAGAACCAAACACTACAATAACCTTGATGAAGCTTATGGTCTCCTTTGCCTCTCCATTTCCAAGGATCTTCACTTCCATCTTAGCGGATTGAAGACTCCAAAATCAATATGGGATCAACTCAACAATCTCTTTAGCAAGCAGGACGAGCTTAGGGCCTTTCAATTGGAAAATGAATTGATTGCTCTTAGTCCTGAGAATTTCGAGACCATAAATGAGTTTTTCACAAAATTCAACCACTTGTCATTGCAGTTGAAGAATAGTGGTGTTGTGAAAGAGGATAAGCAATTGATTCTCTCCATTCTCACAAAGCTTGGGAAATATTACTCGGTATTTGTCTCTACTTTCAATTCCGATTGGCTAACTACCCCGAATTGGAAGATGCCTACCTTGAATGCCTTCATTGAGTCCGTCACAAAAGAGCATGATAAGTTGATTCAAATGGGGTCCATAAAATCCAAAGATTCAGCCCTCTTTTCTCAAGGACCCAAAAATTCGAATGGTAAAGGAGAGCAAAGGAAATAGAATCCCAAATTCGAGCCTACCAAGCAAAGAGATAAAGGCAAGCAACCAGAAGCACCATTCGGTTCGAGGAACAAGTAGAAGGGTAAAGAGGGAAAGGAAAAATATAAATGTTCATATTGAAAACGTGGCTTTCTTCCTAAAATTTCATGCATGAAGAAAACAATAGATCAAATGGCCCTCCTTTTGGAAAAGAACAACATATGTCTTCCCGACGGTGCACGGAAGAAGGATAGGAATGATGATCATGAAAGAGGTCAAGCACTCATGGAAACTGTTTCGAAACCCACCACTCTACTGATAGATTCCAGTGCCTCGAATCATATGGCTGCAAAAATTGACTCATTCTCTTCATTCGATCCAAGCATCTCCATCCCCATCCATCTGGGAGATGACTCAAAAATTTCTTCGAAGGGCAAAGGTACCATCCATGTAGAGCATGGAAGCTTCCAGAATGTTCTCTACGTGCCTTCCTTGCCTTCAAATCTACTTTCTGTGTATCAAATGACACACACTGGTGAACCGAATCAAGTTACATTCAGCCCTAACAATGTCTAAATTTCTGATATCAAAACTGGAAGACTTATTGCAGTCGGAAAGGCAAACCACACTGCAAAATACTATGAGTTTTCTCACTTTGTGCCGCTTGAAAATGCAACTGCTCTCCTCACTCATGGAAACGAGGTTAGTAGGATTTGGCATGAAAGGTTTGGACACCTTAATTAGAAGTATTTGTTGCTGCTACAACAGAAATCCATGGTATATGGTCTTCCACAACTCCGTTCCTCGAAGGGAATTTGCCCCGGTTGCATTGTTGGGAAGCACCCGAGCACAGATTCGACTGCGGCAAAGCTAGCAGAGCTTCCACCATTTTGGGCCTCATACATTCTGATATCAGTGGTCCACTACCAAATATTTTCATGAATAGTTCAAGGTATGTTTTGACATTCATCGATGACTTTTCCCGCTTTACTTGGGTATTTTTTCTCAAAAACAAATCAGAAGTGCTTGGAAAATTCAAGGATTTTAAGGCTTCTGTTGAGACCGCCACTGAGAGAAAGATCAAAGCTCTTAGATATGATAATGGTGGAGAATATATCAATATTGAGTTTCTGTAACTTTGTGCCGAAAGTGGAATTCAGATCCAACATACAGTTCCCTACACACCCCAGCAGAACGGTGTAGCGGAAAGGAAGAATCGGTCACTGAAAGAGATGGCTACCTGCATGCTTGAGTCAAAAGGTTTGGCTGAAAATATTTTGGCTGAAGACATTAATGTTGCTGCATATATTCAAAACCAAGTTCCACATTCATCCGTGAAAGGTAAAACTCCTTTCAAAGCATTCTTTGGTTGCAAACTGGATGTGTCCAATTTAAGGGTTTTTGGCTCCACTGCATGGGCTAGAATTCCTTCTGATAAGAGAAAGTCTTTGGATCCACAAAGTATTGAATGTATCCTGATAGGATATGGGGAAGAATCAAAAGCATATAAACTCATGAATATCAGATCCAAAAGGTATTCATAGAGCGAAGTGTGAATTTTGAAGAACCACTGCCAGATCTAAAATTAGTTGAGGAAAACACTGTCGAGTTGTACCCTCCACAAGAAGAAGATTCGAGTGATTATGAAGAAAGCATTGGATCTGATATCTCTGATATTATATCATACTTTGATGGCCATGACATATCAGGTTCGGAATCAGACCATAATTATCCTCCTCAGTTACCAAAGTGGGCTCAAAACACTCTACAATCTGTTGCTCCAAACATTGGAAATCCTGTTGATCCAAGGAGAACAAGAGCAGAATATCAAAGAGCAGGTATGGATCTTTCTTTTTATGATCCATTATTATCTAAGAAATTTTATTTGATGATTGGTTCATATCCCAAATCATACTATCATTCCCACCGAGATCCACGATGGCGAACTGCCATGGATGAAGAGTACAGTTCTCTTCAAAAGAACAATACATGGGAGCTAGTTTCTCTTCCACCTGGAAGAAAATTAGTTCAATGCAAGTGGATCTACCACATGAAGGTTGCTTATGATGGCTCTATCAGAAAATACAAATCTAGGTTGGTGGCAAAAGGTTTCTCCCAAGTCCAAGGTGTGGACTACACTAAGACTTTTGCACCGGTTGCAAAGATGGATTCCATCCGCCTAGTTTTGGCCATTTCCGCATCCAAGCACTAGGAAGTGCACCACATGGATGTGAAGAGTGATTTTATAAATGGAGACCTTGATGAGGAGGTATATATGAAACAACCAGAAGGATACATATCATATCCATCATTAGTTTGCAGATTGAAGAAATATTTGTATGGATTGAAACAGGCCCCAAGAGCTTGGTACGCAAAGATGGACTCCTTCCTTCTTTCTCAGAATTTCAAAAGATGAAAATCTGATCCTAATGTGTACCTACAGCAAGTTAAAGGTAATTTTTTGATTGTGATTTTATATGTTGATGATCTTCTCATTACTAGCAGCACTCTCCTTACAATTAACAAGCTGAAAACCGCTTTAAATCTAGCTTTTGATATGAGCGATTTGGGCTTGCTTAAGCGATTTTTGGGCTTGGAGATAGCTCAAAAATTTGATGGGATCACATTATCTCAGAAAAAGTATGCTAAATACCTGTGATTAAATTTTAATATGGCAGAATGTAAGGCTGCTCCATTTCCATTCCTCTCAGGAATCAGTCTTGAAGAGGGAAATACTACACCGCTTGCAGATTGCACTATGTATCGACAGTTGATTGGTTCACTACTCTACTTGACACACTCAACGACTGATATATATTATGTCGTGAGTGCTGTATCAAGGTATATGAAGCAGCCCCATGAGCTTCATTGGTGGGCATCCAAGCAGATCTTGCAGTATGTGCAAGGTACGAAACATTTTGCCATACATTATGTTGCAAATTCTGAGCTAGATTTCATTGGTTTTACTGATTCAGATTGGGAAGGTGATAGCATAGATCGGAAGTCCACTTCCGAATATATTTTCATGATTGGACATGGGCCTATTTGTTGGTCAAGCAAAAAGAAGGCAGCCATTGCACTTTATTCAACATAGGCAGAGTATCGAGGGGTAGACAATGTCTGCATTCAGGCAGTTTGGTTGCAGGGTATTCTTTCTGAGTTTGATTTTGGTAGCACTACTTCGATTGTCCTATTTTGTGATAATCAAAGTGCTATTAATATCTCCACCGATCCGGTTCAGCGGCAGAGGACCAAACACATTGAGATTCATATGCACTACATTCAAGAGTTGGTGCATGATCGCACCATCATTCTGCAATATTGCCCTACCGATGAGCAAATTGCAGACATCTTCACCAAGAGCTTCACTAAGAAGGAGTTCTCTTACCTCCGTTCACTTTTGGGGGTGAGTTCCATCATGGTGGAGACAGATTAGATCCATTTTTATGTTTAGCTTGAGGGGGGGCTTTCTTTTCACTGGGTTTTCCCTCTTTCCTCACTAAGCTTATTTCAACATTTTTTGGATTATTGTATTGGGGTGACCTTTGGTCTCAGTAACCAGGGCCCTACATTTTATTTTTTACATCATAGTATAGCTTGAGGGGGGGTGTTAGGATATCTCATCATTCACTTATGGACTTTGCATGCATTCTGCATGCATCTGCATGCTGCCCAGTCACCAGTATGGTACCTCCAGCACCTAGTCCTTAGTCTCCCAGCACTCGGGAGCTACTTTCCACTCTGTTTAAGCCCTCCTAGCCTGTCATGCACCCAGTTCTCACCTTACACTGAAGAATGGTGCCGTTCTCACCTACCAGTCCAGTTACACTTCAATTATCACTCTGATTTACCTCTGATTGACCCATAACTGATGTTATCACTCTGATTGACCTCTGATGAGACATGACTGATAGTTCTGAGTACAGTTAACTCCTCATGCGCCCTCCACTAAGACTCCATCCCTAGATTAGTGCCACTTACCATCAATTACACTTATTACACTCAGTTAGACTCATTTTGCCACCTGTTTGACAGTGACTTGTGCATTGATGACCACCACTGATTGATGATGAGGACTCCTAGTTGGAGCCAAGCTATGCCATTCAGTTAATTCGAATGACCTCTTTGGTTAATTCGAATTGCTCACTCATTGTGACATTATTGTATTGTATTTTCACCCTTGTTGGGATACAGAGCATTGATGCAAGCTTTTGCACAGTTTTACACCATATTTTCTGAGTTTTCATCTATTGTGATTGATTTACTTGTTCATTAGATCTGCTGTGACTAATTTTACATGAGAATCATACAGACTCTCATTCAACATTTCAACCTTCTCACTGCATTCTTCCTTATCACCAGAATTTTGAGCCTCATCACTAGAGGACTCAATCATGCCAATCTTCTCCCTTGAAGTGGCTGCAATATCAAAATGACCCAAAGGAAAATAAAAAACAGAAGTTGGTTCATACCTTTGCATCACATTTTTCTCTCTATGTGGCATATCCACTGTGATCTGTTCTTTTACCAAACTCTCTGGTTCACACCCAACTAGTGTGTGTTTATCTTCTACAGTACAATGGAGCTTAAATGGTGACTAGAGATTTGATTTATGTTCCTCTTTTGGATCTGATCCAAAATATGTCTCACCGCCATCAACATGATCAATATCCTTTGTAGTGATCCTGAAATCACCAACAAAGAAATTGGAAGTGAATTAACCTCCCATACTGCTAACAAACTAATGATGGGTTGTTGATTCTTCTGATGTGATTGGTTCCCTAATTAAGAGACTGTTGTGCCTCTCTTTCTCATTGGATGGTTTATCTTTGACTATGGGATTTCTTCTTCCTACATCATGAGAATCTCTGGATGCACCCTTAGTCATTGATTACTCATGCAAATTTACATCTGCAATTTGAGTTTCACCCTGCTCCACCTCATGGATCTTTGCTTCTGCTTCATTTCCCTTCTCCTCCAAGAAATTTAAAATTTCTCTATCTTGAGTAGTGCTGAGATCACAACTTTTGGAGGCTCTACTTGAAGAAAAACCAAACAATCTCATAATGCCAAAATATGCAGATGGATTTGATGCAATTACACCTTTGGCTCCTCCTTCTTCTTCTTCTTTACCCCAAGAGGTGAAACAACTTTGTTCCTCCATGGACGGTTTGTTTCTCCCAAAAGAATACTCATCATCATTTTGAGGCCAAATTTCATATTTGTAAATATAATAATATTTTAAGGAGATATCTATGCATATCTTCTCACCCAATTTCAAATACTCCTAATAACATTGAGGCATGTTTTTAATTGCTTTCATCCTCTTTTCTAATATATCTTCTAGGATAGCCACTTGTGAATCAAGCCTTCTGCCATTTCTATCTATTTGTTCACAGAATAATTCATCCTCCTCCCCTGACATATGTAAACCTACATCGATGTAGATTACCTCTTCTTCTTCATACTGCTCAAAGTCTGATATGAGCCTCATAGCTACAACTTGAAGATGTAACTTGCAATATTCCTTCAACTGAGAGCCTACTTTCCACAAGTTGGGCCAAGGAAAGTGCTCAAATACCACTGTAATATCCTATGAACTAGTTACAAGGATATTATCTTGACTTCAAATATTCAAAACATAAATTAGCACATGCAAAAACTAGTTAACAAAACTAGTTGTAAGAAGACTAGACTTGGACACAAGTAGATCCCCCCTAGGGTTTGGTATTTGAATTCTTCTGGGTCTGCAAAATATTAAAGTGAGTGTGCAGTAGAAAAGATATAAAAATCAAGGTCATATCCAAAGTCCTATGCACAATGTATTGGGTCCATTTATGCTTCGATAACATCTATTGCTGGAGTCTCCACAAGGCTTCCTTGGCAGACCAACATATGCATACTGGACTAATTAACTTACACTTGAAATAAACCAGAGTGTGGATTTCAAACATTAACCTCCTAATATAATCTTGGACAAGAGATTATGAATATTTTTGAATATTTGGTTGTGTTTGAAGGAAAAAGAAGGAAAGGCGCTAGGTTGGATAACTCAACTAGTTGACTTCCAATCTCTCCCAAATAGGATGAGAGGGATACAAATTATCAGGAAGAGGATTGGAGGGTCTTCGAAACATTATTAAGAATATCAAATTTCTGACAGAACAAAAAATGAACACTCAAAGAATCTTTAATCGCAATTACTGCAAAACTAGTCAAAAAACAAGGTCTAAAGAGCTAGTCTTGATAAAATTGATTACAAAATCCTCTAAGGATTTAAAATTACTCTTCTAAAGAATAGTATGACTCATATCTGAATATAAGAACAGAAACAAACAAATATTAAGAATACTGAGCAACAATTGAAGGTACTTTAATCTCATACTTCTCAGAGAGTCTCTAATACATATAATTCTTACAATATTGAGTGTAGAAGACTTTTAAGAAGAGAAGAAGAGAATATTTATTCACTAGATATTAAATAAATATGAATACAGATCATATGGATTCTCACGGAACTCAAAACTCAGGAATATTTATAGATATAAAAGGAATGGTGCATTCTTTACAGCTGGAACCCCCAGATCTAGTAAAATGGCCATAACTTGTTCATCCGGACACTTTTTTTGATGAAACAAAAAGTGTTTCCTATTGGAAATGATGATACAAACACAATGGGCCAGGTATCAAAGTCCAAAAATGCTTCTAAAATTTTAAACTGGAACCTCCATTTCGGCGCCAACTAGAGGAAACTCTGTGTAATGGAGCAATGATTAATTGAACCTCCTCTTCATCACTTGAACTCGATCAACTAAATTGGATGGCATATAAGATTTTCTATGAAAACTCTAATGGATGTACCAGCTGCACTCATGTTGAAAGGAAGAGAATTGGAGCAAGAGTTGTAATGGGGCACATCACCCAAAGCTAGTTGAGGTGCATCACTCAACTTCTGAGAAGCAAAGATCTCAAGACAATAAGCAAAATGACCAAAATATGTGAGAGGAGCGCACTGGCCTTATTTTATAGAGTGGATGGATTCATGAGAAATGAATCATCAAGTGTTAATGGATGAGTGTGCCTTCCTTAGAGAGAGTTAGCAACATCACTATTTTTTGCAACCTTCCTGTTTTTCCAACCTTCCTTGATTTGTGATTTTCTCCTGCTTTTAGAAACTACACCCTCCTTTGCTTTCTAGATGTTTCCTGATTTTCCAAACTAACTTATTTTCTGCACTTTCCTGCTTTGTTCACTTTATTGCTTTATGTACTTACCTGTTTTTCCTTCTTTTCCCAATTTCCTTCTTTTTTGTTGTCGCCTTGCTTTTAACGACTTTCTTTTTGTTTTCTATCTTCTCTCAAGTGATTGTATGAGTCCAACCTTTTCCTCATGTGCCCTCCTAGACACATGAGCACCATCACTTGTACAAAAATGAATTAAATCATGATAATAATAAAACTAAAATAATTACAAGTACTCCAAACATTAAAATTATTGATTAACTAACTAATATAGGCCTAGCTCCAAAATTTATCCCAAATAATTAATAATGCCTTCCTTTTATTTTCTCCTAGACTCTTTTGGACTAAAAGGGTCCAAGACTTAATCAAGTAACCACTTAGGAAGGAACATGACATTCAATTCCTCTCTTTCACATGAGTCTACTGGTGTGTAGAATGGTGATCTACTGAATGTTTTGGAGGTTAGATCAAATTCTGGAGATGATGCATTCACACTTCTTGGTCACATGCTTCCTATGCACTTCTACTTTATCATTGGCACATGTTCTCAAAGTTGCACTGAATATGGAGGACACCACCATTTTCTTGGGATTGAATATTCTCAAGCTCATCAAGACTCATTTAGACCCGATATTTGGAATTTCAAGTCTAATGAGCACCTACAATTGATATCCTATCATACTTCTACTACTGAGGATCCTATATTAGTCATTGCTATTGATGTGCAATATTATGCTTCACTGGATGTTTTGGAATCTAGATCAATCAATGGAGTTCAAGCATTTTCTCTCCTTGGTCCCATGCCCCTTCCCTATTCCTACATGGTCACATGCAGATTTCCTCAAGGTGCTAATGAAGTTGGAGACATCATGCATTCGCTTGTGAACTACTCAAATTACCTCTAAGGAATTCAAATTTTTCATCAGGGATGTATTATATATTGTACTTTTATTATTCATTGATAAGATGCTTGAATTTTATCGAATTGAGTTATCTTTCTCATGTGTTTCTGCTCAATTTTTCTCTTTTCTATGCATTCTTAAGAAAATCATTGTGAGGATTTTTCTGTGAACTAGATCCAGACTTTGATAAATTTTTCACATGGTATCAAGATGATGTTGACCTGGACAATGAACCAAATGTGGTGAAATCAGCGCCAAGTGTGAGGAGAAAGTGTCCAATCGAATGCATCATCATATCTGCTTGGGTTCAAGTCTCAAGCATATAATGGTTCATTTGGATCTGCTCTCACCTCTATTAGTTCGAAGTTCAAGGATCCTCATGACATTCCCATCATGTTGGAATACATTCTTGGAGTTGCTCATGGTTCAAATTGAAAGTTTCGAGACCATCATTGGCACACTTGGGAGAAAATACCTCTTCTTGCAAAGAGGAAAGTACCTTCTATTATTCTAATTGCCAATATTTGGCCTCATTGGCCCTCTTTGGACTATTATGTTCATGTTTCATTCTGAAGTAAAATTTTTTATATCTTCCATGTTAACTTTGAGGGGGGTTTTTCTTCCCATGTGGTTTTCCTTCTTTCCTCATCTTACATGGATAATAATTGTAAAGGGTGACCATAAGCCTTTATTGCTTGGGCCCTACACCTATACTTCACTCACATATGTCAGGCTTAAGGGGGGATGTTAGAATAATTAACCATCCCATATAGACCTTAGTGTATAATTTCAATGTTTCCTAAGTGTTTAGACTAGGTTAGTTGTCTCCTACTGCTTACTTGGCCCACCTTTATGATAGTTGTCCACCATAACACCTCTTACTACTTTTAATCCTGATTTTACTATGATTTTTAGAGTTAGAGCACATTGGCAGCTTTTATCCTGCTTGATTATGCTTTTATCAGCTAATGCATCTTTTGCTCTAGTTTTCTCTTGGATAAGGATAAGGTAGGGGCGTTAGGATGCATTGGGAAGGTTTGCATCCTTTTGCCTCAGCCCCTTCTTGCTTTTTCTCCTGAAAATCCTCCAACTTGTTTCCTTTTGGTCACTCATGTTCCACCAAGGCATGTGACATATCCAATTCAAGACCTCTTGTTATGAGTTGTAGTTTGATGTTTCCATAGATGCGGGTTTTGTCTATTCTAAGCCTGCCACGTGTGACTAATTCGAATGCCTCCAAAGGCTATCAATTTTTTCCTATTGTAATATATTTGGACAGCCAACACATTTGAAATGGTTGGATGTACAACAATTGTTCAATAGACGTTTGATTAAACTATTCATCTATGTCATCTTTTTCTCTATTTTCCACATCTTTGTGAAAACTATTTGTGAGGAATTTTATGTTACTAGATGCTGACTATGATAAAAATTTCACATTTCCTTTTGAATTTGGTATGCTTGTGATAAAATCCATTGAGGCCTCCTCCCAACACTGTCTTGGTATGGCTAATGGTTGTAGAATACCTAGTGTCTTGATTGTCTCTCCTTTGTTTTGTTGGAAAACATAGCATTTTTCCATAAAATTTTAGACATCAATTTTAATACCTTCCCAAAAAAATTCCTTCTTGATCCTACGGTACATTTTCAAGAACCTTAAATTTCCTCTGATAGGAGAAGTGTGCAATTCCAATACGACCTTTTGTTTGAGTTGATAAATATTACATAAATGTAGACAATCTTGGTACCATAGTGAATCATTCTTCCACACAAATTTATATAGTGAAATAGGGTCTTCTTGTAGTTGTTGAATTATCTTGAATTCCTTCTAATAGTATTTATAGTATGTCCTTGATTATACTACCCAATCAGATTGCATAATGAAAACAGCCTAAAGTGTGCCCTCAATGCCATCTTCTTTTCTTGAAAGTGCATCTGCCACCACATTTTTTTCTTTTTTGTATAAAATTTCAAAGTCATAACCTGGCATAACTGTAACCCATTTTTGTTTCACTTTTGAATATAATATTTGTTCCAATACGTACTTAAGACTATCATGATTTTTTCTTACCTTCAATTGTCTTCTTATTAGGTAAGGGCGCCATTTCTTAATTGTGTGTAATATGGCCAACATGTCCTTTTCATAAATTGGTTTCAATAAGTTTTTTCCTTTAAGTTGGAAACTTTCAAAGGTAAGTGGACTTCCTTATTGCATTAAAAATGCACCAATTCCATTCCCTAAGGCACCACATTCCACTGTAAAGGTTTTCCTGGAGCCATGCATGGCTAATACAGGAGTCGTACACATAACCACTTTATATTTTTTGAAATATTTAGTTGCTTCTTGAGTCCAAGAGAATGCCTCCTTTTTCAATAACCTTGTTAGAGGTGCTTCTATTTGACCATAACTCTTGATGAACTTGTGATAGTATCCTATCAATCCTAAGAATCCTTTAATATTATGCAATCTTTTGGGACATTTCCATTCCATGCTAGCCTTAATTTTTTTAGGGTCCACTTTGACAACTTCGTGAGAAACAATATGAATCAAATACTCCACTTCCTGAACCCCAAAGGAACACTTAGAAGGAGTGGCGTACAATTGGTGCTCCTCCAATAGCTTTAATTCCTTTTCAACATGTTGTACATGCTCCTGTCAATATTTTCTATAGATTAGTATATCATCAAAATATACTAACACAAATTTTCTAAGGGTTTAAAAATAGAATTCATCAAACTTTGAAAAGTGGAAGGTGCATTAGTAAGGCCAAATGGCATAACCAAAAATTGATAATGACCTTGATATGTTCTGGAGGATATTTTTGGAATGTCTTCTTTCCTCATTCTGATTTGATGATATCCAAAATGAAGATCCAACTTGGTAAAAAATTGCTCCCTATAATTCATCTAATTCATCAATGATGGGAATATGAAACTTATCTTTTATGTTCATCTTACTAAGATCTCTATATTATGGACACATACACCATGAACCTTTATTTTTATGATCCATCACCACTATTGTAGCGAAATAAATTTTGTTGGGTTGAATAATGCATGCATCTAACATTTTTTGAACCATATTTTCAATAATTTTCACTATTTTGTGCATATGGCTACCTATAGGGTCTAATGTTAGGTGATACACTACCTTGTTGCAATTGAATAATATGGTCATGATATCTAGTAGGTGGAATACCTTTAGGAATTTATCAAAATACTTTGGAATTTTTGTCAATAACTTGTTGGAGATCCACTGGAATAGAGGGCATATATTCTTGCACATCTAGCAAGCATAATTGTGCAATTACTTTATAGTATCCCTTTTTTAGAAATTTTGTCAAGCTATTAGAACTTATCACTTTAGAGGGTTTCTCTGGAATACCTCTAAGTTAAATTTCCCTTCCTTCCGAATAGAATCTCATGAAATAAGAGACATTGTTCCCAATTATTGTAGCCACTAGACCCCTATTACAACATCAACACCACCCATTTGGACTAAAATCATTGGACTATCCAATAAATATTCCCCATTGTAAGCCTAGTACTATGGAATTTCCTTGAAAATGTATGGTATCTCCATATACAATCATTACTTGAAATTATGGTGTTGGATATATATAACAATTGAGAATTTTGGCTAGTTTGCAATTAATGAAGTTAAGGGTACTACCATAATCAATCAATATTGTTACACTTTTATTTTTTATATATACTTCTAGCCTGATATTTTGAGGAGTTCTAATGTCCACCAATGCAGGGCAAGATATGGTTGGAGTAGTTTCTTCTAGATCTAAATCTTGATACTATTCTCATTCTTGATCGTCTTCCTATTCAGATTATATGTAGAATAATTTCTTCTCGTTGCACTTATATCCTTTATTGTACTTTTTATCACAATTGAAACATAGTCCATTTACTCCTTTCTCCTCCAGTTGGTGAGGCATCAACCTTGTAGGTTGATTGTGGTTGGGGGAGGAAACACTTCCCTCTCTAGGTGTTATTAGCAGCCTTTCTAGTAGCCATATTTTTAATTTCAACTTTCCTTGCCAAACTAAAAACATTCTCTAATGATTTATTTCCAAAGAGATGTACCTCATGTTGAATTCTCTCTTTTATAGTTCCCATAAACAGATCCAACAAATTATCTTCAGGAATGTTCTTCACTCCAAGACTCAACTTCTGAAACTACTGAATGCGCTCTGCAATTGGGCCTTTTTTATTGAGATTTATTAATAGGATAAATAAGGTGTTACTCTTAATGTCCACATAATGTGCTACCAATTCATCTATAAATATATACCAAGAGACAATAGATTCATTTTATAGTCACAAATCAATTAGTACCAAACAAATTGATCATGCTCTAAATATAGGGATGCAATAGTTACCTTTTGTAAAGTTGGAACTTGGTGTAGATCGAAGAATTTCTCCATATGGAATATCCATGTTATTGGATCATTTACATAAAAAAAATGATATCAATATTGCGAATGAATTAGTTCCTTGATCCCATGATTATGTGATGAATCTTCAAATGTCAAGGACTCAAACCTCTTGTTCTCCAACTATTTCTCAATTTTCTCAACATGTGACTAGGACAAGTCCCTCTTGTTCTTCTTATGCTCTTATTTAGGATATTAATTATGAGGAAAAAAATCCCTTGTCTCATTCAAAATTACATTTTTCATTACTTCAAGATCCTCTTTACCATCTATCTCCCTAGCCATTATTTTTAGATCCTCTTTACTAGCCATCTCCCTTGCCATCTTTTCGAGATCGTCTTTACTAGCCCTTTTTTCAAGTCCTTTTCTATATATATTTTTTGGTTTATGAATTTAGTATAGTTCACTAACCTATAATTCACTTCCTTCAACTTGGCCTCCAAATTGGACTACTAGTGACCCATTTCTTCATTTTCATCATGAGTCATGGTTGAACTTTTGATAGGTTTAGTGGGAGAAGTAATTTTTACTCCACATATTTCCATTATAAATCACTAATATTTACCAAATTTATTCTCTATTTCCTCTTTATCACACATTTTGAATCACCCAAATAATATATTCCAACCAAAATATATGCAAATTTTAAGTTAACATACCTTTAAAAATCCTAGTTTGGAGGTTGTTTTGTTGGTTGATCTTCCAACTAAGGTAAATTTACAATTTTGGCGCCTCTAAGACAAAATATTCATTATGTAGCATCCTGATATGTCTTCTTTTCAATGTCATAGGTTTCACCCAATTATGATGTTCCAAGAGAGGGTTATGGTGATTTTGCCAAAACTTGTTGTTTTTGTGCCTTTTAGAAGAGAAAAAGTGTATGGCCTTCCACATGTACGATTTTCTAGATATGATTTTGAAATTCATGCACCAAATATTATGTTTCATACTATTTATGATGCAATAGGTCGCACTCAAATTAGATTTCTCAAGCTCTAGATATAATATATTTACCCAGAACACTTGTTTGAGACTAGTTTTTGGCCTAATCAGAAACCCTAACTTCTATATGGTATAACTCTGAATATTTAATGAATCAAGACCTAAAATTTGTACTAGATATATTTCACTATGTACTTTCAGTCCCTTCCAAGTTTTTCTATCTGAAACATACCTGAAATAATGTTATATAAAAAATGCCAAGATGAATCCTTTTGGAAGCATCCAAGCTTGGATATCAAATGTTATGCACCAAATTCCCAAAAGAGCATAAAATAATAAAGGGAGAGTAATCCAATGCATTAATAATGAATACAAGGGATGATAAACCTCTTAGAGGGGGAAACTTCCTTATACAATATACCAAATACAAAAGACAAGATGAGATGATCCTAAAGCTAGGTCTCCTTGGTATATATATAGGAGACAGAAGGTACAATTGCAATTCTATCCAACCATACAATTTCAATTAGGTTCCTAGACAACCAATAAAGATAATACTAATATAAAAATAGAAATTTATTGTTACAACATATAGGGAATTGCATACCACTCTCCAATAACCATTTCCGTGGACCCACATCTCAATAGAATCCTTGCCCCAAACTAATCACATTGGTACCACTCTTATGTAACCCTTTTATGGACCTATTCAACATATGGATAACAATAGAGGAGGAAAGGTATCCAAAAACGTTTCCCACTTGGAAGAAAAGTGTGATGAGTTAAAATACAAGATAGACCACAACCACTCATCTATTTAACAAAATATTGATGAAATCCATGCCCATCTTGCCAAATTGGAGTTGCTTTTCAACCAGATGGAGCACTTCATGACACTCTTCCTTCACTATATTGAAGATACCCAAATATAAACTCACAACAAGGAAGGGCCTGAATGAATCATCCAATACTAGTGGGGCTCACTCCACTCCTCTTGTCTATGATCTAATGACTCACATGTGGCATAGAATTTCTCAAGTCAATCTCACCAGATTCGATGGTTCAAACCCCATAGGATGGGTCACTCAAATGAAAAATTATTTTTCCTTTCATGGAATCATAGATATTCTATATAATGAAAATTTAAGTGGGTTTCTTCTATTTGGATCCTGAATGATGGCAATGGTGGCAATGGCATACAAAATTCTACAAGGGTTATATTGCTTTGACACAATTTTTTTTATATCTCTAAATTTGTTGAAATCAAACACTCCTTATTTGGGAAATTGATTAATCACAAACAATTTTGCACAATTAAATATTGCATCTCTACTTTTGAGTAGCTAACCATCCACAACTAAGGAATGTCTAATACGTTTTACAAGTAATTTTTCATCAATGGTTTGAATTCTGCACATGTATTAAAAGCTTGTCCTACTACTTGGTTGGATGCCAGTCAACGAGATAGGGAAGCCCAAAAGGTGATGAATGCTCAAATAAATAAATCAACATGACATATTCCCCATCCCCGTACACCTACCTTCCCTCCCACTAATCCCTCACTATCCTCTCCACCTCTCAAGGTCTAAAATTTAACTAGGGGTGAAATGGACGAGAGCTAACTCAAAGGTATATACTACCACTATGATGAGAAATATTCCCTTGGCCATAAATGTAAGGAGAAAAACTCTTTATGGACATTTCAAAGGACATGTTTTTATGGGCACATTGAGGCTAGCACCCATGAGGTACCACATCCATCTATGGAAGGCATTCCCCAACTTGATATGTCATAGGTGGAACCCCATATCTCTTTGCATGCATTGATTGGTAGTGTTGCTCCCCAAACCCTCAAAGTGATCAAACATCACAAAGCCATAACTTTAATTGATAGTGATAGCATGTATAGATTTATTCAAGGCCATGTAACCAAGAAATATGTTTCTATATCCATGCTATGAACAAATTCCAAATCATTATTGGGAATGAAGGAACCATGAAATGTGGTGGTCATTGTGAAAATGCACAGTTCAAATGGATGACTATTCCTTAAAAACCCAAATGTTTGTTGTTGAAATGGGTGGTTGTGATATCGTCTTGGGTGTTGAACGGTTATAGACATTAGGTCCCATCACCATAGATTTTGGTTCCTTATACATGAGTTTCTAGTAGGTAGGGAATAACTACACTCCCAAAGGTATAATAGCTAGATCTCTAGAGATTATAAACTCACACTATATGGAAAAGATTCTTAAAAAGGCCCGTTTAGGCATTGTGGCTCAATTCCATTCCATTCAACATTTTGAGACCCATTGTCAACCCATTCCTTATGAGATGGAATTAGTCTTGGCCAAACACCAATATGTCTTTGACACTCCCAACATAATCCCCTTTCCTACAGTAAGGATGATCATTCCATTCCACTTATGCATAGTGGCTTCCCACCCAACATACACTTGTATCAACATCCATTTTCCCAAAAAAATGAAATAGGAAATATAGTTCGAGAGTCATTAGTTGTTGGTTTCATCCACTCCAATACTAGCCCTTATTCTTCCCTAATTTCATGGTCCTCAAGAAAGAAGGTGGTTGATGCATGTGTCTTAACTTCTATGCTTTAAACAAATCAACTATCACTGGATACGATTCCCATTCCTATCATTAATGGCCTTCTGGATAAGCTCAAGGGTGCTCAAATTTTCACCAAACATGATCTCGGCCACTTAGGGTATCATCAAATTCACATGAATGAGGTAGAATTTTCAAAAAATATTTTTTTTCACTTATAAAGGCCATTACAAGTTCTTGGTGATGCCCCTTGGAATTTTCAATGCACCCTCCAACTTCCAAAGTGTTGTAAACAAAATATTTAAATCATTTTGTGTAATTTTATCATTGTCTTTTTCTATGACATATTTATCTATAGTAAATCTTAGAAATCCGATGTATCCCATGTTGATTAGGTCTTACAACTACTTCTAGATCATCAACTCTTTCTTGAAAGGTCCAAATGTGACTTTGGTTTCTCTAAAGTGGAATATTTGGGCCATATTGTTATCTATGAGGTTGTGCATGTGGATTAGAAGAAAATTGAACCAATGAAGGATTGTCCTCACCCAAAAACTCTTAAAATACTAAGAGGTTAAATATGGGTCTCACTAGTTATTACAAAAGGTTCATATGGAACTATGGTAAGATTGCAGTTCCAGACACAAATTTGCTAAAAAATTGCTTTCAATTGGAATTACATGGTAGAAAATGCTTTCTAGGACTTGAAAGAGGCTATGTGTACCACCTCAGTACTCTCTTTGCCAACTTCACTAAAACCTTTGTCTTGGAATGTGATGCCTTGAGTAAAGGCATCAAAACATTCCTCATGCAAGAAGGTAGACCATTGGATTTTACTAGAAAACAAATATCTCAGTTGCACTTGGGAAAATGAATTTATGAAAAATAGATGATGGTCATATTGAACATTGTGGAAATTCGACATCCATTCCTAATTGGGAAACATTTCTACATCAAAACCAATAATCATATCCTAAAATAATTTTTGGAACAAAGAACTTCCTCCCATGAGAAAAAAATGGGTCACCAAAATTTTGGGATATCACTATGAGATATTTTAATAGAAGGACAAGAAGAATGTGGTAGTAGTTTCTCGCTCTCAAAAATGTAAAAGAATGTAACCTATTTTCCCTCTTGTTCATGGTAGTTGACTAGTTGGATGATGTCCATAATGAATGGCTCACATATCCCAAGCTCACTAGCATGATCCAACAACTTCAAATAGACCTGCATGCATATATGGGCTACACATGCAACAATAAAGTGCTTCACTATAAAGGGTGTCTATATTTGCGTAAGAGCTCAAGTTTCAAATCATAGGTTTTATCTAAGCTACATTCACCCCCCAAATTCAATGATTCAATATTTCATAAAACATATGAAAGGATCAAATAATCATTTTTATGGACATACGTGAAGAAGGGAATCTACACCTTTATGGTAGAATGTGACACTCGCCAATGGCATAAAGGTGAGAGGCTAAAACCTCCAGGTGATTCTCAACCATTTCTCATTCCACATGCAATATGTAATGACATTTTTATGGATTCATTGTGGGGTTACCAAAATTTGGTAATGAGTCTATAATCATGGTTGTGATTGATTCTCTTTCCAAATATGCTCATTTTTGTGCCCTACAACGTGCACTTTCAAGGAATTTATGGTAGCTCAAGTCTTCCAGGATAATATCTTCAAAATCCATTGTATGCCATAGTCTATTGTCACAAATCGTGATCCCACTTACTAGAGGGTTCCACCTACTAGAAAGTTTCTTCACTAGAAATTTCTTAAGAGGTTAGAAGATATCGTGAGAAGGATTACTAGAAGGATCCACCTACTAGAATGTTCCTTTAATAGAGACTATATGAAGGAGTAGAAGTAATGTAATATGATGTCTTTTGAAGTATATTGTAACTGAAGTTTTGTTCATTTGGAGGTTACCTTGTTGAAGAGGCAAGTGAACATTTCTTTCATTAATAAAAACATTACTAATTTGTTATTTTATCTACAATTCTCTATTATTATAGTAATTATTTTATTTTCATTCTAAAATCTTATTATTTTTTATTATTTCCGCCAAAATCCTATTCATTTTTTAAGGTACATAATAACATCTCTGAAATACAAACAACACACTACAAACTTCATCACGAAACAAACAACCCAACTCCAAACCAACACTCAAAAAAGGTGAAACACATAGATCCAACCAACATCAAGAAAAAGTTGCACAACCAAAAGAGGAGAGCTTTGAAGGCCAAAGTCAAACATAACAACCTTAAAATAATAAAGACAAACCCCCTTTTGATTGTAACCAATGTCAACACACCACCACCATCCCAAAGAGACCCACATCACATCAACGACATCACCACTAAAGCCAATCCAAATACCAATAACTATTTTTTCTCTAAATTGCAGTAATATGAAAAATCAACACTATAGGAAAACCATATGTCAATGTGAAAAAACAAGTCACTAATTATAAGAAGCAAACAAATTGTTAATTATAATGGTTTCAACATTTTAAGTTAAAAATGTACATTTTAAATAAAAAAGGTTGTTCCTCTTAATTTTTAGTAGGAAAAATATAAAAATATAAAAAATTATTCTAAATTTTAGATTATTACAAATTTTATTTTTAATATAAAAATGAATTCCCCAATCTCTAATATCCCTATTATATCATGATTGTGTAATGTTAAAATATTATATCATGATTGTATAATGTTAAAATATTAATGAGTGTGTAATGTTAAAAGATTAATATATGTAATTTCATCATCAATTCAATATAATTCTTACCGGGTTTAAAATAAATTACTAACTTCCCTGTACTACATAAAATATATTTATTCTAGGTCATATCCATTTCTATATACATACCTTTACACTTCCCACAAAAAATACCTTTACCGACGGGCCATTATAATGGATAACCACATTAGATATTAACGACAAACCAAACCGTCGGTGATATTCAGAAAGTCGAAATTCTTGGTGATATTGGTCTATGAACGAATGAGCGATTCCATTACATCAACCAGTGATATTCGTATCTAAATGAATGCAGAGGAAGCCAATCACATCAAAATCACCAGTGATCGCAAACAATTAAAAAAACCATCACATCATTTTTTGTTTAATTATAACGTCCATTTTTAGATTATGTTAAGGTTGAAAAAATATATTATATCACTAAAATGTATTATATCAATATATTATTTTTATGTGGGGGATTAAGATTAGATGATATTTCAAGGGACATAATTCAGGATGATAGTGAAGGATATGTGACTTTGTGGTTTTTTTATATAAAATATAATTTGAAATTGGTTTTTTAATTAGGTAAGAATTTGTCCTTTAACTATCTTTATATATTATTTATTTTAAAAAGTTTGGGAGTCATATATCAAATAGGTATCATTTTGTAAATAAATATTACTTTTGATAGATTTTATTGATAAATTAGGTAAACAAAAATTATAAATAATTGAATTAATAAATTTTAATTTCAAAATTATAATAAAAAATTGTTTAAAATATACATTACCTTTTTTTTATATTTGTGTAGAATATTGTTTTGTAGTCAAATAACATTTTGACTTATCAAAATTATAAAAATTAAATTTATATATTAATGTTTAATTTTGGCATTTGAAATCCTTGAGGGGTAGTTGAATTGGTTGGAATCCGAGTCCAAAGACCATTTGATATTGAGGTTGGAGGTTCAATTCTCACGAATCCAATTCTCTAAGTCCTTGGAGGTTAGGATCCCAAAATACTTGTCAAAAGAGTTAATAAAAGCTAATCATAAATTTGTTTTCAAAATAATTAATCACCTAACACATGATCCACAACATACGTTATATTTTTGTTTGCAATATTTAACTGCGTAGGGTGAGAACCATATTACCCAAATTTGTGCGTATCCATGTCACGTGACATCTCTTATGATATAGTTTTTTGACATCTCTTTTGATATATCTTTTTCCCGTTACTTAATCTCAGTGGTATAGAGTTCACTCTTTTCTCTTCCTATGGCATAGACTACAAATTTCACTGGGAATATTATAAAAGACGACATGTAATATGGATTGTTGCAGCTGTTACGACAATTGATACTACAGTCATCCACACAAAAACAACTGGCACTACAATCCTCTGATAAAGTTTGCAAAGACACAGAACAAGAGCGGAAACACAAAGGGCATATTGACTGCCTTCTTGTTATTAAACTCACATATATATAGTATCACATAGACTCAAAACCACCCGCTAATACAATGGGCCAGTGAATACCATGGGTCGACTAATGTCCTAGTCAACAACTAACTCAACTAACTTAGGACCATTGACTCAACTAACTAACCAACTTAGGACCATTGAGATTACAACTCTTAACACACCCCCCTAATCTCAAGTGGGATGGTGTGGTCAGCACTATCAATGCCTAAGTGTTGTGCCTACTGGTCTATGTCTAAGCTAGGCATACATTTCATTCAAATAAACTTAAGCTTTATTTTCTTCCTTGATGTGTACTTGGACTGCTTCTTCTTTGTCTTCTTGAACTTGATGCTAAGTAGGTGTTCTTCAGCATCTTCTTTGGCTTCTGCACAATAAACAGTTTTATTGCTTTTCATTTGTGCTAGAATATAGTGTAAGTCTTCTTCTTCTTCTTCCGTTTCAACATATTGTATGTTGCTGTCCATTTTACCTGCACACTTAAAATTGTTGCCAGAAACAAGATGAATATATTTTAGCTCTTCTTGGAGAGCATTAATCACATCTTCCTCTTCTCTTGTTTCAATGAGTTTCAACTCTTCTTGAAGAGCATTCACTTCTTCGTGTTCCTCATCTCCGTGTTCTTCATCTTCCTCATATTTTGTTTCAATGGTAGCTACATTATCATTGACTGTTGCAACTTGTACACAATGTGCATCCTTCACTACTTCCTAAAAAACTGTGGGCTGGCAAGGAAACAGAGCATACTCATACTGCTCATCAATAATGGGAGTCTGCTCATATAGCTCCCTCAAACTTCTGGTTTTCTGGTTCTGTGATGAATAAGCTGCTGCAATGTCTATGCTTCTATCAACTGTCTCTTTCTCTAAGAGACTATCACTGCTGCTATCAATTGTCTCTTTATTTGAGAGACTATAACTGCTGCTATCAATTATCTCTTTCTGATCTGGTTCGTATCCAGGAAGCACGGGGGGGACAACAGTTCGACTGAATGAGTCGGCTCTGTTATGGCGGAATCTTAATAAATAGAATGAGAAAAATAAGGATTACACAACATAGATAAACACAAATATGTAGACAATATACAGGAATGCGAACTGTTCTTCTATTAGATGTAAACAGATAGCTTGATTGCTAAATAGATGTATGTTACAATATTATACATGCTTATATAGAATTCTGATACGCTTGGGTGCCTTCCCGTTACGTTCAGTTACAAAGAAGAAGTTAGAACGGTTCAACTGTTCAACCATTACAGTCGACTAGAAGACAGAGAGGCAGTCTATCAAAGTTCTACAATCGTTGGTCGCATGTCGATGTTGGTTGTCAATGTCGCGAACTGTGAGGTTGTTGAACATGTCGAAAGTGCGAAACGTATCGCAGTATGTCGAAGTCGAGACTCATCGGAGTTGTGTCGAAATCGAAACTTGTCGAAGTCATGTCAAGTCGAAACTTGTCGAAGTTGTATCAACATCGATGACTTGCCAACCATGATGCAGATCAGACCTCCTTCCTTAAGAAACAATGGACCCCATTGTTTTCTCGTGAAGGTGAGGAAACTTGTCGGTCACTTCACTAATAGAGTACCACTTTCCTTGAGATGGGAGATGGCCAGCTTTGACAACCTGAAACAAGGGAATTGTGTTCATCCTTGTAAGGCATACTCATCATCCCACAATGGTGTCCCAAGGAAGATGCTCCCGAACATCTGGATGGATGTCTTCGGTTGCTACTGTTAAGAAGTTGTTATGTTCCAACAAAGGTGCATGGTATGGTAGAAGTAGATCCATGTTGAAAACTAGATGCAGACCCAGGCAAGCAGGAATGTCGAGCTGGAAAGCATTTTCGCCAATCTGTCGAAGAAGAATGTACGGACCATATCGCAAAGGCTTGAGTTTCTTGAAAGGACTAGTGAAGCGCTCCTTCTTAAGATGTATCCAGATCTTATCCCCATTTTGGAATGTATGAGGAATACGATGCTTGTCGTGTCATGCATTAGCTTTCTCATTTGCTTTGGGCAACATATCTTGTGCTTGTCGCTGAATGTCGCAAATTTGTTCTCGAAACTTGACTTCTTTATCAACTTCTCACTAGCTGTATTCTGTGTTGGAGTTTGGCTGTGTCGAGGAGTTGATCAAGTCGATAGGTGTTGAGGGTTGAAATACGTAACAGAATTCAAAGGGACTCTTTCCTGTAGAGCTGTGTTGAGCACGATTGTAGTTGTGTTGAATGTATGGAAGACTATCATCCCATGTGTGTCGATGTTGGTTATTGTACATGCGAAGTAGTTGTACTACCAAGCGATTCACAACTTCCGTTTGTCCCTCAGTCTAACGATGGAAAGCCATCGACAATGAGATTCGTTTGTCTAGTTGTTTCCAGAGGGTCTTCCAAAAGATGCTGACAAATCTGGCATCTCGGTCGGAAATGATGGTTGTGGGTAAAACAAAGTGTTTCCAAACATGTGTAAAGAAGAGCTGAGCGGTCTGCTGCGCTGTCATGGTCTTCTTACATGGTATGAGAATGGCCATCTTGGAAAATCGGTCGACTACTACTAATATCATGTCATGCTGATGTTTGGTAGTAGGATAACCCGTCAAGTAGTCCATAGAAATAGATTCCCATGGTCGACTAGGAACTGGAAGAGGTGTGTACAATCCCTGTCGTCGATTAGGTGGCTTAGCAATAACACAAACCACGCATGATCGAATGTACTTGTTGACATCAGATTTAAGTGTAGGCCAGAAGAAAAAATTCTACAGAATAGCAAGTGTATTTGCTACTCCAAAGTGTCCTGGAGTCTTGCTGTAGTGTGCATCCCAAATAAGCTGTTGTCGATGCTAACCGGTCGGTACACAAAGCTGTCTAAGCTTGTATAGAAAGGTGTCTTTCAAGAAATAGTCGGAGTCTGAGGTCGATGACTTGTTAGTCTGTAACTGTCGGTAGACTACTGAGAAGTCATTGTCGTCCTCGTACAACTGTTTCCAAGTGGTCGTGTTGTATCCCTGTATACTAATCACTGTCAAAATGAGAGTAATGGATGGTCAACTAAGGCAATCAGTGGTGGCATTAGATTTACCTTTCCGATACTTAATCACCAACTATAATTATTGTAGGTAGTTAATCCACTTGAGTTGTCAGTTTGTCTGCAACTTTGATTGTGTCGGAGTGAACTGTAGAGGCTTGTGATTAGTGAGGATGACCGTTTCCTTTCCAAGGATGTAATGTCGCCATTGCTTGAGAGCTTGCACAATGGCGTACAACTCTTTTTCGTACGTTGAGTATCTTCTAACTGTGCCATTAAAATTCTCGAAATGAAAAGCGACTGGGTAACTAGACTAAGTGATCACTGTGCCCAAGGCATAGTCCGATGCATCCATCTCAATCTTAAAGGGCTGATGCAAATCAGGTAACACAAGTACTGGTGCAATGCAGAGCATGTGCTTGAGTTGTTCAAAAGTTGCTTGTTGTGTTGTTGTCCATTGGAAGACAGTTTTTCCATTTCCCTTCGTTAACTGATTCAAGGGCCAGACTATGTTATTGAAGCCGAGTATGAATCGTTGATAGAAATTTTCCAAACCAAGAAAACTTCTTAGTTCTTGAAAGCTTCTAGGAATGGGCCAATATTTGAGGATCTGTACTTTATTTGGATCGACGTGAATGCCTGCAGAGTCAATTACATACCCCAAATATTTGATGTTGTTCATCACAAAAGAGCACTTGTCCATGTTCAGATAGAGCCGATGTTGTTGGAGAGTGTTGAGGACTTGTCGAAGATGTCCGACATGTTCTTCCCATGATCAATTGAAAATCAATATATCGTCGAGATAGACAATAACCCATTTGTCGATGAAAGGTCGAAGAAGGTTATCCATATGTCGCATGAAGGTCGCAGGTGCATTGGTTAAGACGAAAGGCATGAATAACCATTCGAACTATCCTTCCTTGGTCTTGAAATCATTTTTCCACACATCTGAGGGCTCGATTGGAATTTGATGGTATCCCGACTTGAGGTCGAGCTTAGTAAAGAATTTAGCACCTTTCAGACAGTCGATGAGCTCGTCTATCCACGACAGAGGGTAGCGATTCTTTACCGAAATTTTGTTGAGAGCTCTGTAGTCAACACACATGCGCTAAGTCCCGTCTTTCTTCAGAACTAGGACGACTGGACTTCCACAAGGAGAGGAACTGGGTCAGATATGACCTTTGTCGATTAATTCTTGTATCTATCTACAAACCTCTTCATTTTCAAGAATGGATCTTCTATAAATAGATGTGTTAGGAAAAGAAGAACCAAGAACAAGTTCAATGGAGTGTTTTACTTGACAATGTTGAGGTACTCCGTTTGGAGCTTGAATGAGATTTTGGTACTCATCAAGAATATTATCGACTTGCTACTTCTGTCGAGAGCTGCATTGGTTGGTGACTCGACTCATTGCTACAGTCTTCTTAGAATGTTGCGTCTTGATCATGATTAATGCGAACTTCTGAGCATGATTGATGAGCTTTCTTGTCTGTTTGGCAGATATCAGTGCAACCATCGGTGTAGGTTGACGCTCTGGTATGCTGAACCATCGATTTCGGATTCTGACAATCACCTTCTTAGGCCGTGACTGATAAATTCCATGTCTATCCCAGAGGTAAGGTTTCCCAATCAGGGCGTCGACCACGGAGAGTGGTGCCACACAGTACTTCATCTTCAAAAGGCTTTATGAAGTAGGCGCGTCTACATTGTCAAGTGATCCGTAGTTCTTGTCCATCCTTCATCCAACCGATGTTGTAAGCCAGAGGATGCAAAGTGGTAACAAGACCTAGTTTCTTCACGAGATCTCCGAAAACGAAGTTCTTTTGGCTCTTGTTGTCCACAATCAGATGTAATGGGTTCTTATGGACCCATATCTGTGTATGGAACAAGAGTTCTCGTTCCTCCTCATCGACGATAGTCGAGGCTACTGGAGTGGTCGAAGTCAAAAGGGTCATCATGTCTGGATCAGATTCTTCCACTGTCTTGTCGAACGCATTGGAGGTCGACAATTTCATCAGAAATGTCTTTCGAGCTTTACATTCAGGCGTATCATGCCAAGATGAGTGGTGGTAATCGCACCATTTTCCGGTCGGTGCTTGTTTTCTACGTTCCCTCTTGTGAAAAGGATTCTTACCGTGACCTGGCTTTGGCGGTATCGGTTAAGAAGATTTCGACTTGTCGAAGTCGGCTAGTTCCTTTTTGTCGAGTGGTCGTCCTGATGTCGGCTTTGTCGCGAAATGTGCTTTTCCTTTTTGCTTGGTTTCCAGTTTGTTGGCGTAGTGGAAAGCATCCACAAGCGTATTGACATTCAGAAATTCCATCTCCTGCTGGATGTACTGGGACATTCCGCTGGTGTACTTCAGAATAAGCAATTTTTCTTCTTCTTGGATGCCAAGTCTAGCCATGAGTTGGTAGAACTCGTTGGTGTAACTCTGTACTAATTGGTCTTTCCATTGCCTTAGCTGTTACCACTTCTTATACTGCTTCTCAAGGTATTTCAGCAGGTAAAATTCCTTTCGGATGTGTTCGACGAATTTATCCCATGTGTCAATGGGGTCTCTTCTTTTCTCCATCTTTTTCGAGAGGTTCTCCCACCAGCAGTGCACAGAGGTTGACATCTTTAAGGACGCAATGGTAACTTTTTTAGCTTTGGAGAGTTGATTTACAACGTAATAGGATTCTAATTGTTGCACCCAATTGTCGACGGATTCCGCGTCAATATTACCTTCAAGATTCGGTATGTCCAAATTCATTTGCACTTTGAAGGGGTTGATTTTATCGGAGTGATTTCTCGTCGAAGATCCTCTGGATGTCGAAGCGAATCGCAAGAGAATATCATTGAACTGGGCGAACATTTCAATCCGTTGTCGAGCCATAGATTGCTCAATAAGTTGTGTTGTCTCGTCGGCTGCATGTCTATCGTCTGTTTCTTTTGTCATTTCTGGATGTAGCGTCTGCTTGGATTGCTGAGATTGCAAGCGAGTTTGAACCAGCATAAGTCAGGTAACTTCAAGAGAAGTGTATACACAAAACTTAAGCACGAAAAAATGAGTACTCTGATATCAATGATCCGAGTTGTGTCCAGGAAGCATGAGGGGGACAACAGTTCGACTAAATGAGTTGGCTCTATTATGGCGGAAGCTTAATAAACAGAATGAGGAAAAGCAGGATTATGCAACACAGATAAACACAAATATGCAGACAATATGCAGGAATGCGAACTGTTCTTCTATTAGATGTAAACATATAGCTTGATTGTGAAACTGATGTATGTTACAATATTATACATGCTTATATAGAATTTTGAGACGCTTGGGTGCATGCCCGTTACGTTCAGTTACAAAGAAGAAGTTAGAACGATTCAACTGTTCAACTGTTACAGTCGATTGGAAGACAGAGAGACAGTATGCCGAAGTTCGACAGTCGCTGGTCTCATGTTGATCCAGGTGGATATCGATGGCGGCCCACCTCTTCCAACTAGCTCAAAACAGTATTCTGGCAATTTTGGTAAATTACTATTTTTAGCATTTTTTCAGGCCCTAAACTTTCGAAGCCGTTTTGAGGCCCTAAACGACATTTTTTCGGCATCGAATGGTCGAGAAAATATGAGTACTGCGGGCCTAACCCTTACGCGTTTCGGACTCGATATTTACCGACCCTTTTTGTAATCCTTGAATATATCTTTCCAATGAGCTATTGTGTGCCCCAAATGGATACCAGATGCAAAAGTTACGACCCCGAGAAGTTGATGTACTAACTTACCCAAACGGGGCCCACATGACTTTGGGCACTTCATCTCCTAGGGTTAGGTTTTTGGATGTTTCGGATTCTTTCCCTCATGCTTATGATAAATAGGCCCTTTCGGCCTCTGTTTGTATTCATCTTGGCACGAATGAGCATAGCGGCCGCATCGCTTCCCAGAGATAGCTACCACCATTCTAGCTGTTGTACTTACAGTCTGTTCTCTTTCTGCTATTTAATAGAATATGTGTTTACTGTATCACTGTGTTCTTTGCAATATATCTGTGTATGTGAATATATATATGCTATCTTATTTCGTTCCTGCATAAATCCGGATCAGTGGTATCAGAGCAATTTGCACTTTGATTGTTTCTCGGTGCATGTCCCTGACGAGGTCAGGATACACAGAGAGTTGGGTATCGAACTAGTTTCACTTGGGGAAGATCACTCTCGCCGCCCCAAATGACCTCCCATGGCGGACGAAAAGAGATACGATGGAGAAGGAGATCCTATCAAGTAGTTGCTCGAGGAATCCCTCACGCGATAGAGGAACGAGATGATGGATAATTTCGCCCAGATCCTTCGACGCATGCCGATGGCAACAGATACACCTTCGACAAGCAGTCGTTTCGGAGATGCGACTCCCTTCAAGGTACAAGTTAACTTTGATATCCCTTTATTTGAAGGCTAGATCGATGCCGATGCCATAGATAAATGGTTGAATCTACTAGAAGGGTATATCTCTGTCCACAATTTTTTCGACAGGGAAAAGATCGTCTTTGTGCTCCTCAAAGCCGTCCCCCATGTCAAAAATTTGTGGGAAACGTATTGTGAGCAAAACTCATCAGACGAGTCTGGATTGTTTGAATATTCCAATCCCACTTGGGCCTCTTTTATAGATGTCGTCAAGGAACAATATTACCCCGTTGGAAACTATGATGACCAGTACACAAAATGGAGCATTTTGCACCAAGAGAGGGACCAAACAGTGTCGGAGTACACCAACGAATTTCATACTTTGCACACAAAGATAGGTGTCAAGGACTCCGAGCGGCACCTAGTACTGAAATATTGCAATGGCCTACACCGGTACATACGAACAGAGATGGATTTCCTAGAAATATTTTCACTCAGATCTGCCTATCAATATGTTGTCAAAATTGAGCAGAAATTTCAGCAAAAGAACAAGCGTGACTTCGGACCTGCACAGAAGCAGGGCAAGGGAAACTCTCGCTCACAGAACATGGGGCAAGGAAAGGATAACCAGTCCCAACCACAAGAAAAGAAGGGTAACGAAAAGACAAAGAAGGACACTGGGAAGTGGTGCGAGTTCCACAAAAGCCCCTGGCACAACACTAATGAATGTCGCTCAAAACAGTCATTGGTGGCTGAGATCAAATCTTCAGAATTAGATCCCAATTCTGATTTTGAATCAGAACCTAATTTCACAGCTGCGCAAAAGGGGAAGTAGATTATTGATGCAGAACCCAGTGCCGTTGTTTCCACCACACAGATTCAACCAGAGGAACCTGAAGAGTCGGAGGTAGAGGAGCGCCTTTTCCACTCACAGATGTGGGTGAAGGGAATTCCCCTACACTTTGTTGTGGACGGCGGCAGCCAAAAGAACCTGATCTCAACAAAAGTCATCAAGAAATTGGAGCTACCAATAACACCACACCCACAACCATACACCATTGGATGGCCAAGCCAAGGATGAGGGATCTGCGTCAGTCACCAATGTCGCCTACCATATGGCATCAAGCCCTTCAAAGATGAGGTATTGTGTGATGTGACCCCACTTGAAGTATGTGATGTTATTTTAAGACAACCATATATGTGGAAGCGTCATGTTGTATATGAATCACGACCTCGCAGTGTCATTGTCTCCTTAGGAGGACAACTCTATTGGATACCCGAGATAGTTTTGCCTACCCCAACCAAGCAGGGCAGGAAGATAATATCCCACATTGGGAAATTTTCCCTATTCGTAATTTCCACTAAAGGAGAACAATAGATCGTAGAGACATCCACAACTTCTGCCCATTATCCCTCTACTCAGCAGAAACAAGAAAAACAGAAGTTCAGTGCAGCATCGCCTATTCGAGTACCTTTGCAGTGCAAGGCCACGCATTCAAGGTGCTCCTCCAAAAAGAAACCATCCACACCAATGCAGACCAAGGATACCAAAACAACCAAAACTGTTGAACAACTTCAGTGCATCCAGCAACAACAATTACAGCCCTCTGAAGATTTCAAAGAAAGGCAACCTTTTTGCTTCAACAAACGTCGCACCAGGAGCTCAGCTCAACACACAGTTCGACACATGATAAGGGATTTGATGCAATGGAGACCATTGCTTCCTAAGGAGGGAGGATTGATCCAGGTGGATATTGGTGGCAGCCCACCTCTTCTAACTGGCTCAAAACAGTCTTCTGGCAATTTTGGTAAATTACTATTTTTAGTAGTTTTTCAGGTCCTAAACTTCTAAAGCCGTTTTGAGGCGCTAAACGACTTTTTTTTGGCATCGAATGGTCGAAAAAATATGAGTACTATACGCTTGACCCCTCCGCGTTATGGACTCGAGATTTGTTGACCCTTTTTTTAATCCTTTAATAGATCTTTCCAACGAGCTATTGTGCGCCCCAAATGGATATCAGATGCAAAAGTTACGACCCTGGAAAATTGATGCACTAACTTACCCAAACAGGGCCCACATGACTTTTGGCGCTTCATCTCCTAGGGTTAGGTTTTTGGATGTTTTGGATTCTTTCCCTCATGCTTATGATAAATAGGTCCTTTCGGCCTCTCTTTGTATTCATCTTGGCACGAATGAGCATAGCGGCCACATCTCTCGCCAAAGATAGCTACCACCATTCTAGCTGGTGTACTTAGAGTCTGTTCTATTTCCGTTATTTAATAGAATATGCGTTTACTGTATCACTGTGTTCTTTGCAATATATCTGCGTATGTGAATATATATATGCTATATTATTTCGTTCCTGCATAAATCCAGATCACATGTCGACACTGCTTGTAGATGTCACGAACTGTGAGGTTGTTGAACATGTTGAAAGTGCGGAACGTATCACAGTATGTCGAAGTCGAGACTCGTCGAACTTATGTCAAAATTGAAACCTCTCAAAGTTGTCGAAGTCATGTCGAGTCGAAACTTGTCGAAGTTGTATCGACATCGATGACTTGTGAAATATGATGTGGATCAGAGTCGAAACTTGTTGAGGTTGTATCGACATCGATGACTTGCCAACTATGATGCAGATCACTTTCTCTGAGAGAATATCACTCACGTCACTAGGGACTTCTACATTGACAGGTTTTTTTTCACTGTCATCAGCAAACAAATCTAGATCAACAAGCTTTGCTGAGCTTACTTGATCATGGGCTGCATCATAAACACAGTCTTCTTGGCTGTCTTCCACTTCACTGTGGGATTCCTAGTGCTTTGTGTGGATTGCAAAGTCAACTGGTTCCTCTTCACTAAACTCTGCTTCATCTTCTTCTACATCAGGTTCCTCTTCACTGAACTCTGCTTCATATTCTTCTACATCAGGTTCCTCTTCACTAAACTCTGCTTCATCTTCTTCTACATCAGGTTCCTCTTCACTGAAATCTGCTTTCAATATATCCCAAGATTCTTTTGGAGTATAAACTTCTGCAATGTTATGAAAGATGGAATAGTCTATACTATTTTGTATGATACTTAAGGAAACAACTTCCCTTCTTTCTTTTTGATATTCTGTCAAATTCTCAAATGCTTCTAGATCACTAGGATCCTCTTCAACTACAAAATTCCACATATCTTGTGACCTTAATAGATCCCCAACTTTTAATGACCATAATTCATAATTGTCTCCATCAAAGGTTTTCCATGAACCTATTGAAATTAACAGATTTCTTACCTCTGCGATTTCTTTTGGTAGCTCTTCTAGAACCATCTTCGATCTTCTTGGTTTTCTTCAATATCAGTGGTCCTTCAGACTTCATATCTTCTTTTCCCCTTTCTACACAGGTTATTCTTGGATCGATCTCTACAGGACTCGATCTTCTTCAATCAATGTTGGAACATTGTCCAATATTTTAGCTCAGTGTCAGCAATACTTTCGCTCAAAACTTGATCTGAATAATGCTCGTACTTGCCATGGATTATGACAACTCTTAAACTGGTCGGCATAGGTTTCTAACTGACAGAGTGCGCCTCTGGGGTGCACTGGACAAAATTTTATAGAGTAAAGGAAGACTAGTGCAATTTTCCTTCTAGCAAGGTGAGCCACTGGCGCAGTTTGTCTTCATACAAGGTGCGTCCACCGGCGCAGTTTACCTTAAGACCGGCGCAATTTTCCTTCTAGCAGGGTGAGCCACAGGCTCAGTTTCCCTTCAGGTAGGGTGCACCATCCAGCTTAGTTTTCCTTCAGGCAGGGTGCGCCATCCGGCTCAGTTTTCCTTTAGGCAGGGTGCTCCAGCTGGATTAGTTTGTCTTCAGGAAAGGTGAGCCAACTCAGAAGGTGGCGCAGTTTTCCTTCAGCAGGGGTGCGTCAGGGTCTCTTTGGGTTTTTGAGGGTGCGACTTCACCGGATCGTGGTCAAAAAAAAAAAGAAAAAAAATTGTCGCGTCCCGAGTGTTCCGTCTCCGTCCCGTGCTGCAACTTCCAGTTGTGTGTGTGCTCTATAGCTTCTAAATAGGCTTACCCCAAAAACAAGGTTTAAGGATCATGCCGTCAGCTCTGATACCATGATAAAGTTTGCAAAGACACATAACAAGAGCGGAAACAAAAAGGGAATATTGATTTCCTTCTCATTATTAAACTCACATATATATAGTATCACATAGAATCAAAATCACCAGCTAATACAATGGGCTAGTGAATACCATGAGTCGACTAATGTCCTAGTCAACAACTAACTCAACTAACTTAGGACCATTGACTCAACTAACTAACCAACTTAGTACCATTAAGATTACAACTCTTAACATCATCCACATGTTTTGACATGCAACACATAACTTTGAATGAACTTTGACTACATTCTTCGTCCATCCAGAACCTCCAGTGGCTAAGATGCTCATTTTCCACATGAACCCTTCATCTCTAAAAAATATACAGTATGTACGAATTCTATTGGATTTTTACTTAAATGTTGAAATCAATGAATGTGTAGCTTATCTTATCGATCGATGTTGTTCTTGTTTTGGTATATATATTTTAGAAAAAAATAGTGGAGGAGATATATGGTGCATGGGAATTGATTCCGCAACTTTTTGGATTGGATTTACCGATGAGAGAGGATCCATAATAGGCCAAGCATGGATTCTTTGGTGGTAATGTTGGTTGGGGGGACAAAATCGCCAAAAGAGACTGGAGATGCTCTGTTGTTGCAGACTATGTAATGTTTTGCAGGCCTTAATGAATGTTAGAGATTGCAATATTCACCCAGATTCACCTAAGTTGTAGGTACTTCCACAATCCTTATGTTTTGTATCCAAAATTTTAAGCAATCCCTATGTGTATCCAGGATTGTGAAGGGAAATGGTGTTATTGTTCAATTGTATACTGCTTTTATTTATGGAAATTTACCAGTCTTAAACAAATGATATCCTTATACTAGCTAATGACTTATTTGGTGTTTGCTTGATGAACAAATTGTCACGTCCTCTTTTTCAATTAGTCTAAATAGCATCCTAGTTAAATACATAAAGGAAAATTAATGCTATAGAATAACAAAGACACCATAACAAAGTTTTTTAGCTGATTTATTTACCTTTGATTCGCTATTAAGGCCCATCTTGTTCACTAGGTACTTATTCAACATTAATGTTGTCATAGTTCCATCTCTGCTACACAAAAGTAAAATAATCATCAAAAGAATCCCATGTACACCATTAACATAGGTTAAAAAAACCAATACCACACACAAATCCAAAATATTGCTTGCTTGGGTGAAGCATACATACTTAATTGGATTATTAAAAAAAATTCTTGGAATCTGAGGCAACATTCGATCTCCACTTCTATGATACATGCCCATGAAGACCTTCAGCCTGTTGCATGTCCAGTGAGCAATATGCTGGAATTTCTATGCAATTCGCCGAAGGGAACAAGCACGTTTCTTACATCCTTGCATGTGGAAGGTATAGTTGCCTCTAAGTGAGTTGCCTCGAAGAAATGGGTTGAATGAACACTCCCTGGTTAATTTTCGGCTTAAATCACAACGACATACTATCTTTGTTGTTCCACTGCATTCTACATTGTAGTTTATCAGCTCCGAACAGAGTTGCTACCGCCAACAATCCAGCCTTCTCCTATCGGGTCACACGAGTGAGAATTATCGGAAAAGAGATTTTCATCGTCAACTATACGACTTACAACTATCAGTTATGGTTTTCGTTATTCTGCATTAATAAAAACAATTTCAATGGTGGTTCTTTCACATATGGCAACATCGGTGCACTAAATATCATATGGAAAATCAATATAATGGATATACAACTTTCAATGATGGCTCTTTCACAGATGGCAACATTGGTGCACTAAATATCATATCATATGGAAAATCAATATAATGAATATGAGAATAGTTGCAGTAAAGGTAATGGATAAGCCAATTATTGGAAAACTTGAATGAAAATGAAATAGCAGATTAAAATTTTTACATGGAAACATTTCCTATGAACAGTTCATTTCAATGAATGAATGAGTCTTTTTAAGTACTTAAGTGGCAAGTTTTTGGTTTTTTATAATTTATAATTTATAATTATTTTTATACTTCAATAATTAATTTACATGCCATGAAAAATTGTTTCATGAAATTTTTAAACAAAATTAGTTCATCTAATTTTTAAAAAAAACTTTTTTTAAAAAATTTTAGAAAATTAAATTTAATACCTAAAATTTTATGAATGTTTGTAATACCCCATTTTGGACCCTTAGGATATATTGGCTTTTATTGTAAATATTGAATACATGCGATGTATGCAGGGATAATTTTAAGGACCCATACTTATTTAAAAGTGTACAAACCTTGGTGAATCTTACCAATTCTCAAAATGTCAACTATAAAATATTTGGCGATATTTTTCTAAAATTATTTCAATTTCCAAGGATTTTATATAGTTTATATAATATTTTGGCGATTTTTAGAGTGAAAAAAGTTTACCCCATCAAAATTTGGCAAAATGGGGCTTCAAAAAATGCAAATTGGCGAATCTTTTTTTGGAAAAAAAATGGAAAAATAGCCCATGGGCTAAATTTCGCCCCTAAAATTATCCTTGGATGTATGTTTCCCTGGCATGGAGCTCAAGGCCAAGGCCCCATTAGTGTATGCTCAGATTTGATTTAGAAAGGAAAGTATTTGATATTATGGTATCCATGTGCTATTAAGCCATGAAATATTGTAAATTGATGTAAATATTAATATTGCAATAAAATACCAAAAACTGGCTATTGAAGCAACTAATAAGAGGGGGCCATGTGTATTCCACTAGGGAGTGGTGAGGGGGTTATGGGGTTGAACCATATGCTTCCAAATGTCATCTTGAGAACCCATTTGACTTTCGTTGCTCACATTTAATTCTGTGTAAGAAAGTTGTTGAAGAAATCAGTCCATGGATTCAATGGAGCATGGACAGCCCAGAAATTCGTATGGCAGGTATGGGCTCTGTTCCCTTGACCCACAAGTCACTCTACCTCATGGGAATTCATTCTTCCTCATTCTCATTCCATTTTTGAACATCTAAGCTTCAGTTTTCATCCATTACACAGATCGAACAGTGAGAAAAAAAAATCGCAACTTTGCAATAACCCACGTTTTGAAGTGCCATAAACACCTATCATTTGGTATTGCTAGTAAAATACAATGGGGGATCCATAGACATGAACCTTGGGGTGAATTTGAGAGTGTTAGATACCCTGAAATCCATTGGAAAATCCAGTTTTGATAGCTCGAAAATCCAATTACGGGATTGAGTCATTTGGTTACTGAATTGTGAGAATCCAAGCGTGAATGATGGAGCAGAGGTTGGGATTGCTTGATAAACCCAGTGAAGGCTAGAATCTCAAGGATTTAGCAGCTTGGACCTTTCTATGCCCACCCTGAAGAGCACTGGAGGGAAGGGAAGCCTGAGGGACTGTGCAGCAGAGAAGGGGACCTTCCTTATGTTAGGTGTGGTAGGTATTGTGGGTGCCATGATTGTTTGAGTTTAGTTGAGATGCATGTAGCTTTGTGGTTGAGTTCACTATCTTAGCATCCTCCTCCTTTGCCTCTTGCATGCTTGATAAAACCAACTGTGTGTTGGCTTAGCATGACTGTTTGTGTGAGACCATGGATGTGAGTGAGTCTGTTTAGTTCCTCCTTAGTGGATACACATCCCAGCTCGGGGGTGGTCTCTCATCTGAAAGAATATATGATGGACAGAGACCTATGGTTGGGTGGAACATTGCTCTCACATATCCAGTTGCTTGGACAGTTCATTTTGAAGATAAGTGTTCTCTGTGGTTTAAATTATATTCATTATGTGTTCTGCAATGTTTAATTTGATGACTGCTATGATTATATGTTGAATGCATGATGCAATTGTGTGTGGATAGTGTATCATTATGTTGTGTTTATTTTAAGTATGAATATGCACACACGAGTTTTTATTTATTATGAATTTTGTTAGTAATGAACGGGGCTGACTTTTCCAAATAAGCCTTGAAATCTTAGTCATGTTTCCTCCCTTGCATCGGATCGACGGGAGGGGATGTGACAGAGTGGTATCAGAGGCCATGTTGCAACATTGGGGCTGCGTGGGCCAAAATTTGAGTTACAAGTAGATATCAAAATGTTTTTACGTGGTATTGATGAATTTTGGGCGACATTTTGATTAGAAAAATGACATAATCAGAGTTCTCGGGTGTGGCAATGGATCACACCATTGCATAGATCTCTCCAATATATTTCCAATGGTACCAGACACACCTTATTTGGTTAAAGGATGAGGGAGATATGCGCTCTGAAATTTTGTCGGAGTAGAGGTGTTACCGTACTTGCGGATTGCGGAAACGTAAAGTTCTCAAATTTGCGTTTTAGACTTCCGCATTTCCGAACCCACATTATGGATTGTAGAATGCGGATTGTGGAAACGAAAAATTTTCAAATTTGCGTTTTGGATTTTTTCACATTCCCAAGTTCCGCAGTACAGATTGCGGATTGTGGATTGTGGAAGCGACATTTCTGAAGTTGAAAATTTGGCATTCCGCATTCTCGAGTTCTGCAGTATGGATTGCGGATTGTGGATTGCAGAAGCAACATTTCCGAAGTTGAAAATTTGGCATTCTGCATTCTTGAGTTCCGCAGTATGGATTGCGGATTGTGGATTGTGGAAGCGACATTTCCAAAGTTGAAAATTTGACATTCTGCATTTCTGAGTTCCACAGTGCAGATTGCGGATTGCTGATTATGGAATGACATTTTTCGGAGTTGGAAAATTGGCATTCTGACTTCTGCATCGCGAATTGCGGAAGCGAAAAAAAAAAAATTTAGAGCCCGAAACTTAATTTTTGGATAGCAGGAGCATGCAGACTCAGAATTGGATGAGTTTTGTGGTTTTCTGAGGCCATTAACGAAGGCCATGAAAGAACCATAGAGGGTTCCGAGCCCATTATGCCCTGATTTGGCATAAAATCGAGACTAATGGCTTTTACGAATAAGTGTCCCGATGCTTGACAGAAGGTCGGATTGAGCTAAAACCGATATGGAGTAGCTATGGAGTAGGAAAATTGTTAAGTTTGGAATTTTGGAGCCAAATTCCAAAGGATGTGAAGTCGGGGTGAGCGAGAAGGCCAAAAAACACTATTCCGGGCCACTTTTTGAGGATTTTGAAATGCTTGCAGTGGATGAAAGTGACCTTATATTTAGGATTCAAGAAATCTACTAAACTCAACATTTCATATTCTTATTAAAATAGACAATTCACGTTAGACAGAGATTTTCAAGAAATGCTCAGTTTGGGAGATAGCCATTTTTTGCCCAAAATTTTGGAAAAAGTTAAAAGTTAGAAATAGTCAAACCCAGAAATTTATAGAAGATGGACGGTGCATCGGAACAAGGATCCGAAGGTTGTTGAGTGTTCCTTGTTGTATGTACTAACTTCTCCCAATAGAAAAAATTTTGTGATTCCTCCCATATTTGCTTCTACAGGTGGTTGAAGTTGGCATTCAGGATATTTTGCAGTTGTGTAAAAGTGCAGAATTTTGGTAAAAATTTTCATTTTCAGAGTAATGTAGTTTCCACACCCAAAGTCGGAATGGAGCATGTAGATAGGAATTGGAAATATTATCCAGCAGGGAACAGTGGAGCATAACCATAATTTGAATGAGGTTATCATACATCATAGATATGTGGAGCAAAAAAGTGCCAATGACTGTTTTGAAACAATTGTTGTTAATTTGGGCAATTTCTAGAATTGCATGATGGGGCAAAAGAAAAGAAGGCATAATAGCTCTGTGAATTATTCCATGAGTTTAATTATGTTAAATATTGATGTTTTATATTTCTATATGCATTCCTAAGATGTCTAATAAATATTTTTATAATGCACAGTGTTTGTAGCTGATAAGATTTGAATAGTTGTAGCATAGGGCCAACAACATACAGGGAAAAGGGTCTCCAAAGGAAAATGGTGATCATAAATGATGCTCAAGATCCTTATTATCATGATGAATATGTGCTAGGAGAAGATGTGCAAGGAGAGAATGCTGAAACTGAATCCAATGGGAGAAGGGAGCAAATAATTCAGAATTTGGTTGAAACCATGGTAAGCTTTAATGAAAGGTTGATGAAGGCTCAAGAGGAATAGAACCAGCTCAATGCTTCTATTTTGTGGAGCCTCACTGATATGCAACATAGGATAAACTTTGGTTCTAACCCAAGCAATGTAGGTGAAGAAGGAAGAGATGCAGGGAGTCGCTCTAGAGGTCATTCTAGGAGGAGGACTCCAAGCCCAAGAAGGAGTTCTGTGAGAAAAAATCCTAGAACACCCTCCTCAAGATATTCTTCCAGCAGTTCATGTGACTCCAGAGTTCTCGAATAAGTCCAAGGAATACTTCTAGCAGATTTGATGGAAGGAAGAAATTCAAAGGAATTCCACAGGGAGAATTCAGGAAGGCAAGGCCTTCCACTTTTGATGGAGAAGACAAGACTGGCCAAGAGGCAGAGGCATGGGTTCTTGGGATGAATGAATATTTTATGATTCATGATTACTTAGGAAATGAAAAGGCCATAATTTCCATTTACAATCTAAATGGTAGAACTTCAATTTGGTGGGATCACCTCTTGGAAGTAAAAGGGATCAATGAAAGGAGGATTAGCTGGGAGCGATTTAAGAAGTATTTCGAGGAAAAATACCTTTCTGCTAGGTATTATGATAGTAAGAGGAAAGAATTCAATGGAATCAAGTTGGGACAGAAGACTATGGAAGAGAATGTCCATAAATTCTTGGAATTGTTGAGGTATGTGGACTATATCAAATATGAGAGGCTAAAGATCCAATGCTTCCTTGGGAGTCTACCTCAAAGTTTCAAAGATAGGATTGAGTTTGTTAATCCACCAAGTCTTGATGAAGCCATTAGGATGGAAATGCATTGCTATGAGCAGAGCAAGGAAAAATCGGAGGTTCACCCAACATGGAAAGGAAAGCCAAGAGGGAGGTTTGATCAAAGTAAAAGTGGATTCAAACCACCATTCAAAAATCAACCAAGGAATTTTCCAAAGAGCTCCTGTAACAATAAATCACTCGTGATAAGCCGCAACAACAACAACTCCTCTAACAATCCAAGCTCCTGTAACAATAAATCACCCAAAAAAAACTCATTTCTATACATACTATTTCCTCTCTAAATTTATTTAGATCAGTAAAACACAATGCTTCCAAACAGAAATCATAGCCATTATTCTTATGAGGTTTCCCCAGGACTTTTGATGGCCGTAAATCACAGCAGGTCCAAAGCTCATGGCAGGATTGATGCAGGCCCAAATCTCCTAGCAGGAAACCGCCAGAGTTTTCAATCAATGTTTGCAAAACCCAACAGTATCGAGCCATCGCACCCCTATACTAATATTTATGAATAAAATCTAAACTTAATAGAAACAAAACTTGGGAGAATAATTCGTGTTTGTTACTATAAGGAAGTGATCTTAACAATGAACAAAGTATGAACCACCGGCTTTGGATGGCATACCAACTAACAGTCGAATTTGCAAATAGAGTTCCCTGCCATAGAAAATTATTCTTGTTATTCAAGGATGGATTGGATTTAGTACTATGCCTAATCGCCAGTTCTTCTTGGGATAGCGCCCGACGTCTTCCAGACCAACTACATGCATATTAAAATCATGTTGAACCCTCTTCATTAGTTGCAATACGTTGTCCATTGTTCCACTCTGAGACAAGAATCGATTGGAATAACCAATCGCTCAGAATAACCTAAATTATTCACTGATTTATCAGTTACTAACCAAACCACTTGATTAAAGTTAATCCAACTAACAATCAACCTTCAATAGCCAATTCAATCACACATTTCCACAGTGCGTAAGCCTATTCATGAGATCCCTCATGCCCAAACACCTATGTGTGAGATCCTCAAATGCAACCTGTCTATGTTCTCTCATCCTCTCTAGAGCTGTGTCCACGTCTTTCTCAGTCTGTGCTCTCTCTTCCTCAGTCAATTGTGAATTACAACTGGTGTGTCTGCAATCTTGAATTTCTCGAGCACATTGGGCATGGATAAGTGTGAATTATTGAAGACCAAACCTACAACTAGAGTTTTGGAAACCAAGATCCACGTCATTGGTATGTTTTTAGGGTTTTCAGGTCTATTTATATTTTGAAAATCAACTTGGTTATATGCATTTAAAGACACATTAAAGGATTTTGGGATATTTTTATTGTCTCTGCAACTTGCAACTATTGTAAACATACTAGGTTTAGAATTTATGAGAGGCGGTGAAGAAGGATGAAGGTCACGATGATGTTGGGATATTACTTATATTTTTAGAGGTAATCACCATTCTCTAGATCTCTTTAAATTGTGCCAAATATTGTATGAAATATCAAATAATTCCAAGATTATAAATTATTGTAGTGCAATGACTTAGACTTGGACATAGTGTTTTTTTTGTATATTTCCACAGAGATTGGTGTATCACAGTACTTGTTTATTGCAGATTGTAAAGATTGCAGAAGATGCATTCTTTGACTTCTTTGGTTGGAGTAGTGCTCACAGATAAAGAAACCTATTCAAAATGGTTGAGGAAGATCAAGTCCACGTTCATCTACAATGATCTATGGGATGGAATATGTGAAAGAGTGACTCTTGAAATAGGCGATGGCCCCTCTCTTGGCCCAAGACATCTGACCCAAAACCACTAGAAACAAAGAAAGAGCTCGTTGTGTGGAAGACTAAAGAAAAGAAGGCATTGGCATTGATTACTGCAATAGTAATTGAAGAGGTGAGTCAACATATACTATTTGCAACATCTTGTTTTGATGCCTTAAAAATATTGAAAGACCTATATGACTCACATTCTGAGTTGGAGCTACTTCAGTTGTTGTTAAAGTTGTTCAATTTGGAAGTGAAAGACAACGATCATATGATTTTTGCATATGATATTAGAGCAATCATGCATAACTCAATTCCATTGGTATGAATCCATACCTCCCTCTCACGGCTTTCATCAAGTTCCTCATCCCCACACATTCACACTACCTTGAATCACTTCAAGTTAGTGACAAATTAAAGGAGCTCACCTTCGACTCTCTAGTGGATAAGATTGTGGATAGAGAAAAATAGTTTGGAAAGAAGACCCTCCAACCCATTGGAGAGACCTTGTTCCTTTCCCATAAAACAACGAACTCGTCAAAAGACTCTTCTAAGGGAGAGAATAGGAAAAGAGGACATGGAAGAAAGAATTTCAGAGCCACCGGGTAGAAATAATACAAACAAGAGACCATATTTACATTGTGTATAGTGTGGGAAGAATGGACATGATGAAAATCACTATTGGGCTCCATGGGAGACAATCAAAGAGAGGCATAATGAGAAGAAAGAAGAAATAGGTAAATTCCAAGAGACTAGTAAAGCTCATGAATCTGCTCATGTTATTGTTACACACTATAATATCGGATTAAATGAAGTCACTTCATTTACCTCTTGTAAATATACTTGGTTTCTAGAAGCTGGTGCAACTTCCAACATGACCTTTAGAAAAGACTGTTTTGAATATTTCGATCACAATATAGATGTCATAGTGTATTTTGTAGATAATTCCAGCCTCAAATCAATTGGACTTGGCTCAATGGGGCTCAAACTGCCTAGATTCCTTGATTTTTTGCTGCATAATGTTCCTTATCTTCTATAGTTGTAGAGAAGCATTTTGTCCCTAGTGCACATTCGACAAAAAGGCCATTCCATCCACATTTTCAATGGAATAGTAGAGATAAGGAAGTCCTATGAAAAACAAGTCACCATGACCAGATATGAAGATGGAAAGTTGTTGAAACAGAAAGGATCATCTGCAATAGTTCAAAATTTTCCCTGCCTCTCTCAACATGAAGAAGGTACATTGTCTTCCAGTTTATGGCATATTAGATATGGACACATCAACTATAATAGTCTATGTTGTTAAAAAAGAATGGTGTTTTTTATTTTCCCACCATTCCAACGAAGCTGAAATAGTGCGATGCATTTATTCTTGGCAAACATTGTAATAATCCATTTCATGAGTCCAAATTCATAGCATGTAGAAATTTAGAGCTAATACACTTCAACTTGTGTGGCCCCATGCTCGTTACCTATTCCAATGGTAATAAATATCTCATGACCTTTTTTGATGACTACACTAGAATGTGTTGGGTATATTTATTAAAGAAAAAATATGAAACATTTCAAACATTTAAAAAAATTCATGTATGGATTGAAAATAAAGAAAAATATCACATTGGCACACTTTGTACTGATAATGGAAAATAATACACTTCTAATGATTTTGAAAATATCTTCATCAACATGGGATTAGGTGTCAAACTACAGTTCCATACAATCCTCAACATAATGGTGTGTTAGAAAGAATGAATAGAACTATATTGAATATGGTACACTCCATGCTATTTTTCAAGAACATCAATTGATGTTTTGGGGTGATCCATCTTTATGTGCAGTCTATTGGAGAAATCAATGTCTCATGCTACTAGAAACAAAAATATACACGAAATGTGGTATGGCTAAATTCCTTTGGCAAGGGTCTTTGGTTCCACCCAAGGATAATTTTAAGGACCCATACTTATTTAAAAGTGTATAAACATTGGCGAATCTTACCAATTCTTAAAATGTCAACTATAAAATATTTGGCGATATTTTTTTAAAAAAATTTCAATTTATAAGGATTTTATATTGTTTATATAATAATTTGGCGATTTTTAGAGTGAAAAAAGTTTACCCCATCAAAATTGGGCGAAATGGGGATTCAAAAAATGCAAATTGGTGATTTGTTTTTGGAAAAAAACATGGAAAATAGCCCATGGGCTAAATTTCGCCCCTAAAATTATCCTTGGTTCCACCTACTATGTCGTATACCAACAAAAAATAGAGACAACCTCGGTGCATAGAATCATAAATTCATTTTCTTTGGGTAGTCAAACACCACCAATGCATATCATCTTTACAATGAGGTAAAGAAAAAAATTGTCCTTTCCATAGATGTCATTTTTCATGAAATGAATAAAAATGTTGAGTCTATTGAAAGCCAACTTAATCATCTAGAAAAATTTACCCTTGTAAAGACATTTCATGAAGTTGATAATGAAATTCCACATCCTGGAGAGGGGGCCGCTATCTTGGATCAATCTCTGGAATTTCATTTTGCACCATCAACACCCCCTCATGAAGAAGAAGTTCCTACTACTTCACCAGAAAAGGAAATTCAACTGGATTATGTGACTGAGAGGATTGGAAGATTAAATATTGAATATGATGAATCAACACTAGCTGGGAAACCTAGACCTTCATGGAAAGTTCTGAAATGGGTCACAAAGACACTTGAAAATTTCCATCCAGATGAAGTTGGAAATATAGGAACAATACTTTCGATAAGACAAGAAGATGGAGGAGATGCAAACAATTCAAACTCAGGTGATGTATAAGATATGGATGTCTCATATGATTGTGAATTGAATTTGTTTGCTAACCTGGAACCAACTTCCTTTTGAATAAGTTGTTTCTTGTGATAAGTGGAAAGAATCCATGAAGAATGAGTATGATTCTTTCATTAAGAATGAGAATTGGAAATTGGTGGACCCTACATTTGGAGCCACCAATTGGTGTTAGAAAATAGCATCATAGAGAAATAACAAAATAAATGTCAAAATAAAACATATAAGAGAACATTACAAGAGAGATACCAATATAAGTGTTTCACCCAATATGGGATAAATCCATGGAGAAACAACTAGTATTTTATTTTATTCCATTAAGCAAAATGAAGGAATACAACCTACAACACATCCACTACAACCTCATCTTCACTCTCTCGCAGTCTCTCTCACTCAGTCACAATGATATTTCACAATACACAATGGAAATCCAATTCCCTCTATAAAAGAGGGTTGCATTCTAGGGCAAAAAACCCTAACGTAACTTCTATTGTCATATATGTGACCTAGTGATGAATAGTCCATATTAAATATGAAATTACAACATTCAACAATGAAAAATTTCCAGCAATTTCTCGTGGGAGGGATCCACTAATGGTGTCTCCATCCCCCTTGGACCCCATGGCGACAATAGTGGGGGGCGAATCCCTCCCACATCCCCCTGCCAGGGAATTAGATCCAAACACGGCTGAAACATGACCTTTGAGTAAGGAATATTATATCAGGATCCACAAATAACAATCTCCTGCTTGGAGACTGACTAATGCAACTCCACTGCTACTGCACCTACTGGACTGTGATCCAACTTGGACCTGGAAAGTTTCTCATCCTCACCTTCATGCTTGAAGGCAAACTAAAACTGAGAAGGAAATCAATTTCTCCCTAGTTACTACCTTTGTTAACATGTCTAGAGGATTCTGGCTAGTATGTATCTTTTCCAACTTCAATTTTCCATCTTAAAAAATGGATCATATGAAATGGTACTTGAGATGTATATGTTTAGTATTAGAATGGAAGGTTAATTTATTTGCAATACGATTGGCACTCTATGTGAGGAACATCCAACAATTAATTAATGAAAATGCACGATATATCATAAATAACAGAACACAGAAGAGATTTATTGATCGCGGACCACTTCGAGGGGGAAACCTCTTTTCAAAAATATTAATACAAATAACTCGTGGATTCCTTCACTGGCCTCAACACGTACTTATATACTAAGTCTATGCGCCAATACTATGGATCAATACCATGGAACATATAACAGTACAGGACGACTTACAAAGCATATGCATCCAATACTATAGATCAATACCATGGAACATATAATACTACGGGACGACTTACAAAGCATATGTGTCCAACAACAATATACTAACAAAGTAAAGAGAAGGGTTGACATGGGTTCCTAACACTCTAGCTATCGCTATACAACTTTTTGTTCTCTTGCATCTTACCCAGATCATCCATGAACCTCTGTAGCCAAATCATCTCTTTACTAGCCACTGTAGTAGCAACATACTCTGCTTCCATTGTTGAAAGTGAAACAACTTTTTGCAGTTTTAAAATCCAACTTATTGTTGTTCCACATATAGTAAAAGACAAACCATGTAGTGCTCCTTCTGCTATCTTTATCACCTATCATATTTGAATCAACATATCCCTATAGAAGAGTGTTTTAACCTCCAAAGCATAATGCATCAGTATTGGTAATTCTAAAATACCCGAGAATCCACTTTACTGCCTCCCAATGCTCTTTACTTGGATTGGTCATATACCTACTTAAAACTCCCACTGCATGTGCAATATCTTTTATTGTGCACACCATTACATACATCAAGATACCAACTGCTGATTAATAAGGGACCATGGAAATGTATTCTATATGCTCCTTTTTCTTGGGACACATCTCCTTAGTTAGTTTAAAATGGCTAGCCAAAGGTGTACTAACTGGTTTTGCATCCTACACTATGAACCTTTCTAACACCTACTCTATGTATACAATGTCAATTTGCGATTTTTCCAATCTCTTTTTATTCTCATACCAAGGATTTGCTTTGCAACACCCAAATATTTCATTGCAAATGAATTAGCAAATTTTCTTTTGAGCACAATTATATCCTACACGAAATACCCTGCAACAAGCATGTCATCTGCATACAATAACAAGATAATATAGCCTCTTAAAATAAACACAGTGGTTAGAATGACATCTACCATAACCTTGTTCTATCATAAATATATAAAATTTCAAATACCACTTCCTTGGAGCTTGTTGTAGGCCATACAAGCTCTTCTTCAACCTACAAAATAAATTCTCTTTCCCTTTGACCTCATACCCCTGTGGCTGCTGGATATAAATCTCTTCCTCCAAGTTCCCACGAAGAAAAGCTATTTTTACATCTAACTATTCAAGATGCAAATATTCTACTGCCACTAGACTTAAAATATTCCAAATTGAAGTCATTTTAACAACAAGAGAAAATATTTTTTTCAAAATCTATACCTTTCTTTTATGCAAACCTCTTAATAACAAATCTAGCCTTGTTGCGTTTTTTTCCTCCATCTTCTTCCTTCAACCTGTAAACCCATTTATTATGCAATGCTATTTTACCTATAGGAAATTGAACCAAGTCCCAATTTTGGTTTCGTACCAAGGATTCAATCTCCTCTTTCATTCCTTGCTCCCACTTCTTTCTAGTTTCCACCCTCTTCATAACATTCTAGTTCACTAGAATTAGCCAACTATAAATAATATAATGAACTAGGAGAGTATTGTTCAATGGATCTAATTAACCTGGTAGGTATTCTAACAACACCTATAGGAGTTTGAGATACGTGCAGTTGTTGTTTTTATTGTACATTTTGATTTTCTGGCACTTTTGGAATTTCATTTCTTTGATTTCATCAAGCATTTTGTATTATGTGTTTTCCTTTTTTGTTTCTTTCCCTGTAACTAATATTTGTACATGAATTTTTCATTGAATACCACATCTCTAATCCTAATGATTTTGTGATTTTCATAATACCATAAGTGATAACCAAAATCATTAACTCTCTATCCAATAAAGGTACACTTCTTGGATTTTTCCTCAAGCTTTTTTCTCTTTTTTTATCAATATGGACAAATGCTTCACAACCGAAAGTCTTCAAAAATGAGTAGTTTACCTTTTTACCTATCCATGCCTCCTCTAGAATGAAACCATCCAAAGAACTTGAAGGCCCTCTATTTATTAAGTTAAAAATAGTATATGTGACATTTTCCCAAAACTAGAAGGGTTGTTGGCACCAGGTTAGAGCACAGAAGATGCATAGGCGACAACGACGAAGGGGTCATCAACGAAGGAAAAGGACCATTTGCGAAGGATAAGGAGCTGACGAAAGCGGAAGTTTTGGTCCAAATTAGTTAGAATGGGTCATTTGGACCATTTTGAAATGACCATAGTGTCTATAAATAGAAACACAATTGTAATAGGATAATCATAGAATCATAAGGAGATAAGTCTATCAAGCCTAATGTATTTTGTCTGCCTTCAGCATTTTTTTCTCTAAGTATATGGATTTGCGCTAAGTTGCTTGGAACTATTTTCTACGAAGTTAATCCTGCAGTCTTGTGATGAGTTAATGAATGAGGATGTTTCGTTATATTTCATCTATGTGCTTTCAATTTTTCGCTATGTTATGAAGTATGAATGATATCTTGATGATGCGATCTTGTTGCTTTGTCGATTGATCAGTAATGTTGGTTGATGTCTATTGCATATTTGAATTGTTAGCATAATGTGAAAATGAATCTCTAGTTTTTGTAGCGATTGAGTATGAATTAATGCAAGTCTTCTCCCTACTGCGGAAACGTGGTTCCTGCAACCCCCCTTAGACATCTCGGGTGAGACATCACTCGCTCTGCAGGTGTTGTTGGAAAGGGTAAAACCTTTCTGGGCCGATGCTTAAGGGTGTCTGGTTGGTATTTGTTGACATAAGTGTGAAGTGAACCCCTGTCGAAAGAACTGTGTCAACAAATGGTTCCATTTCCAGGACCGTAGTGCGAAATAAGAGAGGACATGTTGTGGCATACGACGAAGTCGGAGATCGAAGAATGGTTCAACAAGAAGGAATAAGAGTTTGCTGAAGAAGAAAATCACAACCCTGGATGGTCGAAGACTGAATGGCTGCATAAATATATCTAGTCTCACATTCATGAGATATTCTTCTGAGAATTATCGATACTACTGCATGAGTGGTCGGCACAATTGACATTCCAAAAGAAGAATTTTCAAGGCGGTGAACCTGAACACTAGATGCCCGAACTGATCCAACAAATGAAGCGATTGGATAACAGAGCGTCTAGAGATGTCGAAGTATGGGTAGATAGTATTATGGAGGGATACATCACTGAATTCAATGTCGACACAATCAAGTCATATAGTGACGTGGAAAGGAATTTTTTCAAGGGACCCAGAGGAAGGTTTCTACTATCGCTGAAACTGTGGATTAAAATGCTTATCTGTGAAAAAGGTATACTGAAGATGAATTCTGACGAGTAAAGCTCAGTGTGTGGAGGCTGTGGGTGTTGCGTGGATTGGGGTCTGATAGAATGATGTGGGGTAGATGGATATGAAATACAAAGGAATTCTAAGGGAGGCTATGGAAGATTGTGGTAACCTACAAAGTGGGGTGAGGTTCCGGCCGGAGAAGAAGAGGAGGACTGAGATTGAGAGAGAGTCTCCTAGAGGGACTGGAATGAAAAACTGTGAAACGGGACCACAAGGGACTAAGAGAGCTTACTGTGACGAAGAAAGAAACTAGTCTACCCCCGAAGCTGAAGAAGGACAAACCCAAAGCTACAACGTACCCACAACCCCGTGCACTACGCCAAATTTCAGAGGAAGAGACATAAGTTCTTCGCATGGCTGCCTGGCGTATCAGAACAATGGTAAGAGTAGTGGGTCTATAAATAATAGTAGGAGACCAAGGATGGCAGGTGACGATGTGAAAATGCCGATTTTCCAAGGTAACAGGACCGAGGATCCCAAGCAGTATTGGTTTTTATGCGAAGCAGTATGGACAGTAAAGCAGGTCCAAGATGACGATACCAAGAAAGGACAACTAGAAACGACCTTTAGGGGTCGTGCGCTAGATTGGTTTATGAAAGTCATACAAGTACCTACAGGGAGTCGCAAGAAAACACTGTCGCAGATTAGGGAAGGGTTGATTGATGAGTTTAGGAAGCTGAAATACGAGTCGCAATATATCACAGAACTGAAAGAGATCAAGCAATTTCCAAATGAATCATTGTGGGAGTTCGAACAAAGATATAAAACCCTGATGGTGAATGTAAGTTTTGGGATGAGTGACATACAGCACAAGGAATGGTTCATTGTAGGATTAGTGCCACACATTCGTCAGCCACTAATGTAGCATAAAATCACATCCTAGGCGGAAGCTCTAGAAATCGCAATGAAGTTGGAGGCTTCACTAGTTGGAAAAACAAGGCTAGGTATGAACCACATTCAAGCATGGCTAGCAAACCTGACGATCTAGCTACAAGAAATAAAGAAGGTAAAAGAAGTGCGCGAGGAAATATGGTGCAGTCGTTGTAAATCAGGAGGATACCATAAGGACTAGTGCCCGGATTTCCATGAATATGTACAGTCTGGCGCACAAAATCCACTTAGCCAGGGAGGAATGCTATGGTGCCAAATTTTTCAGACAAGGGGGCATCGATCAGAAGAATGCATATATTTATAGAAGATGGTGTCGAAGCCGAAAAATATTTTCTGCAACTTCTGCCAATCGGTCGGACATGAAGAAAAGTATTGTAGGGCGTATGACTTACTCCAAGAAAGGACCGTAAATACGTTTCTTATGAAGGGGGAGGAGAAACCCCCTGTACAACAGCAATAGCAGTATAGTCAGCAACAGCCGCACTACAATCAACCACTACCACAGTATAACTGGATGCAGCTCCACTATAGTTAACAACAACTGTTGTACAATCAACCACTGCTGCAGTATGGCCAACCACAGTATCAGCCTGTGCAATATAACCAACATCCATATAGCCATCCGCGAGGAGGATTCAGAGGAGGAATCCGCGGAGGTCAAGGTGGAGGCATTGGTCGGGGAGGAAATTTTGGACGAGGTCGAGGGCCAGTTGTATGCTATAATTGTGGTCAAGTCGGACATTTTCAAATGGGTTTTCCGAACCTGGTTTCGCAGTGTACTTATTGCAGCGCAGCGGACCACAGTATTGAGGAATGTCCCCAGTTGATTGCAAAATGACAAATTAAAAATCCACCCCAACCTCAACCAAATCCAAATCAAAATCAAAATCCACCTTCAAACGTACAGAAGATCTTAGCGGAGATAAGAATTCAGTCTATGAACGTTGTAGTAGTGACCAAGGAGGGGTTGCGATAGGGGAAGACAGGCCACATCCTAGTGTCCGACCGACAGCAAGGAAACAAGTCCGATTTGATGTAGAAGCGGAAAGGGAGACCTTTTTAGAATCACAAGAGACAATGAGATGAATGAAGCTGCCACCTATTGGCCAGAAAGCACCCACCTATGAAATTCCACCGGTATTCGATATGGCGAACTTATAGAGACCACCACGAAGGATTAAAACCCTGAGGGCCTTCCTAGAAAGCTGTTTGGAACTGGAGAAAGATCAGGATGCGCTAGCAGAGATAGCCAACTTACTACACCGACAGGAGGATGGACGACAGGTTTAAATAGTAAATCGACTGCATAGGAAGATGACAGGGAGAGAAATGAGGATGAATGCGCAGATTGGTGCATTCAACATTGAATCTATTATTCTGGACTTGGGATTATATGTAAATACCTTGACGAAACAAATATGGGGGGAAATGGGGCAACCATAGTTGGCATGGTTCCTTGTAGAGATTCGACTAGCGAATCAGAGCAAGGTCACACCCATCGGCCGATTATGTCACATCCCAGTCGAGATAAAGGGACTAAAGACCTATGCATATTTCAACGTTATAGAAATAGTTGATAACACAAGCCCCTATCCGGTGTTGCTAGGGATAGATTGGGAAATGGAAAATCAAGTTGTGATCAACTTTAAGAAATGAACAATGTCATTTGAGAATCGCAACATGAGGGTCCTTGCCCCACTTGATCCATTAGAAGGGCAGAGGTACGTCGAGCCAATGTGGGACGAATTCATAGAAGGATGGGACAATGTTTACAACATCTTGTAGGACTACATCAATCCCACCGCGGATGGAGAATTGGGGTGGTGAAGCATTAGATCGGCATCGTCAAACTCCGTTGAAGCACTTGAGAATTGGCAGAATCAACTACATGAAGTATCATTCAGGAGGTGTGCATGAATCACCCAGTCGCTAAGATGGGTGGCGACAGAAGTATGCGAATTGTCAACATACTAGGGATTTCCTAAACTGACTAAGTTTATCACCAAGTTTGAAGAAAGAGTAGCAACACCGCAGAGACTGCTGACATTGGAGGAAGCACTGAAGGCTACACCATCACGATGGTGGGAAACACAGAAGTCGACGATAACAAAATGGTTGCTATGTCGACAACTAATGGAAGTCAAATTCGATGAAACTGAAGGGTAATAAGGAAGGAAATACAATGGAAGGAGTGACCCAAGGGACCACTTGGAGGAGTGTTAAAGCGCATGGGGAGTGCGACCAAAACAGGAATGGGTCCATGCGTTCATCCATACATTGGATGAGGTACCATGAAGTTGGTATATCGTAGCAGAACTGCGACACACAAAAATCACATGGGAAGAGCTAACTATTAACTTTAGCTGGACTTTCAGCTTCTTGGATGAAAACCCCTTCATCCATAGTGCGCTACAAGAGATTCGGGAGAAGGTACTAGAAGCAGTCCCGATGGGATTACAGTGGACTGCGACTCCAGAAATGTTGTTGGAGTGCTACAACGTGACGAGAGGACCTGATGAAGAGGATGATCCACGATATGTTTATGTACCAGAGTCGAAAGGAATCAGTGATGTCGAAGCACCAGATATTCCCTTCAACAAATTTCAACAGCCATTGTGAATCAAGAAGGTCAATATTGTTCGGAGGAAGACCCCAAGTTCGCAAGCATAGAATATTATTGGGATGATACGACAATCGCAAAAGTCACTGATCTACTACACAAGTTTCAAGATCTGTTCCCAACAAAATTTTTTAGAAATGAAGGGCATTTCCTAGGAATTGGGCGAAATGAAGATTCCACTGAAACCAGATGTGAAGCCGGTAAAGCAGCGACCCTATCGATTGAATCCCAGGTACAAGGAGCGAGTGAAAGCCGAGATAGAACGAATGTTGGATGCAAGTATTATAGAGCTGGTAGAAGAATCCGAATCGATCATACCAATGGATGTCCAAGATAAAAATACTGGCGAAATCAGTATTTGCGTTGACCTAAGGAAACTGAATGACGCATGTCTGCTCAATCCATTCCCGACACCATTCACTGACGAAGTGTTATAAGGAGTTGGAATTCAGGAGATATATTCATTCACAAACGGATTCTCGAGATACCATCAAATCAAGATTGTGAAGGAGGATTGACATAAGACAACCTTCGTAACAGAATGGGGTTGTTTTCAATACATAGGGATGCCATTCGGTCTCAAGAATGCCCTGGTGATCTTTTCAAGATTAGTTTTTGCTACATTCAAATATTTCATTCATAAATTCCTCGCAGTATATATGGATGACTGGATTTTGTATGTCCTGGTGAAGGACCACGTTGAGAATCTAAGGTTGATGCTGGAGAGATGTAGACAGCATCAAATTTCGCTAAAGTTGAAGAAGTGCATCTTTTGTGCTCCATTTGGGATTCTGATAGGGAATATTGTATGCAAGGAAGGGATGCTGGTTGACCCAACGAAGATTTCCATCATTGTTGAATTACCACCACTGACGACAGTGAAGCAGGTAAGGGCGACACTGGGGCATACTAGATATTACAAAAAAATTATCAGAGGGTATGCGGCGATCATAGTGCCAATGGAAAAATTGTTAAAAAAGGATTCATAGTTCGAATTCAATGAAGAGTTCCAGAAGAGCCTCGATATACTAAAAGCAAAGATGGTTGCAGCACCAAAATTAGTTTTTCCCAATTGGACAAAAGAATTCCATGTTCATGTGGACTCATCATCAGTTGCACTAGGAGTAATATTGGCCCAGCCAGGAGAAGGAGCGATTGATCATCCAATCGCATTCGCAAGCAGGAAGTTGTCCACTGTGGAGAAAAACTATACGATGACAAAAAGGGAAGGGCTAGCAATGGTTTATGCGCTACAAAAATTCCGCCACTACCTACTTGTAGGCCATTTCAATATGTTTACTGACCACTCTGCATTGAAATATTTGGTCAACAAGTTTGTGTTGGGGGGGGAAATATGTCGATGGTTGGTGCTATTCCAAGAATTCAACTTTGAGATCATTGTGAAACTAGGATGACTGAATGCAGGGCTTGATCACCTATCCCGAATTGAGTCAGGAGAAGAACCCATAAGCATTGATGAAGGATTACCAGATGTGCAATTATTTCGAATTGGAATGGCCGATGACCATTATGAGCATATCATTCAGTTCTTGACTACAGGATGCGCACCAAAATGATTGAATACCAATCATAAAAAGCAACTAGTTGTGAGGGCTACCAACTTTCAGCTAATTGTAGGTCAACTTTACAAAATGGGGCCAGACGAAATCCTTCGCCGATACGTCCTTCCGCATGAACAGGAAAGGATATTAGCATAAGCTCACGATGTGATCAGAGGAGGTCACTATGGAGGGTGGGCTAATGCTAGAAAGATACTCAGGGCTGGATTATGGTGGTCGACGGTGCATGGAGATGATGCAGATTACGCAAAGAGCTGCGATGTATGCCAAAGAACAAGAAAACCATCACAAATGGATGAAATCCTGAATGCTGCTAGTACCTCAAATAACACTACAAGCTTTCGACAAATGGGCGGTTGACTTCATAGGACCTATCATCCCACCAGGAAAAAGAACAGGTTCGTGATATATAATTACTATGACTAATTATTTGACCCGATGGGCTGAAGCTGCACTAGTAAAGGATTGCACAGCTGCGACGGTAGCAAGATTTCTCTTTGATAATGTGGTCACTAGGTTTAGATGCCCAAAGATACCGATGAGTGATCAAGGTACTCACTTCGTCAACCAAACTATCAGGGCCATGATGGAAGAATTCCAAATTCAGCATCGCAAGAGTACCCCATATCAGCCGTAGGAGAACGGTGCAGTGGAGGCATCGAACAAAGTATTGGAGCATGCGCTCACAAAGGTGTGTAACACAAACCGCGGTGACTTGGATTTGAAGATTCTAGTGATACTATGGGCCTACAGACTAGAGAACGACTTGTAAATGATTGACAAGCCAAACTCCATTCAAGTTAGTTTACGGATAAGAAGCAGTGATGCCAATGGAGTATATTGTCCCAAGTCTGCGCATTGCGTCAGTAACAGGAATGAGTGACGATGAAGCAATCGAAGAACGGTTGGCACAATTGGTACAGCTTGACGAGGATAGGTTTATCGTGGGGTTTCATCAATAGGTAGAAAAGGATCGACATAAGGCTTGGCACGATCTCCATGTCAAAGCAATTCCGCTTCCAGCGTGGATATATGGTGTACTATATGACAGTAAGTTTGTGAAGCACCCAGGTAAGTTGTAGATGCATTAGTTGGGTCCCTATATTATAAATTTTATCACTGACGGAGGTGTGGTACAGTTACAAAAGCTATATGGGACACTGTTGACAAATCTAGTGAATGGAAACCGATTGAATCCCTATCGCCATAGCTTAGGCGCATGGTGACTGAAATAGGATTCGCAACAGTAAAAAAAAAATGATTTTGGAGATCTGTCAACCACATGGGGTCTTTCGAAAAAAAATACCAGAAAAAAGAGTAAGCGACGAGGCTTGAAACTTGTCGATGTTTAGCACGCACAAGTCAAATCAGTTAATAATTATAACAATTAGACATTGACGGAAGGCTATGGAGGTCGATGATGACACACTCGATGACAAAAATTGGTAAATCAGGGAAAGATTCGACAAATGATTTGGTAATCATTGCTCAAGAATGATGATATGGACAGGGAACGAGCAAGTTAAGTTATAAATACCCAAACAAATGGATAGATAGCGTCATTAAGTTTTATGAGAGTTATTGAGCTGAATGTGTGATTCTAAGGAAGTTGCAGAGTAAAGAAGTGAGATTAGAGGGTTGTGATGGTGCATTTCATTTCCAGCGGAAACACCTAAGGTTCGCCAAGGGAGAGGATGACAAGTGTTCACGAGAAACTAGCAGATGAGGATGCGCAAACAATCAGGAAGAAAAGAGGTGAAGTCTCCCCCGAGATGTCTAAGTGAACTTCATTTGTTGGAAGAAAAGCGGGCCTTTCGACCGCAAAAGCACCAAGAGAAAGGGAACTCTGGGCCCAGTGAAGGATGATCAAATTCGTGAAACGGGTGTGCCGAAAGCAGAATTTTTTGCATAATTCCCAACGAAGGATGATCAAATTTGCGAAACGGATGTGACGGAAGCAGAATTGTCATCATGATGCCCAACGAAGGATGATCAAATTGGTGAAACAGAGTCGGCAGAGGTGTCCAGCTGAGGTGGCTCGAGGGGGAGCCACAAATTTGTGTTGGGGGCCTATTGGCACGGGGTTAGAGCATAGAATATGTGGAGCTGACAATGACGAAGGGGTCATCATCGAACGAAAAGGACCATTGACGAAGGATAAGGAGCTGAGGGAAGCAGAAGTTTTGGTCCAAATTAGTTAGAATGGGTCATTTGGACCATTTTGTAACGACCATAAGTGTCTATAAATAGAAACACAATTGCAATAGGATAATCATAGAATCATAAGGAGATAAGTCGATCAAGCCTAATGTATTTTTTCTTCGAAGTTAATCCCACAATCTTGTGATGAGTTAATGAATGAGGATGTTTGGTTATATTTCATCTTCGTGCTTTCCATTTGTCGTTATGTTATGAAGAATGAATGATATCTTGATGATGAGATCATGTTGCTTTTTCGATTGATCAGTAATCATTGGTTGATGTCTATTTCATATTTGAATTATTAGCATAATGTGAAAACAAATCTCTGGTTTCTGTAGCGACTGAGTATGAATTAATGCATGTATTATCCCTACTATGGAAACTTGGCTCCTGTAGCCCCCTTAGACATCTTGGGTGAGACCTCACTCGCTTTGTGGTTGTTGCTGGAAAGGGTAAAACCTTTCTGGGCCGATGCTTAAGGGTGTTTGGTTGGTGTTTGTTGACAGCAGTGCGAAGTGAACCCCTGTCGACAAAACTGTGTCAACAAGGAAAATCCTGCATGCAATCTCATAGTCCTTCCACACTCCATGATTGTCTTATTCATCCTTTCTAATACACCATTTTCTTGTGGTGTTCCTAGAACTGTCTTCTCTCTACGAATCTTATGGTATGAACAGTAAATATCAAACTCTCTGCTACAATATTCACCTCCATTATCTAATTTGAGACACTTCAACCTTTTTTCCGGTCTCATTCTCAACTAAATCTTTCCATTTCTTAAAATATCAAAAACATCACATTTTTGTCGAGTGCAATAAACCCAAGTTTTCCTAGTTGCATCATCAATAAAAGTAACATAATAACGAGACCACTAAGAGATGATACATGAGTCGATCCTAGCATACATCTGTATGCACAAGCTCTAATGTTTCACTCTTTTTTCTCTTCCTACCTCTAAGGAATTTGACTCTCTTATGTTTCCCACAAATACAGTGCTCACAGAAATCCAAATCAACCTGCTTCACATATGGAAACAACTTCCTTAAATGGATGATCTGCATCCCCTTCTCACTATGTTCCCAATCCTGTGATGCCACAATGTTGTATCCACTCTTGTAGAAACTAAAGATATATAAGAGTCATCATTACCAGTACATAAATACAATGTACCTACCTTCTCTCATTTTTCTATTACTAGTGATACTTTATTGACCTTCCATGCTTCTTCTGTAAATGTAGTATACATCCTTCACTTCCCAACTGCCTTGTTGAAATTAGATTTATTCTCAAAGTAGGAATGTGCCTTACCTCTTCCAGCAACCATTGGTTTACACTCTTTAACTTTAATTGTATATTACCCTTTTCGATAATTTTACATGGATCATCATCACCCAAATAAACCTGTCTAAAATCACCTTGAACATAATCTTGAAAATATTTCCTATAGGGTGTGGCATGAAATGAATACCATGAATCTAATACCCAAGAATCAATAATATTATCTAATGAAAGGCTCAAAGAAACTTGTAACACATCACCTTCTACATTTGCTTCCTAATTATTCTCCTATTGTCCATCTCCTTGTTTCTTTAGAGATATGCAATCTTTCTTTAGATGTCCTTTCTTCCCGTAATTCCATCACTCTACCTTTTCTATTTTGGATTTAGATCTACCTTTCTTAGACTTCCCACGGTTCCTTGGGATATTTCCTCTCTCCCTTTTTCTTCCCATGTTCTCCATGGTCAATGCATTACCTAATGTATCACATGTTCTTTTCCATCGCATTTCCTCGCTAAGGATAACACCAAAAACATCATCAAATTTCAGAGTGTTTGAACCAGATACAAATTTACTTACAAAAATGGCCAAGTCATTACATCTTTCTAGCAATAAGCACAATATTAAAAGATCCCTAACCTCATCAACTAATTTCACTCCTACAAAGCTTAATTGATTAGTAATAGTATTAAATTCATTTAGATGATTCACAATAGATCTACCTTCTCATATTTTCATATTAAATAATCGCTTCAATAGAAATACCTTCTTGGAGGCCCAGGGGTTTTCATACAGTTTAGCTAGAGCATTCTTCAGATCCTCCTTTATATTTTATTTTGAAATGTTGAAATCCACCGACACTGCCAAACACAACCATATCGTTCCTAGTGCCTTTATGTCAAGAACCTCCCATTCTTCATCCTTCATAGTCACTGACTTCCTTTCTTTTCCTCCCAATGGTAGGAATAGATCCTTCTAATATAGATAGTATTCCATTTGCATCTTCCATAGATGGCATTTTTGGCCATTGAATTTCTCGACCCTAAAATTTACTTCTTCTACCATTGCTCCCACTCGAACCAGGAACCATCCTTTTTTGCAAGTTTATCAACCAACAAGACCTTCGTCTCTAATACCAATTGTTAGAAAAAAATATCATAGAGTAGTAAAATAAATTAAATGAAGAAATAAAACATATAATAGAATAATACAAGAGATAACTAGTATATGTGGTTCACCCGATATGGGATACATGCACGGAGAAATAACCAGTTCATTCTTTTATTCCGTCTAGCAAAATGAAGGGATACAACCTACAACACATTTGTTGCAACCTCCTCTTCACTCTCTCACAATATCTCTCACTCAATCAGAATGATATTTCACAATACACAACTGCAATATAATTACCTCTATAAAAGAGGGGTTCCTTCTAGGGAAAAAAACCATATCATAACTTCTACTGTCAGATATGAGACGTAATAATGAACGATCCGTATCGACTATCAAATTACAACATTTTAGAAGGAATTTTTTTCAAAAATTTCTCTTTGGGGGGGCTCCACTAATGGTGTTGTCTCCCCCCTTGGACCCCCTAGTGTCAATAGTGGTGGGGGAATCTCCCCCACACCCCACCATAAGGGACTGGGATCCAAACACGGCTAAAACAAGACCTTTGAATAAGGAATATTATATCAGGCTCCACAACCAACAATTGGTTATAGGTGGTTCTACAAGAACAAGTATAGATCAAATGGCTCGCTCAGACAAGCACAAGGCGAGGCTTGTGGTGAAAGGTTATGCATATAAGGAAGGAATTGACTATGAAGAGACTTTCTCCCCCACAAAAAAGTGAGATACCATCGACACCTTATTATCTTTGGTTGCACAGAATGGGTGTAAAGTTCATCAAATGGATGTGAAGATTGCTTTCTTGAAAGGAGGCTTGAAAGAGAATGTCTTCGTGTCTCAGCCAGAAGGATTTGTTATGAAAGGGTAATAAAACCTACAAACTCCTCAAGTCATTGTATGGCCTCAAAAAAGCACCTCGCACATGGTACAAAAAGCTAACCGAGCATCTTCTAAATTTAAATTTCAAACATTTTAATCTTGATGACGCAACATTGTTTGTAAAGGATGTTGGCAGATATGTTGTATATATTGTGGTGTATATTGATGATATTTTGATGACATGGAAGAATGAAAGATATATTGCATCCATAAATAACTTAATTGAAGAAGGGATTTGAGATCATAGATTTGGGACACTTTCACTACTGCTTGGGGACAGAAGTGACTCAACATCCTAAGTACATATTGATCTCCTAGAAGAAGTATGTTGGAGAACTATTGAACATATTTGGCACGACATAATGTAACCCTATCTCTAATTCAATAGAATAGAACTTGAAGCTCACATCAAGATAAGGCGATGAATTTGAGGATGCAACCAAGTACAAATAGCTTGTGGGAAGCCTTATCTACCTTACAACCACCAAGCCAAACATTTCATTTGTTGTTGGGATCGTATCAAGGTTCATGCAAAAACCTTGTGAAGGACATTGGTATGATACAAAAAGAGTTCTAAGATACTTGAAGGGGGACTCAAGACATTCTACTCAAATATTCTAAGGTGGATGACTTCAAAATTATTGGGTACTCTGATTTAGACTTTGATGGAGACCAAGATACGAGAGTGTCTACTTCAGGCTACCTTGTGAATCTTCGATCAACGATGTCTCTTTAAGATCACACAAATAATTAGTTCTAATAAATTCTACAACTGAGTCAAAATATGTGGCTACTGCAAAAGAACCAAAGGATATTGTGTGGCTCAGGAAAATACTTGAAGATTGGCAAGAGAAACAAGAGAAATCATGTCCCCTATTGATCGACAATACTTCTTCAATCAAGTTGGAAAAGAAACCCAGATTCCATGATCTAAACAAGAACATCAACGAGAAGTACCATTTGATTTGGCATCATGTAGAGGCCGAGGCAATTCATTTGAGACATTATTCCACGAATGAGAAAATTGTGGACATCTTCACCAAAATGCTTGGAAGAGAAAAGCTTGAAAATTTTAGAAATATGCTTGAACTCATGAAAACCCCTTTGGATTAAAGGGGGGATGTTAGAAACCTAATCCACAAGGATTATGTTTTCGTGTACATAATGTAAATAATATTAAAGAAGATGAAAATTCTTCAAGCACTTCAATGAACCTTTTGGAAGAAGAAGTCCAAGAGTCATTCTCTATGTATAAATAATTGGGTTTACACAATAAAAATAAAGAAATGAATTTCGGGAGTTATTCATTGATTTTGAGAAAAACAAAAGATTAACATTGTGTAATATTAGTGAACAAAATAATTATTTCAAAATCATCATAGAGAAATACTTCAGAAAAAATTCTCTAATAGTTGGAAAATAGTGGTTTGAGTAAATGCATGGCCACCTACCTCTCCATCGTTACACCTCCTACGCTGCTTTGTTTGAACTCATCTAGTTCGTGTGCCACCTCCTACGATGCTCTGTTTGAACTCATCCAGTCATCCAGTTCCGACACCAGTGGTCAGATTGCTATGTAATGGCTTCCGTATTCTGGAAGATCCTCGACTGGTAATGATAAATTTAGAGAGATTGAAGAGGAATTCGGGTCTCTTAGGTTTAGATTCCCTGACGGATTCAAAGCTGCGGTGATGATGGACAGAGATTTAGATGGCGACGAGGCTTTGAATGAACATGAATTATGCATTCTTGATCAGACTAAGCCCTTCTTTCATGGTTGAGGCAGAGGAAAGGCTTAAGAAGGACCCAGTAAATGATTTGGAAGAAACTATAACAAAAAATTAGTTAAGATTTTTAAGTCGGTCTGTTAAGGAATTTAGGTATTCATTGATAAGCCTCTATAACAAATCTAGTTTAGCGACGGGTTCCCAGGGTATTGGGATAAATGCATCAAATTTTCTCTATGAATTATGGAGATAAGGTTTTCTGAAAAAATGCGTTCGATTGTAGTTATTAAATCGCTTACATTATTAACTGTATTTTTTTTAATCACCACACACTAGTGTTTTTTTTCTTTTTCGTTTAATGATATTTAGTCATTACATGTTTTTTTTGAAATGTTTGATTGTCAGTAATAAACACTTTGCACTGATGAACACTTTGCACTGATGTATATGCAGTTATGTATACTGCTGTATATATTTATAAACATATTGATATTGTTGATGTATTTACTTTGCATATATGTTGTTGGATTGTCACAATATTTCACAGTATCCATCCATAATATGTTATACGCTTTGTCACAATTGATCATTAAAATGAGATGTCAGTGCAAAAGCTTTGTCATATAAGCTTTGTCTCAATTGATCATTAAAATGAGAGGTCATTGCATAAGCTTTGTCACAGCTGATCATCAAATCAGATGTTTTCTTCAAAAGAGAGGATAGTTTAAATTTTACTCTCCTTACCTTCTTTTTTTAAATCAAACCAAAATCTATATTGATTTATGAAATAATTTATTTATGAGAAGTATAAACATATTTTTGAAATTGTTAAAACATATAAGTTGATTGCAAGAGAAACCATTTTTTTTTGTGTGTGTTTATACTATTTGCGTAAATGAAGAGTGCATAAAAACACCTTTGCAACTAAAAGATAGATATGTCCTCCCCTAGCAGAGGCACAAGATGAAACAGATGAAACAAGTTAATAATCAATCTGAGAGTTAATCTTTGGGAGACAATTGGGAGACAATTGGGTTTAGAGGTCTTTCTCACATTTTGGCACTTTAATCTAGTTGATATTTGAGGCAACATGAGTCATCTAACATCATCATGACCATAAAATATTGCTTCTAAATTTCGACCCCAAAAGTAAGTACATAAGATATCTCTATTGAATTTAAGAAAATAAAAAAGATATCTCTACTGAATTTAAGAAAACAAAAATTAACTTCAAAAAATACTAATGTTATTTGATATTTGATATTTTTTGAATTTGATCAATTATTTCTCATCGCTTTGTTAATTCTCTATACATACAATACCAAATGAAATATCAATATTGAATGTATGATATCCATTATACATTAACATCATATCCTCTATACATGGATAGATTCAATCATGAACATGTACAATGAATGATAATCAATCATATATCAACAACTAGACACCTAAAATAACCACTTAAGCAATTTGCCTTTCTATGTTATCTTCAAAGGGATTTTAAACAAAACTAATTGCTAAAGTTGGCCATATAGGGAAAAATGTGTCGACCTAATGTCCAAGTCAACTCATTCATTAAATTTTAAAACTCATAAACACTCATAAACACTGAACATACTCTATTATAAAGATTGCAATATTAATGCATCTCAGGTATTCATAATTTGCTTGTTTAATATTTCCTTGTTGAGGATTTTGTTCCACATTAATATGACTACTATGGGTGGGGAATGGAGTCTTTTAATTTGATATTTATTATATGATATACAATACAAATGTTTTGCTTTTATGAAAAATTTGTCCTTCATTATTCAATTGGGTTTATGTAATTGCAGGTTATTCCATCTTGGTTGCATTGTATGCCTCTAAAGAATGACCTAGTTGAAGCAAAAGTTTTACTTGAAATGCTCTACTTAATGGTAGAGAGGTATGCCTAGAAAAAATTGTAGTTAACTTGATGTGTGTTCTATTGGTTTTACTTTTCATGTGAGTGTATTTTGTTTTTTCTGAACTACCCTGTTTTTCATTTGTTAATTGCTTACTGTTTATAGGTGTGATCCTCAACTTCTCGGCCAAAACAATTAGTATTTGCCAAAGATTGTGGTTGTTTTTGTTGATGTTTGCTTTTGAAGTCTACCTAATCCTTTTCTTGCATGACGCATTTTACCTTTTTAAGGAGATAATTTTAGTGTGCAACTTTACATTTTCTCTTTTCAACCCTGCAAAATAAAATTAGGGTTTTTAGCATAAAATATGTCCAGGGACGGTCTTGAGCAGAAAATATAACAAAAACGGATAGGGTTTAAATTTGCAGGTTAAATTGTGGGTAACATAGGAAAAAAAGAAAATATATTGAACATACCAGGAAGATCTGCTTTAATGACGAGAGATTCGCAGTTTTCTTTCTAGTTGATTGCAATGATTTCGTATAGATCACCATTAACTGTGTTGAAAATGTCTACGCCCATTTCGTTGATACATGTAGTGTTTTTTAGTTCGCGTTTACACAGAATCAAGAAGCTTGAAAATGATCACTAAAGAGTGAAATCAGAGATGAGATATTTACATGATAGAGTGGAGAGAAATTTTGGGAGTATTCAAGTGAGTCCGGAAGCTCCCACATAGAAACAATGAGGTCTGGAGAACGCCATAAATGTCTAGACGTTCTTCGCATTATGCAAAGCACATTTGGGAGCATAGGAGTGGGAGGATGCTCGGAGAAAAGGCGTTTGAATCGTTGGGAAAGAGAGATGGCACGGAGCAGGGTCTGGGATATGTATGATCCAGAAAAGCATTAAAAAAATTGGAGTTGTTTAATTATTTTAATTTTTGAATTATTTAAAACAGAATTATGATTTTTTTTATAAAAAAAAGCATAAATTTTACTTAAATTGAACAAAAATTACATTTTTTGCTTAGCTTTTTAAAGGATTTCATGAATTTATACCCGACTAAGCATCACTGTTTAAACCAGTTCCTGCAATTTAATATAGTTTGTCTATGTAGAAACAGAAGCACAAAACAAAACTAAAATCTTGCATAAAGCAACAGTAACAATAACTGTATTTAATCTAATTTCAATTAAACTTATTGATATTTAATGGAGTTTTTTAATTATCTTATTTTTAATTCATTTTGATTATATGTTAGTTTTTTTAATTTTGATTTAAGAATTATAACTTAAAAATTAAAATAGTTATAAGGAAACTCCAAATTTAATTTCATATCCATAAACAACAATCAATTGTTTGAACTATTGCATGTGTAAGTAACAATAATATGTTGATTGATAAGTGATTGATAATTCAACAAAATGAAGAAAAAACTCTTAAAATAAAAGCCACAATATTAGAATGATTACCAATTCGCATCTCTTAAAGAAAAAAGTAACATTATGTTGAAGTGCGGTGTATGAGTGGAGTATATGGATCGGATATAGGGGTTTTTCGTAGTTTTTTGTGGAATTTTGGGTGAATCATGATTAGGGTAGGGAGATTTCTGCAGTAACTTGGAGTTCTGTCGGTTTAATTGGTCAACTTAGTACCAACCAGGAAAAAAAAGTGGGAATACATTTTGTTTTTTACAATAGTAAATTTTTTGTGCTTTAGATAGGGTTGTCTCCATTATTTATTTTTTACACTACTTTTGGTTTTTGTTTCTATGCCATGTCTACATCCTTAGGGGTAACGACTTCTATGTCCTCTCCTGGATCCAAAAAGGCAATTGAAAAACAACTTTTTCCTGAAGACGGTACTTCGATGAAAGGATATCTGGCGACACTTTCGAAACTTTCGTTGTCTTATTATCGATCTAACCCTAAAGTGTTGGTGGAAATCGTTGGGATTAGAAACCTTCATAATGAAATATCCCCATGAGTGGTAGATAAAGGCAGGGTTTTACTGAACGAGACTCCTTCTCATCCATGTGCAGAGGAGTTTACGCCTCTTCCGTCGAATAAATGTGATAGTGCTCACCTTAGATAGTCTGTTCATTCGGGATTACATGCCAAAAGGCAGAGGAAGATTAAACAAGAAAAGGAAAAACAAGGTAAATCCCTTTGTATCCTTGGTAAAGATGTTATGTTTGATATGGTGCTAGGGATTTCGAAGCGTACTCTTTTGGGACGGTTTGAATATATCAAAATGGATAGACCATAAATTATACAATGGATGACCGAATGTTGGAAACCATTGATCCATTATACTCCCATAGTAAATATCTTGGTAAATGGATGGTTTAATTTTCACTTTCTGACGGAAGAAAGTCTTTAGATCATAATCGAGTGTTTCTAGGTTATTGGGTAAGGTTCTTTAGTTTTTCATCGATAGCATGTGGGATTTAATCTCCGGAAAGAAAAGATAACTAAAAGGCATCTCTGGGTTCTTTTTCCTCGCTTCCCCCTTCAATGTTGATCTTTTGGTGGCTTTATGTATGTTGCAAACTCTATTGGGAGGTTTATTTTAGTGGAGGATTCAACTTTGTTAGCTTATGACAAATGCTTGCCTGGGGTTCTTGTAGAAATGGATACTTCAGATGGGTTACTTTCGGAGGTGGAGGTTTTATGGAATGATGGTTCTTTTACTCAAAGGATAGATTATTGGAAGGTTGCATTTCGATGCTTCTCTTTCCATAAAAAGGGTCATATGCGTGACATATGTCCAGGGTTTTCAAATGTATATGAGGACACGTATGACTTGACTTCTCTGATGGGCGACTCAAAGAACTCAAAAAATCGGTTTCAACAATATTTTCCTTTGGATACAAGTTCGATGATAGATGCTCTTGGTAAGTTAAGAAACACCCTTTCTATTATTGTGAAATTTGTGCCACGAGATGAATTGGATATTTTTTTATTATCCTCTATTAAGGGAAATATAGAAGATACCAATGCTTTGCCTGTTTTTCCTCCCCCTGTTTCAATTCCATCAGTTCTTGCTTTAGAAAATAAGGTTGAAGATGTTGTAGGGGGTTTGGGTAATAAGGATGGGGTTTCTGCTTCGTTTGGTAACAATAGTTGTGAACCTCTGTTATTGTCAAGCCCAAGGGTTTTATTGGAAAAAACAATGCAGTCATATGTTCCTTCTTTGAATGGTCCTGAGAACCTCTCTGAATTACAAAAGCCTTTGGTTGAATCATGTCCTTCTACTCCCATCAAAAGGAAAAATTATAAATGAGTCTACTAGCCAGTTGAATCCATATTTGGCTTCTAAGGAATCAATACCAATATTTTCTGGGATTCCGACAGATGATAAGGTTATTCCTATATCCTCTATTAGGACCCAGAATGTTATGAATAGCATAGATCCATCTTAAAGGGGATCTACCATGCGTCGAGAGGGATCAAATATCTCGAAGTGCAAATCCCTTTTTAGAGTGAAAATGTTGAGGAAGCGTTTTAATTTATCTAATTTGTGTAGCTTTTATATATGTGCCATTGTAAATGTTTTAAATAGACGACATGTTATTTTTTATAATATTTTTTTATTTTTTTAAAAATACACGTGTCAACTCCAGGATGAGCACGGAAGGAGTTACACATATCCCCCTACTGGGATGTAGAATGCGCCTCTTCGACGCAACTAGAGAGAAAAAAGGAAAAATGTCAGTAGGGATAAACTTTATATTTCTTTTAAGAATGATTCAGAAAAATTTAAAAAACCTAAATTATCTTAAATCACCTCCATAGGGAAATCTATTTCATCTCCTTCCTTTGTTGAAACTTTTTTTGGAGCCCTTAGAGAAGATTTTCTCCTGTTGCAAGTTCCCCAATGATATGTTCATCTTTCAATATCATAGGTTTTAACAGTCCCTCAAAAAAAATTGTTTATAAAAGGATCATAAAAATTGTTAATCCAGATGTTATCCTTCTCCAAGAAACTATGATTTCTAGTTCTCAGGCTTGTGAGATTTTCCTTAAACGATTTCCCTCTCGGTATGTTTGTGTTCAAGATGCAAACGAGTTATTTGGTGGACTTTTGGGTGCCTGCAATCCTTTAAAAGTTCAGTTTTCTCCTTATCATACAATAGATGGAATTTTATTAGAAGGGAAGATATTGGGGTTAAATAGAAATCTTAAAATTATCAACATTTATGGACCTTATAATCATAGGGAGTGTTTCTGGGACAAAGTTGTTCATTCGGGTCTTTTAAATGATCCAAATCTTATAATTGTAGGCGATCTAAACTTGACCCTATATCCAAATGAAGTTTGGGGTTCGGGTTGTATTTTGGATCCTCTTGCTAGTTATTTCAGGAAGGTCTTTGATGATGCGAATTTGAAAGATATTGCTCCTAATATCATCATTCCCACTTGGTTTAATGGTCGGGTCGGAAGTGGAGGTATTGAAAAAGACTTGATCGGTTTCTCATGTCCGAAAGTCTTTGTAATAAGTTTTTCAGATATAGATCATGGTCTTTATCACCACGCATATCATATCACAAAGCGGTAGTTTTACAGTTGGATACAAAGAAAAAGGGGATGCACTTTCCTTTAAAGTTTAACCATACTTGGCTTCAGCAAAAAGAGTTTTGTGATATGATATATGTTAAAAGGAGGGATTACTCTAGGAAATTTTCTTCTTCTTCTACTCAGTATTTACTCTAGAAATTGAAGAAATTAAAATATGATGTAATGGAATGGGATAAAAAGAAGAAAGAAGAGAATGATGCAAATCTTATAAAAATTGAATTTGAGATTAATAGTCTATATGATTCCATAGATATTGACATGTTCTCTGATTCTATAAAATGAATACTTTCTGAACTACAAGATGCTAGACAAAAAATTCTTTCTTAGGAAGAAGAGTCTTGGCAACTAAAGAGTCGCGCAGTGTGGATTAAAGGAGGAGATAAAAATACAAAAAAATTCAGAACTTTTCTAATCATATAAGAATTGTCAATTCAATATGGGATCTTGAAGATCAATATGAGAATATTTTAAACAATCAGGACGCTCTTCAAGACCGTGATGTAACTTATTTTAAAGGGATTTATATGCATGATAGATCCTTAAATCTCTCCAATCAGCTTGATGTTATTAAACTCTTTCCAAGGATGTTTAGTATAGAATATGGTAACTACATTGGCCAACCTGTTTCTCTTGAAGAAGTCAAATATGTGCTGAGACAATTTGCTAAGGAAAAGAGAATGGGCCCGGATGGGTGGACAGTAGAATGTTTCCTATATTTTTTTGATCTGATGGGTGAAAATCTGGTTGAGATGGTTGAGGAATCAAGAAGGACTGGAAACATCCCTGAAAGTATCAATGTTACTCGTATTGCCTTGATTCCTAGAAAAGGAAATCCCTCATATTTTAATGATTTTCGGCCAATCTCTTTATGTAATTTGGATTATAAATTGATTGCAAATATTATATCAAACAGGTTAAAACCTTATTTGGAGAAGATGCTATCACAAGAACAATTTGGTTTTTTTTCCAATAGACAAATATTAGATGCGATTGGAGTGGCGCAAGAGTTTATGCACATTATCAAAACAAGAAAAATACAATTTTTATTCTAAAAATGGATTTAATCAAGGCATACGACCGGGTAGATTGGTCTTTTCTCCATTTGATTCTGCTTCAAGTTGGACTTCCCTTGGAAATTACAGATTGGGTCATGGGGTTTATTACCACTGCAAACTATGTTATTCTTGTAAATAAACAACCTACTTCAACTTTCAAAGGGTTCAAAGGGATCCGCCAAGGTTTCCTATTCTGGTAATCGAAGGTCTAAGTCTTCTTATTCAAATAGAAAAGTGGTAGGGTTAAAAGGCATTCGTGTATCCTCTTTACTGCATATCTCTCATATACTATTTGTAGATCATGCCATTTTATTTGGTAGAGGGACTGCCCAAGAATGGAAATAGTTTTTGGAACTAATAAAAAAATTCTGCAATTCCTCTGGAATGGTGGTGAGTCCACAAAAATCCATGTTTTTATATAATTGCATTGATCAAGAAAATGAATAGGTTCTTTGCGAGCAAATTGCATCTTTTCTACCTTATCAGATGGTAAAGCTTGAAGAAGGTTTTAAATACTTAGGTTTTTTTTAAAAACCTAATGGATACAAAAAAGATGATTGGAATTGGCTTGTTAAAAAGGTTGAAAAATAGATAAGCAATTGGTCGTATAAATATTTATCTTTGGGCATAAGACTTGTTCTCACAAATTATGTTGTACAGGGTATACCTATATATTGTACATCATTAGTAATGGTGCTGAAAGCTATATTAGAGGCCATTAGAAAAAAGTTATATCAGTTTATTTGGGTGGGCAGCTATAGAGTTCATAAATTTCACTTAACCTCATGGCACAATTTGGCTCTTCCAAAGAAATATGGTGGTTGGGGTTTAAAACAAATTTACTAGTTTAGTGAGGCACTCAGTGCAAGATCATTATGGAGAGGTTTATTTGGAAGTCACAAATACATTAAAACTGTTCTATTAGAATATTGGCTTCGAAACCCAAAAATTCCCAACAATTCCTTGGTCATCTGGAAAGGTTTATACAGGGTTCTTCACATTATAGAAAAGAGAATCAGTTGGGATCTCGGTCGAGTTATTCAAATACATATTGGAATTGATCCAATTCTCAGATTGGGGGAGAATTACAGGTTATCAAATGAGCTCATTGTTCAATTGAAGTCTTTAAATATTTTTGTTCTTGCTCAAGTAGAAAAGATGGATATACCGGGATTATCTTCTTCTCTTTGGGTAAACTCCACAAATTTGGGCTTATTTGGAAGAATTGGCGACGACTGGGATAATTTTTTGCTAAACCTATATTCTGCAGGTATAAAATTAACAAACATGAAGGATGTATTAGTTTGGGACTGGTTTGGATCAAATGGGAATCTTTCTGCAATGAAGACCTATGATTTCATTTTATCAGAAAATGTTTCTAAAACTCACAAATGGTATGCGTCCAAGATCTAGAAATGGAGGATTCCGGTAAATATTATATGTTTTCTTTGGATTTGTTTGGAAAATAGAGTACTCACCTAAGATAATCTGCTCAAAATAGGTATGATCGGGCCTAGTATTTGTATTCTGTGCAAAGCTGGCAATGAAAATGTAGACCATTTGTTTGTTAGCTGCCCTTATATCTCTTATGTTTGGGAGTATTGATCACATGCTTTAAATATAAATTATCAATGGAAGACAAATAATCTACATGAGAGTTATTAGAATTGGTTGAAAAACTGTCCAACATATAAGGAGATTCCCATATTGATTATGTGGGAATTATGGAAGTGCAGAAATAGGTTGATATTTGAAGGTATAAACACTCATTTTTCTCAGGTATGCTATAGGGATATCAATCTCTTTTATGAATAAGTGTTTTATCTTCGCATATTTCTGGTTAAAATATTTTTAAAGGGGTTTTCAAAGGAGATTTCTTTTTCAAAAAAAGTTTTTTTTACAAGGTATTTTTCTTCTTATTTCTTTCCAAGGGATACATTCAAAGAGTTTTTTTCGAAGACATTTTTACAAAGGAGTATTTATTCCAATGTATTTTTCCTTCTTATTTCTTTACAAAGGGTTTTTTCAAAGAGTTTTTTTCCAATGTATTTTGCAAAGAAGTTATTTCTTTGCAATGGGTTTTTTCAAAGTATTTTTTTTCCAAAATATTTTTGCAAAGGAGTTTGTTTTTACAAAGTATTTTTCCAAGTGTTTTTTTCAAAGAAGGTTTCTTTCCAAGCGGTGCATTTAAAGAGTTTTCATTCCAAGGTATTTTTTCAAAGAAGTTTTTATTCCAAAGTATTTTTGCAAAGGAGTTGTATTTTTCCTTCTTATTTATTTGAAAGGGTTTTTTTCAAAGAGTTGTTTTCCCAAAGTATTTTTGCAAACGAGTTATTTCTTTGCAAGGAGTTTTTTCAAAGAGTTTTTTTCCAAGGTATTTTTGCACTTCTTATTTCTTTGCAAAGGGGTTTTTCAAAGAGTTTTTTTTCTAGTGTATTTTTGCAAAGAAGTTATTTATTTACAAGGGATCTTTTCAAAGTATTTTTTTCCTATATATTTTTGCAAAGGAGTTTTTTTACAAAGTATTTTTCCAAGCGATTTTTTCAAAGAAGGTTTCTTTCCAAGTGGTGCATTTAAAGAGTTTTTTTTTCAAGGTATTTTTGCAAAGAAGTTTTTATTTCAAGGTATTTTTGCAAATGAGATGTATTTTTCCTTCTTATTTCTTTGAAATGAGTTTTTTCAAAGAGTTGTTTTCCCAAGGTATTTTTGCAAAGGAGTTATTTCTTTGCAAGGGTTTTTTCAAAGAATTTTTTTTCCAAGATATTTTTGCAAAGGAGTTGTTTTTCCAAAATATTTTTCCAAGTGGTTTTTTCAAAAAAGGTTTTTTTTTTAGGTATGTTTTCAAAGAAAAAAAATTTCGAGTGGTTTTTACAAATAATATATCTTTAGAAGGTATTCTTATTCTTTTCCAATGGGTTTTTTCAAAGGAGATTTATTGTCAAGGAGTTCTTATTTCTTTCCAAGAATGTGTTTTTCAAAGGAGATTTCTTTTCAAGAGGTTTTTTCAAAGGAAATTTCTTTCCAAGGAGTTTTTCTTCAAAAGACTCTTACAAGATTTTGATAAGGTGAAGTAAATTTCAGTTCATGTGTTTATAAATTTCGTAACTATTTTTAAATCTTAATTTATTTTTTTTACTATAAAGTGATAATTCTTTAATTTATCATTTATAGATTAAACAATCACGGGCAGTAAGAGAAATCGTAAAAAAAAGGTGATCGTAAACGTGATGATGATACTAATAGAGAAAAACAAAAACTCAGATATGATGCCAAAAAAGCAAGGCTTGCAAAAACACAAGATACAATTATTGAAAATATAAATACAGGTTTGCATGATAATGTTGATGAAATGGAAATTGAAAAGAGAGTACAAGAAGAACAAATTGAAGTTGAAGAGACCATTGTTGAAGATATAAATATTGATTTACATGCTAATGTCGATGAAGTCAATATTGAAGATCAAGTTCAAAATCCAGAAATTGGACCTGGTATGTATGTATCATGTAATTTTCAAATTCATTTTTTATAATGAATTGTATTTTTGGATATATGTTAAATTAAATTTAACTTGATGTATAGATACTGTCACCATTGATGATGAAATGTTAGAAGACTATGATTACAACAAATATGGAGAAAAAATACCCATACATGTTGCACGATATCATGCTACAAAATTTTATGATGATGTTCTCAAGGATTATTCAATAGCATGACAAGCACAAATTTTGAGATGTTTATTAGTGTCCAAGAAGTTAGAAGGTGCTATGTCATTATTGGGTATTCACAAGGCGACAAAAGAGTCGAAATTGAAACATAATATGATGGAAAATATAGGTGATGCAATAAAAAAATTTGGAAAATACAGAAAGAAAGATACCAGTGTTGCAGGTAGAGCAATTCAAACAGTAATTGTTTCAGCTAGTACTAGAAAAAATTGTTTAACGACACATTTAGCAAGGGGTGCATTTAAAGAGTTTTTATTCCAAGGTATTTTTTCAAAGAAGTTTTTATTCCAAAGTATTTTTGCAAATGAGTTGTATTTTGCCTTCTTATTTATTTGAAAGGGTTTTTTTCAAAGAGTTGTTTTCCCATGGTATTTTTGCAAAGGAGTTATTTTTTTGCAAGGAGTTTTTTCATAGAGTTTTTTTTCAAGGTATTTTTGTACTTCTTATTTCTTTGCAAATGGTTTTTTCAAAGAGTTTTTTTTCCAATTTATTTTTGCAAAGAAGTTATTTCTTTGTAAGGGATCTTTTCAAAGTATTTTTTTCCTAGATATTTTTGCAAATGAGTTTTTTTTACAAAGTATTTTTCCAAGTGGTTTTTTCAAAGAAGGTTTATTTCCAAGTGGTGCATTTAAAGAGTTTTTTTTCCAAGGTATTTTTGAAAAGAATTTTTTATTTCAAGGTATTTTTGCAAATGAAATGTAGTTTTCCTTCTTATTTCTTTGAAATGGGTTTTTTCAAAGAGTTGTTTTCCCAGAGTATTTTTGCAAAGGAGTTATTTCTTTGCAAGGGTTTTTTCCAAGATATTTTTGCAAAGGAGTTTTTTTTCCAAAGTATTTTCCAAGTGGTTTTTTCAAAAAATGTTTTTTTCTTAGGTATTTTTTCAAAGAAGTTTTTTTTCCAGTGGTTTTTACAAAGAATGTATCTTTAGAAGGTATTCTTATTCTTTTCCAATGGGTTTTTTCAAAGGAGATTTATTGTCAAGGAGTTCTTATTTCTTTTCAAGAATGTTTTTTTCAAAGGAGATTTCTTTTCAAGGGGTTTTTTCAAAGAAAATTTATTTCCAAGGAATTTTTCTTCAAAAGACTCTTACAAGATTTTAATAAGGTGAAGTAAATTTCAGTTCATGTGTTTATAAATTTCGTAACTGTTTTTAAATCTTAATTTTAATTTTTTTACTATAAAGTGATGATTCTTTAATTTATCATTTATAGATTAAACAATCATGGGCAGTAAGCGAACCGTAAAAGAAAGGTGATCGTAAACGTGATGATGATGCTAATAGGGAAAAACAAAAACTTAGATATCATGCCAAAAAAGCAAGGCTTGCAAAAACGCAAGAGACAATTATTGAAGATATAAATACAAATTTACATGATAATGTTGATAAAATGGAAATTAAAAATAGAGTACAAGAAAAACAAATTGAAGTTGAAGAGACCATTGTTGAAGATATAAATATTGATTTACATGCTAACGTCGATGAAGTCAATATTGAAGATTAAGTTCAAGATCCAGAAATTGGACCTGGTATGTATATATCATGTATTTTCCAATTTCATTTTTTATAATGAATTGTATTTTTGGTTATATGTTAAATTAAATTTAACTTGATGTATAGGTACTTTCACCATTGACGATGAAATGTTAGAAGACATTGATTGCAACAAATATGGAGAAAAAATACTCATACATGTTGCACGATATCATGCTACAAAATTTTATGATGATGTTCTAAAGGATTATTCAATAGTAGGACAAGCACAAATTTTGAGATGTTTATTAGTGTCCAAGAAGTTAGAAGGTGCTATGTCATTATTGGGTATTCAAAAGGTGACAAAAGAGTCGAAATTGAAACATAATGTGATAGAAAATATAGGTGATGCAATAAAAAAAATTGGAAAATCCAGGAAGAAAGATACCAATGTTGTAGGTAGAGCAATTCAGACAGTAATTGTTTCAGCTAGTACTAGAAAAAATCGTTTGACAATACAACTAGCAAAAGCAGTAGGAACCTCAAGAAAGACATTATACAAACATAGCAAATTCAGAATGCAAATAGATGAAAATGATGAACTTGCTTGCTGGGTAATTATTTGTAGACATCCTTACAAAGATAGAATGGGAGTAGATGTTAAAGATATTGTACGGGAATATTGGTTGGGACATGCTCGAGTTTCACCAAATTCAAGGGATGTGATACGATAAAGAGTAGCACAAAATGTATATGAAAGCAGTCCAAAATATATAATGGAAATGATACAAGTACAATTGTTCAATAAATTCAAGGAAGATCATCATGGAATTAATGTGTCAATCACTACATTTGTGCAACAAAAACCATGGTATGTTAGACCTATTACTATACGTGACACATGTTGTTGCCTTTATCATGTGTAATTTCAATTATATTATGACACATTTCTTGAATTCGGTAAAAAAATTTGGACAAATTCACCACCTCCGCCCACAATACATGAATTCATATCTCAAACTCTATGTGAAAGAGATCACGATGAAGTATTTTATAATAAGAAATGTGTCAATGGAAAACATTGTCATCGTTGTGGAAATCTGGTTTTATTCCACAATAAATATCATATCGATAATGATCAGTTGTTGTGAATGTAACCGTTGATTGGAGAAGATATGAATACAGTAATTATGCTACAAATTCTAGTGACGCACATTCCAAAAGAATTGATTTGCTAGAAGATAAAATATGTGTGACAGATTTTCTCAAGAAATTTGAAAGTGAAATTTATAAATACACCAAGCATTCACATAGAGCACGATTGCAAGACTTTCAATTCAAACAGTCTCATGAAATTTTTCCACTAGGAACAATTTTGTCAGTGGTTGATTTTACAGAAAACTACACATTTGCTGCACAAAAAGAGATACAAAGTGAATACTATCATTCTGACCAAGTTTCGATATTTGTCCATGTTCTATATAGACATTCTCAACAGGATGTTAATGGCATTGAAAGCATGTATGACAATCGAGATGTGATTAAAGAATATCAATTTTGTATCAGCAATGATCGTACACACGATACACATTTTGTTCAGCATTGTATTGAAAATATTTTTTATGATTCACTAAAAAGACGTGAAGTTAAATTCAATGACCATTGGATATGGTCGGATGGATGTGCGGGATAATTTAAATCTTCACGATCATTTTATTGGTTATGTCGACTTCATAAAGCATTGTATAATGCCTGCCTCAGCACCTATGATTGATTTGATTATTTTAGACTTATGATTTATTAGACTGTTGGAGAACTATGACTGATTTGACTTTTGAAGGCACTGGTTTGAAGTGACCCGGATTTATAAAACTTAGATCATGGATTTTGCTTTGAAAATTATTGTAGGAAATAGAATAGAAAAATGATGATTGACTGAGACATATAAATGAATGTTGAAATTGCTTGAAAATAAAAAATGATGATTGACTGAGACATATTAATGAATGTTGAAATTACTTGAAAATGAAAAATGGTGATTGATTGAGACATATTAATGAATGTTGAAATTGCTTGAAAATGAAAAATGATGATTGACTAAGACATATTGATGAATGTTGAAATTGCTTGGAATGAAAATGATGACTAGCTTATATGCTCGACTGACAGGGATACTGAAGAGAATGATGAAAATGTTTATAGTGCAGCGCTACTAATGTGCGTTTAAGTGTGTGTGCAGTGGCAGGTAAGACGAATTACCGACTGATCCACAATGGAATTACAGGGGTCGTAAGAATGGAAGGAACACATAGGGGTACGACGATAGATTGTCGACCCCGAAATAGCAATCCACGCACGGGTAGGAAGCCGTTCAGCTCACCCGGGGAAGCGTGTGCCGTATGGGCGAGGCCATAACTATTTGGTCGTGTACGATGAGTTGAGGGACCACGGGGGGTTCACTCAGTGAACTTGTTACATAGCACGATCGTTCGCATGATATTAAAGAATACCCCTAATTTCACTAAATATTGGAAAATGCATCCTAAAATTGTATTGTTGAACCCCCCTCCTAATATGCCTTTCCAATTAAGAAAACCCCTACTTTCACCATATATTGTAGGTATCCATTTTTATCAACCCATTTTTAACACCCCCTTTATATCATATTATCAATTTTTAACAAACAAGAGCCCTAACACATCTTAGTATAATCAAACAATATACTAAATCAAATAATAGTATAATGTTAATAATGATCCCACTAGGATTGCTAGGGAGACTAATCAATTTGTAGCATTAGATAGTGGAACACCCAAATAAATAGTACTTGGGAAGGAAAAATGCATAAAACACAACCTAGTCAAGAGATCAACATAACCAAGAATGTAAAAGACTGGTAGTCCAGTTGTTAGTGCAATGCTTAGAAAATATGAGAATTGCAAATTTTTCACACCAAAACCGGCCATTCTACCAATTTTATATCATGTAAATACAAATATAGCCATAGAGAACTCATGCTTTCTATAAGCTTAATAAATTAAACTCCATAAAAATGCAAAATTGAAACCCTTTTGTGGAAGGACACCCCTACCTTCCTATCAAAACAAACATCATTGATGATTGAACCCAAATGAACATAGAAAAATTCCTTTTACTTCTCAATAACACCATATGATCATGTGCATAGCTTGGATTTGGGTCATTCACAAGATCCAATGAATTTCCTCCACTTCCTCTGCATTTATTTTTGCAATCATGGGAATTAACAACATTTAGTTACCTTTTCTTGGGTTATATCTAGTTTTTTATCTTTAAAGTTTGGGGAAAAATATCCATTGTTAGGTTTCAAGCATGCAATAGTTATAAAGATACACAGATGGTGAAACTTATATGATACCATTTCATGGTAACGATAACACATAGGGTATGTAAATAAGGATTTATATTTTCACCTATGTTCATGTTAATTCCAATACAATATTAAGACATATGCCTTCCATATAAGAATTGAAATTACAATTATGAACATGCCGAATATAAATCAATCTAACCAATATTCCTAAGTGGCAATGTGAAAATATTAAAGAAGAATACAAAAAGTTGAAAGAAATAATTAGTCAAGAAACATTGATCTAACTTTTCTTGGTTCCAATGAGCCAAGAAAGATTGATCTCACTTTTCTTGGTTGTGGTGGAGCAAGGTTTAATCGAATCTCAATTCACACCTAAACCCCAACCTAAAAAATGAAGATGTTAATCTTTTACCTGAATGCCTACAAAAAATACATTAATTATTCAATTATGGAACTCCCATTTAACTATATCTCTTAACTTGAAGATGAAAAACAATATAACATCAATTCAAACCAAGCCTAAATATGCTATTAAATGAGGATTGCTCAAGGCCAATAATCCAAAGAGACTTCCATCGATATTATCATTGGTACATTATTATCAAATTTATGCAAACCTTAAGATCATAAGCAATATCAAATAAACATGGAAGGTCCTTAAGTTTTAGGTAGGTATGAATTGAGCCCGTGATTTGGACGTATGGATCCATCCCATGATTTGGAGGTTATTCCTCGGCACTCCCAAATAAAATAACCCCCAATATTTATATTACTATGTCAAATTAAAAAACCCCCTTGACCCCTTAATACGGGGCAATATATTTTTGAGGTTTTTAAGAGTATTCAACCCCCCAATATGAATGGACGTGATATGATATTGCCTCACTAGTGAACCCCCCGTGTGAGGGACGCACAATAAGGAGGGCCTTATCCCTCAACAACCCTTAGTCTCCAAGAAGCGTATTTGGAAGGTCGAGGTAAAGATTCCCGATCGCTACACAGTGCTCCCTATAAAAAGAATAAAATGGAACTATCGGAAGGACCCGCCGAAGTGATGCCTAGACAAAGACGAGAAAAAGTTACCCAATGAAAGTATACAAATTGAATTTACACTAAAGGAATGTATTGATTTATCTTGAAGAAAAACTTTAATTTTAAATAAAATAAATATCTTAATTCTTTTATTTTAATTTTATTTAATTTTGAAAAAGGAGAAAATTTAATTTAAATGGAATTCTATTAAAAAAAAATATCCTGCGAAATATCTTAATTCCTTTATTTGAAATGTTATTTTGAAAAAGAAGCTTTTAAATTTATTTATTTTGAGAAAAAAAATTTAAAACTTATTATTTTTTAAAAGTAGTTTTTAATTTTATTTATTTTGAAAAATAAGTTTTTAAATTTATTTATTTTGAAAAAGAAATTTTAAAACTTATTCATTTTTTAAAAGTAGTTTTTAATTTTATTTATTTTGAAAAAGAAGTTTCAAAAGTTTATTTATTCTGAAAATGAAGAAAACTTAAAGAAAAGTAGAATTATATATATATAGGAGATAAATAGAAAAAAATTGAACTTGAATATTTTTGTGATAAATAAGAAAAAAATTGAAATATTTTTTTTTTACTAAAGAAAAGAAATAAATCAGAAAATATATTTTTGAATAAATATGTTTTATTTTAAAAATAAGAAGAAAGGAAAAGAAATATTTAGAATAAGTTATAAGAAAAGAGGATCTAGACAGCTATAATTTAGGAATTGACTGCATGCTCAGAATAGAAACACTCACCTGAATTGACTACATGCTCGGAATAGAAACACTCACCCGGCATTAATTTAGGAATTGACTGCACGCTCGGAATAGAAACACTTGTAATTTAAAAGTAAATAATTAATAAAATATGAAAAGAAAAATGAATGAGCGGACATAAACTTTTTTGGTAAATAGAGGGAGGGGAAGGAGAAAAGTCTCTTGCTCCCTGGTGTCCGGAATTGAGAAGAGTTTTATGTTTCTTAGGAGTTGGGCAAAACTGACCGGGGGTTGGGAGATCCCATCGAAAGTTTTGGCGTGTGTATTCTTACGACCTATTGGCTCAAGGGTTCGGGAGGAAGAAGACTACTCCCGATACTATAGGGAGGAAAATCGAGGGGTTGTTGGTATTTTCGTCGAGCGTCGGATTGCTCCAAATAGCTGATTCAACCACTACCACAGATGATCTACCCGCTCCAAATTCGGCAACTAATCAGGTTCAAATGTTTTTGAAATTACTTTTCTTTTTCTTTTGGTATTGAAAGTAAATTTACACTTCTATATCAAAGGAAATTACAAGTGCTGATCTAGTTGTTATGATAACTTATTTAATTGTTTATCATTAATCTTCTTAGGAATGTGGTCCCATGAAATTAAGCAGAGACGATCGAATCCAAGATTTTGGACAAATATGCTGTTACAATTGTTTTTGTTACTCTGTTCTATTATAAAATTTTATACTCTTTTCAGTGTTGTTTAGAATATTATATTGATGTGTATGGACCCTGTGTATGCGATTCTGTGTTTCGACATTTGTATGTTCTCAAATTTATGAGAATACGTAGAGAGACTAGAGGAATATTGTTGAAATCAATCTGGATTATATGAAATTTCCTTTAACTCTGTTTTTAATATGTGGGTAATTACAACTCCTGGGTAATGATTTGAGTTTTGGGAAAATCGTAGATCTGATATTCTGTAAACGTTATAAACCCTGTAGTTTGGATTATAAACCCTCTGCGTAAGTACTCTTGTTAGATTTCGATTCCTGGGTTATTATCCTTATTTAAAATTTAGATTTGCCACTGGTGAAGTCGATCTGTGCATGATCTGTGCATGACGCGATCTGCGAACACTCGGTATAAAGTTCCATTGAAACTCGATTTCAGGATTTATCCCATTGAAATTCGATTTAAGGCTTATAGTGATTATTTTAACTCCTCAAATTTTGTCCCCATTGCACTCGATCTGTGCAATGACGTGATCAGCGAACACTCTGCATTTGCATTCCCTTGAACTCGATTCAGGTTTCATTATTGTTTAAACCTTAAATCCTATCTTTTCTTGATGTTGATCTGTGCAGTATTAGGTTCAGCGTTTGTGCTATATTTGCATTCCATTGAAACTTGACCTCGGAATTACTTTTAATATTGTTTTAAATTTTTAAACTTGCCACAATTTCCTTACATCTCAGCGTTTTCGATAGACCAGGTAGGGATACTCGGCAACCTTCTTTTGTGGAATTTTTTTTTTCAGTTTGAGAACTCAATGTTACAAATATGTTAAATTAGTTGAAGAGTAGCAATATGAATATTGGTATTTCTGTGAATTTACTTCTCGTTGACCTTGGCCTTGTAATCAATTTCAGTCGAATCATCTTATGCAAAACTCGCCTTGGATCGAAGGCTACATTCTGTACCAATTTTAAATTTAACCTAATTAAGTCTATACCCTGTTCCTTTGGGAGAGGATCGGATTCATGGGGAACATCTTAATCATTCGGGCCTCAAAACCAAATCCGAGATCGAAATTTTGTGTCACCTTGGTTAATTCTTGATCTAATTCTTTTCAATCTGAGATTGTAACCAATAAATATTGAACACTGTCCTACTTATGGTTGTCAATCTAATTATGTATCAGTCTGAGACTTGGGGCATTACAAATGTTGACGCGGTAGCTAAGATTATTTTACATTGTGATAGATCCAGTTTTTAATTTAATCCTCCATCAATTTGAGATTAGGAATTCGTCAAGCATTAAACACTGTATGTAATAATCCTTTAATCGGTGTCTTGTTGTTTCTAAGACTCATATTTAGGTTGTATCTTGATCTTAAAGATTACTACGATTTATTTTTAGCATTGAATGGCCTTTTCCAGAATTCAGCATACCGCCTATTCTTTAAAACTTTTGTGTTCTTTTACCCTAGAAGTATGTGTTGTCTGCTTTTATATTTAAAAAAAAAAAAGTTATGTTTAAGGAATTTCTCCTTCACCAGATCAATTATTTACAAACCTCATATTTGGCTGCTTGCCTCCTTAGTTAGAGCACGATAGCATACACAGAGTTCACACTTTGGCCTGGACGGTTATTGGGCGTTTTCCAGAATTGTAAATTATAAATTAACTATGGTATTTGGCCTTTCCTAGAATTGTAATTTATAACCTAACTATGGTATTTGGCGTTCCCCCCAAATTTGCAATTGAAAATTGATTCTATTGTTATTACTATGTGTAAGAATTTTGAAGGAACACTGTTGGCATCTTAATTCAATTGAAGATTTACTATGCCAGTTCCCTTGCCGTGCAAGTCGAGACTCCACCCTTGATCAAGCTGTTTTTTTTGTAAATTGATTGTTATTTTTATATGTATAATTTATGAAGGAACACTGCGTGCGACAGCGTTAACTTTCAATTTAATCTGAGTTTTATAGTAGCCGTAGTTTCACTTGTATTATCAACTAGTTCACTGAAAGGTAGTTAGATTTAAATACTGTTCTTGTTATTTTGTCACATTGAAAAACATGTTACTTGTGTAGCTTGACCGTTGTAGTTTCACTTGTGTTAACAACTAGTTCACCGAAAGGTAGTTAGATTTAAATAATGTTCTCGCTATTCTTTCACATTGAAAAACATGTTACGTGTTTAGTCATTAGATATTCATTTATTTGAATTGTAATTATATTGAAAAGTGATTACTTATTAAATTAATATATCTTGATATTCATCTAATTGAATAGTATTTATATTGAAATGTGATTACTCATTAAAATTAATGTATCTTGATATTATATATTTGAATTGTAATTATATTGAAAATTGATTTAGTATATCTTGATAATTTGAATTATAATTATATCAAAAAGTGATTTCTTATTAAATTAGTATATCTTGATACATCTTGGATGTAAATGTTGTATGTGTGAGTCAATTACATTTGAGGAAAGAATCACTTGTTAACTAGTATTTGTTTAAATATATTGGATATAAATTAGTATAGGTGAGCTTTTGAAATTGGAAAATATACTTTTTGTTTAGTCCAGACATTTCAAGTGAAATAAGTACTGGATAGACACATATCCAAACATTTTAAGCGAAATAAGTATCGGATAGTCACATGTCATTATGATTCTTTTTAGTGATAAATGATTATGTTAGATAAACCAATCTTAATAGGATAAATATCGAAGCCATATTTTATTTATGAAATCACTCATGGATACTCCTTTTTTTGTTGGTGTAAAAAAAAATAAAAAAAAATACATTAGGGACGATGGTCATTACACATTGAACATTAAACATCGCTGGAATTTCTTTGAAACTGGACATGAAAAAGGTGAACATGATGGTGCATGAGCATGCGTAAAAAGAGCACTTCGAAGATGGCAAATGAACCATTCTTCTGCACGATTTCATTCAGCTGTAGAGGTTGTCCAATGGTGTAAATTAAATCTAAGCCATGATTATAATCAACAATCAAAATATGTGCACAGGTATGTACACGATTTTTTTAATTTATATTAATTGTCAATTTAAAAAAATGTACACTAGCATTTAAGTATATGTACACTAACATCAAAATTTGTCATTTGTGATTTATCATTTATTGTATAGGTTTTTTTGGCTTATTGGGGTCCAATATATAAATAGATCAATACCATACGACGCTAGCACCATACATGGGACTAAATATTTTCACTCTATTCAAACAAAATCCTTCCAAAACGTGTTTGCATTTGACAGTAGAAAGCAATCATGATTTTTTCATATTTGCACTGAAAATGTTGAATCTACAGAAGTTTGTGAAAACATAACGAACAACTACATAAAACATTCGAAACATACAGAGATTAATCCAAAGGGGAAAATGCCACTAGCAAACGTAGAAGAATTAGAATCAAAAGAAATAGAAATATCATCTGATGGCGATATAATTTTAGATCTTGTTAGAGAAGATAATGATCTTACAACTTTTTTGTTGATTATTCATTCTTGTCTATCATCTTATGTGTATAGTCAATTTAATTGATTTAAAAACCCTAACGCCAATTGCAATTTGCACAGCAGATGTTTTCGTTGTGATTGCACCTTTAGACAACAACGAAAATATGAAGTATTATTTGATGCGATGCACTGAAGGAAAGATGAAATTATTGGAGGACTACAATGACAACTAATATACATACGAGAGATGATCCATCATTTTAAAAGGCTATTTTTTCAGCATACCCATATGACTGAAAATTATGTCTACTTTCAGGATTATGAACTTGATGTTATATGTTGTCAATATAGTCATTTAGTATGTGCATTTCGAATAAAATTGGTACAAGTTCCATCGAAAAAACAATTAAAAACTAAAAAATGGAAATTGTCCAAATATGACCATGAATGGATAATTGAGGACGACATTCCATTGCAATGTTTTTAACTATATCAAAAATGAATTGATCGATGTTTTTGTCCATGTCAAATGTTGTGTACAATATTTTTTTTCTTTGAACTATGACTATGATCTTGAATGAGAACTAGAATAAGAGTTTAAATGATTGTATTTTAGCATGCTAAAATGAATTCGAAAATTATTTGGTAATTAAAACTTTAATAAAAGTTGGAAGAAGTTGAAAAATGTTATATTTCAACTATATAAATTGTTGTCTTTAATGTGTAATTTCGTCTCAAATTCTATGTAAAGTACTTTATTCGGGTCCCCATATGTCTATTAGACCACTTAAATGGATGAGATAACGGATGTGGCTGTCCCCACACTCTACCCTGAATCTTTACTTTTGACTAAATGATGTAAGTGAGGAATCACCGAGAAACCTGCTAGATTTTGTATTCATCTGATCTATTTCATATTTCTTTAATGTACTTAATAAATGAGAAATTATTATTCCTGACCCATTAGATGGGTTGATCCATTACTAGTTTTGTGGTGGGCTGAACAACTCATATAAATATGATCCATGAGTTTTTTAGAATATCACTTGTGTAAATTCACATAACTGAAATCACGGTAAATGGAGATAACGATTATTTGATTTTTAATCACAAGCAAGGATTCCAGGATTATGAAGCTTATGCTAAATTAAAGAAATGATTATTTACAACAAATCAATGAAGATTCATCAAATTGTTGGCTAAAATCATTGCTCTAATTTAGCATAAGTTTCACAATCCTATAATCTTTGCTTATGATTAAAAAACAAAAAATCATTAAATCCCCAATTGCCATGATTTCAGCAGCATCTATAGTTCACCAACTAACAAAATGTACCTGAACATTGAAAATATGAATAATTAGTTAAAAATTAAAAATATGAATCATTTATATAAATTTCAATTTATCATTTATATGAAATTCAAGTTTTATGTTGAAACCAAGATCCTATATATCAAACAAACATGCATTCTTAACATTCCTGACATTCCTAACATTAGATTGTATAACATTCCTAACATTAGATTGCACCTATCAAAACTTCCTAACATTCATTCTTAACATTCCTAACATTCCTATCAAAATTTGAACCTAACATTTATTCTTAACATTCCTAACATTCTTATCAAAACTTCCTGACATTAATTCTTAACATTCCTATCAAAACTTCATATCATATCAAAACTTCCTAACATTCATTCTTAACATTCCTTACATTCATTCTTAACATTCCAAACATTCCTAACATAAGATTGCACCTATCAAAACTTCCTAACATTCATTCTTAACATTCCTATCAAAACTATTTATCCTGTTTAAACTTCCTAACATCCATTCTTAACATTCCTAACATTCATTTTTAACATTCCAAACATTCATAACATTAGATTGCACCTATCAAAACTTTCTAACATTTATTCTTAACTTGAACCTAACATTCATTCTTAACATTCCTAACATTCCTATCAAAATTTCCTAACATTCATTCTTAATATTCTTAACATTCATTCTTAATATTCCTAACATTCCTATCAAAACTTTCTATCCTATCAAAACTTCATAACATTCATTCTTAACATCCATTCTTAACATTCCTAACATTCATTTTTAACATTACAAACATTCCTAACATTAGATTGCACCTATCAAAACTACCTAACATTCATTCTTAATATTCCTATCAAAACTTCATAACATTCATTCTTAACATTCCTAACATTAGATTGCACCTATCAAAACTTCCTAACATTCATTCTTAACATTCCTATCAAAACTTCAGAACAATCATTCTTAACATTCCTAACATTCGTTCTTAACATTCCTATCAAAACTTCCTAACATCCATCCCTAACATTCCTATCATTATTTACATCTCAACACTGAATTTTTTTTACATCTACATACATACATAAATTTAATAATACATACATTCATAAACATGCAAAAACATATTCTAAACATTTACCACACAGAGCATGTAAATTCAATGTACATGCATATAATAAAAAAAAACATTCATGAACATGTGAGTTCAATGTACATATGTATAATCCAAAAATAAAGCTCCTTGATATCCAAAACTTCAATATATATATCAACAAAAAAATAGCAATATAAATCATTCTCTAAATGGAAGTCCACCACTATCCTCCACTAGGGTCTTCCCTTGGACTCGACCCAATCTGCAACATGTATAAAAACAGATTATGGATATCATAAATTATTTAAACAATTTTAAACTAAATTCAAACATTAAAATATTAAACTTATATCAAAGAAAAATTCAATTATTAACAAAATTACCTCAAATTCTCTAAATGCAAGTCCACCACTATCATCCACTAGAGTCTTCCCTTTGCCTCGAATAGATCGAAGATATCCCTCCACTGGAGTCTTCATTTTCCTCAAAGAGATCGAAGAGACCTAAGCTGCAACATGTATAAAAGCAATTTATGAATCTCATAAATTATTTAAACTATTTTAAACTAAATTCAAAAAATTAAAATATTAAACTTATATATCATAGAACAGTTCAATTATGAACAAAATTACCTCGATGCCAATATCCACATCCATCAAGAAACCTATATCTTCACCGCCAATTTCCATATGTTCTCTTCCCTAAAATTTAAATTTTGTTAAAACATAAAACATAGTGCAAGCAAAAAAAACTAAAATTAAGTAATTAATTTAAAACTGAAACAAAAAAAATTAAATCATTAGCTCACAAGAAATGGAAAATCATCTAAAAAGTTCGAATCTAAAGTAACCTGCATGGACAAGTCAAATTAACAATAAGATACATAGTTAAATTAAAAATAAATAAATAAAAGGATAAAATATCTTTCAAACATAAATATAAATATGTAAATAATAAATATACCTCTCCAAGATGCTCTTCTACATTTTCAACATTTTCACTAGTGGAGACTCGAAAATTATGTTCATTCAACATTCTAGAAAACTGCAACCAATAAACATTTACATAATGTATTTATTACTATATATCAAAACAGGCATAATATCATACATAGATATAATGTAACAAAAAGTTCAATTCAAAATGAATAAAAAAAGTAAATAAATTGAAAGTACACAAACCTCTCCTAAACTCGATGTGTCATTGGATAGGACATCCGAAGCTATATCACGACAAATCTTAGCATAAGCCTTGATATCTTCAATGCTCATTCCATCTAACTCATATTTTTTTTTGTAAACAAAATTTTGCCGAATAGTGGCTCGAGCCCTCTCTCAACTCAATCCCACATCAACTCCTACAAATGCCGAAGTTAAACCTTAAACAACAACATGCCTTGCAGTTGTCCCAAGTTTTGATGTGAGCTCCATCTCTAATTTGTAAGTCACAAGCCTAGGTGGGCGATATATCTGAGGTGGAGGTCAAAGAGTAGTGATATCTCGAAGAGCACATTTTCTATTGTATATTCGCCCCTTTCCAACTCCATAAAAGTCGGAATGATTATCACTATAGTCTGGCTTCATATTTTAAAAAAACTCGGCATAAAAAAATCTGGCAAAATAATTAGAAACCTCATCATTCCATGGCAACCGAGCATAGGCTGCAAGGAACCGATCATATAAATGATGTGCAAGATGAGGGTGCTTAAAATATTGCACTTTCAATGCTTTTCGCTTTAGGTCCTCTTTGAAGTTAAGCATTCCCATGGCCTGTTCTTTGGTCACTCTCTCCTTCACAACAGTCCACTTATCTGGACCCATCACTTGGTCCCTTTTTCTCCGCATCAAGTCAACAAAACCATTTGTTGTTGGTCCAAGATCTTCATATACCTCAATGAATTTTTGTAATGATCCCAAAACCATCTCTAAACTTTCTTTGTTCTCTGGAAGGAGATCCAAACAAGAAAGATCACGTTGCATCCTTTTATAGTGAGATCTACAACTTTCAAGGGTTGTTTGTTAAATACCACTTTCCCATGGAAGCTCCGCAGGTAAATCAGATGGATAAGTTGTTATGGGTGTACAACCCTCGGCTAGTTCAACAAATTGTGTCCTGGCTCGACCTTTGTCACCCTGTGTAGAAGGACGAGCCTCTTGGGGAACTTGATTTTCACCCATGTCTGTCTCCCTTGCTCGATCTTCCTCCCTCTCTACTTCAAATACAAACAAAGTTATGTGTAAACATGTACAAACTGGGTACACACAAAAATACAATTTATACATGTATTAAAAGATTGATGTTCATACCGACAGAAGGTTAAGATTGACGTTCTTCCATGGAAGATAAAAGGGAACCATCTGTACTCATATTGCCTTGTCAATGATCGGATGAATGTGAACTGTACAATAAGCTTGAATCCTGAGGTGAAGTCGACAACTTTCAATTATCAATTGGGACACCAACTTCCGAATAATGTGATGACCTCCTACGCTTTTGCCTTGAAGACTCCTCTCTTTCCATTTGATATGATATCTACACTTACACAACTATCAACTCATAACATATATAAATTCTACATGTTAATTCTACAAATTCTAAGACCTAGCTGCTAAAGAAACTAAGTTCTTTAATAAGGACCTAAATATACCTAATATCATCTAATGGTTTTTAAAATGAGTATAGCTAATATTGTTGGATGTATGAGGAATTAGTGTGCCAATCTTTTAAGTGTTTTTGATGTTTTAAATGAATGGAACCAATATGGTTAAATATTAAGTGAATGTTACATTTCTTTATGTCAAAGAATTAGTGCATGAACATGTTAAATCTTAATTTAAATCTTAAATTAACAACTTATTTGATATTTTAATAATTTAAACATAAATTATATCTACAAATATTTTCATTATTCAATAGAATCATAAAAAATTGTTTTCAATTTGAAACTAGTACCTTTTTAAAAAAATCTTATTTTTCCATGAACACAAAAGCAAAAAACTCTAAACACAATGAGAGCTTGGACTGTACAATATATTTTCATTAAGTGATTGAATGAAGTAAACCACTTACAATAACTATTTTTTCAAAATATTAAATTTTTTCTACATACCTGTACATATCATCATCAAACAAAACTATTCATGAGGACAGAGTTCATGAACTCTGTCTCACAGAAGATAACAAGTGTTCAATCTAGAAACGGTGACGATTCATGGTATTATGTTTCCCGAGTTTGCCATGTTTCAACATAAGGAAAACATAATACCATGAATTGTCACCTTTTCCAGGCTAAAACTCAAGACCATCGTTTTTCCTCAATTAGTTTCTCAATTCAATAGGAGTGTTGCCAGCAATCTTGATTTTCAGCCTGGCCAACATTTATTAGCTATTTTACAGTTAGTGAATTGAAAGTGGCTAAGTCAATGCAAAGAAGAAAGGTAATAAGTTTGACTAAATATGATAATTGTACATTGTTTAAATATTACAATTTCATTTTTCATAATCTTTCTCGTAAGGTAATAAGTTTGACTAAATAAACTAGTTTGATAATTATAACCCCAAAAACTTGTGACGGTTGACTTCAAAACAAAGATTCATTTTTAACAATTTCCTTTCCTCTAAATCCCATTATGAAACAATCAAAAGTAAACATATAAATAAACATACACATATATTATTTATGCAAATTGACATATGGACAGAGTTCATGAACTCTTCACTCACTACTTTGTTTTGTGGTTTTTTTGGCTCATTGAAATAATTTATAAAACTAAGTTTAATTGTTATATTGACTACCACAAATAGAACTAAATATTATTTCAATATAATAAGGAGTTTAAATCTGGCATCTCTTAAATGTTAAACTAAACATGGTCATAATATACTAACTTTGAAACATATAGAAAAAATTCTATAGAAACAACCTAGCCATAATAGCTCATAAATTAGACCTCTAATAAAGACTAACATGATTACAACAAAGATTAAGAATTACCATAATATATGATAGTTCAAAGCTTACTCATATCTATGGAATACTATAGCTATAACATAACACACTAAACAATGGTAATCATAATTTAAGCATTATGATGTGATTAAACAGGTAAAGCTGTTGTAATTCAATGCAATAAGCTAATACCATTAGTTAGGGTTAAATGACAGATATGTGAGTAGTTCATTATCTCATGAGCTTTGGATAACTAGTGTAATTAGTAACAAATGACAATACTTCTATGCTTTCCATATTAGAGTTATAATGCATATTAAAATTGAGCTTGAACCTCTATTAAAGCCCAATGATTATGATAGCTTACTTATATCAACATATTCAATCAAAACCAGTACTTAACTAGTCTGGATCCCATTAAAGTAGAGTACATTGCAAGCTATAGAAGCTGTTATAGTTAACGAGCTGTGAATTACAGAGTCAAAATAAAGCTCACAGCTTAGGACATATATATGAAGTAAGTCCATTAGTATATGAGCTTACATAGGTAATTAAGATGAGTCTTGTATTCACATGATGATAGAACTTAGCTAATTACGTATATAGTTATTATATAAATTACAGTACTACCAGCTAGTGATCTTGATGTCACATATTGGTCTTATATCAAATAACAAGCATAGTTGAGCTATGCTAATCCTTACAACATCAGTATTGGTATAATTACTAATAATGTTATTTAAGGCTCTTAGTTTGTATATGTTCATTGACTTATATGCTCTTATTGATCTTATAGCTGTCAAATCTTAATTATCCTTATATGTTGATCTTACTACTAGTTCCATTGGTCCAGTTGTATACGTAATATATGGTGTTATAGTTGTACTAAAAACTATTTACATTAGTGCTTACTTTGTGTCCATATTACACTATGATCCTAATATGGGTAATCTGAGCAGGAAATCTAAATATTACTATAATCGCTCTGAAAAATGACAGCAGATTAATTAAGTGTGAGGTAGTCATCTCTGAAAAATGATAGCAGATCTGTAAATCTTCCTCTTCTTATAAAAATAGGTTTGTCAAAAGACCTATATTTGAAGAAAATATGTCGGTTGATTATTTTGATGGAGCATATAAAAATGGATTGGGAAGTGCTGGCATATGCTTACATATCAAGAGGGGTTACCAATGCAAATTAAAAATTGCTTACATATCAAGAGGGGTTACCAATGCAAATTAAAAATTGCAGTTGGTCCTGGATCAAACAACAACGCCGAGTTGGTGGCTTGCTGGGGTCTTCTTTGGTATGCAAGAAGACGTGAAATTCAAAGTTTGCAGGTTGCTGATGACTCCAAAGTTGTCGTTGAGTGGGAAAATGGTGTCAATGATTTGGCTTCTTTACATTTGTCTTCTTAGAAGAACAAGATTTTAGAACTAAGACAAGATTTTGCATTTTTATCTTTTACTCATATATATCGAGAATTTAATGAGTCCGCTGACATGCTTTCTAAAGAAGCTATAGAAGATTTTGATGGGTATATCCATTTTTAGGAATTGGTCGATGGTTTAACCATTGATTTGAGAATCTTATATTTTCATCAACCATAGTGCCTTTTGGAACTTCTGAACAGTTTTGTTTTTCCATGTATATGACTGTAGATTATCACTCTTGGACATAGAAGTTAGTCTTCTTCCTAGAAGTACAATGCTTGTTTGATGGTATAGATGAGGAGAGAATGCAGTAAAATTGTCTCTCAGTTATTATAAGTATTTTGTATGATGTAACTTTGATTCGAAATGAATAACAAGTTACTTTTTTCTACTTGAAAAAAGAGTAACAATAATATGTTATATTAAGAAATATTTTGTTTGAACTATAGTATTTATAAGTAACAATAATATGTTATATCAAGAAATATTAATTCTATGCTTCATATAAAATTGAGAGAAAGTGATATTTTAATAAAATAATAAAATATTAAATAAAGTTTAAAAAATTACAAATTCAAAAATAATATCCAAAAAATGTAATTTAATAATTAACATTAACATTTAACATTTTAGTAATTAAAAATTTTACAATGTTAACATGGTATTTTACCTATAAGAATTTGAAAGCATATGAAAAACTTACGTATTATTATTATTATGAAAAACATTTTTTTTTCACACAATTATGAAAAGCACTTTTTTTTTTCACAGAAAAATTCAACTTACTATTAATATACGAAATAGTAAATAAAACCAGCTGTCAGAAACATACAGTCTGCTCTCACACCCTGTCATAGAGAGCACTAGGGACAGGCCAGACATAATGCCAGGTGAGTCATCATCTACATCAGAAAAGTCCAAAATATAGTGCCATATGTCCACAAAATAAAGTAGGAATCCCTCCAGTAGGAGAAACGGATCCAAATATCACCAGTACAACCAAGTAACCATAACCATATATATATAATGGCCTCAAATACAAACAGCCACAACTGCAGCCATAAGAGGCTGACATATAAGCCGCAAAAAGAAGAGTATGTATACAAAAACGTCCAACAAGTAGTTGGATCCAGTCCTTAAGAAGGATCTGCACATAGAACTAACAAACATATAAGTATATCAACCCGCATAATAAGGAACATCAAAAAACATAAAGTGTAAGTAATAAAAACAAATAACATCAAGTCCAATGTAAATGACATGAGCCCTGGGTAATAAGTATATCCTCCCGCCATTCTTGCCACATGATGACCCCAACCTGAGAGGTCAGTGCCTTCTTAGATAGCATGTCCGCCTCCATATTAGCCTCCCTGAATACATGTTCAAAATGTATATGTTCAAAGTCCCGGATAAGTAACTGTGCCGCATCCATCCAGTGTTTAAGAAGCATTACATTGAGTGATGTCTTGCCTCTTGCCCAAGAGATAATAGATAATGAATCTCCAAAAACTACAAGTGAGGAGATCTTTCTCATCCGAGCCCAGAACAGTAAAAGCCAAAGGGCACATAACTCACTCCTCGTATTGGATCCATTGCCCAGATTTAGCCAGATATGTATGGAAACATTGTTGGAAATGTATATAGTGGCACCCGCTCCACCCCCCCCCATACCGACCCGCTACTGCCCCATCAAAGAATCCACATGGAAATATCAACACAGTAGGGGAATATCTACGATTCTTAACCAGTCTATCTCTACCACTTACAGCACCGTGGATAGAGACATATTCATTATGTGCAACAAGGGTTTTAAAGCATAACCCATCCCGGTAAGGAAGTCTGTTTTCAAAAATATATAGGTTACGGGCCTTCCATACCTCCCAGATCATAAAATATGAGAGTTCTGTACACCTAGCATCAATACGAGAGCATGCATTGAGACAATCACTCAGAGAGCAATGGTTCCATCGAAAATGCACACCAACTTTGTTTGCAATTAATTTCCAGAGGTCCCGTATGAACAAACAGGAAGTGAATAGGTGGTCTACCGATTCCTCCTGTGAGCAACAAAGGGAGCACCATCCCGGGCCGCAGAATCCACGACGACATATGTTGTCCCAAGTTAGAATCTTGTTACACAATGCTAGCCAGACAAAGCATTTTATCTTAAGGGGCAAGGCAAGTTTCCAGATAGTTTTATCCCACCAATGAACCAAAGACCGTGACTCAGCAAACATTGCATCATATGCCAATTTTGTTGTTACATTCCCGCCAGCCACATCCCACGTCCAGACTAATCTGTCAGCAACATCGGACAATCTTATATTAGATTGGTAAATCGGTCTGATATACGCATCCCATTCAATCCCCAAGGAACCCGTTAGTCCCAGCTGAGCAGCCGAAATCCAATGAGATCGCCCATCCACATATCTGCCAGCCACATGTGCCAAAGTATAGTAACCATTAGCTCTGAGATGTGTCCTCAAATCCACCGATAGAGTATGTCTCACTGATCCCCCTACGATCGGATCCAGTCCCAACTTTATATCATGTCCATTGCCCGGCAACTAAGCAATCCAATGTGTAATGACCCTGAAGGCACCCAACAAACCATTCCAAATATTTGAGACACCCAATGTTGCAGGTCTGTTCAAACGCAACCAATTTGTCACCAAATTTTTTTTCAGATACTTGGCTTTGATAATCCTTCCCCAAATCGAGTTATCAAAGAGGACGCGCCAGAGACTTTTTGCGTGCAGGGCCATAACAAAGGATTCGAGATCCTTAATATTCCAGCCCCCCAAATACTAGGGACGAGCCAATACTCTCTAATTCATAAGATGAAATTTCTCCTGAATACCACCACCCAACCACAAAAAACTAAACACCTTCCACCTGATTAAACATAGGATGGTTCGTGGGATTTTGCAAAGAGAGAACCAATATACACCTAAGTTTTGTAATACAGCTTTCACCAAAGTAAGCCTGCCACCCAAGGATAAGTGTCGGAAGCTCCAGTGACTAATACGCATTTCAAAACGTCTTACAAGCCATGACCAAGCATTTATCATGTAATTGGATGGCTTAATGAAGAATCCCAGATATTTAGTACCAGCTTCAAGTTCATTGAATTTTAAGGGCAGAATATTACTGATCGACTGTTCCACATCAGCCTCCAACGAGTGTTTCAAGAAGAGTGATTTTATATAGCTGATAATCATACCAGTGACCAGGCAGAAAAGGTCAAGTATTTTCTTGTATTGTATCCATTCAGCAAGAATACCCATACCAAAAAGCATAACATCATCCACAAACAATGAGTGTGTAACAGAAATCTCCCTAGATATTTTAATACCAGCAATCCTTCCTTCCCTACGGGCCTTGTGTATGGATAGACTCAAACCTTCTATGACCAACAGAAACAGAAGTGGTGATAGAGGACAGCCCTGTCTAAGTCCCCGTGTTGCCTTAAAAAAATCGGTAGGATGTCCATTAATTAGAATAGCATAATTGACTGAGGATATACATGCCATAATCCATTTCATCACCTTCCATGGCAGGCTGATCTGGATAAGGATAAGTCTCAGGAAATTCCAGTCAACCTTATCATATGCTTTCACCAGATCCAATTGTAGGATGAGTGCTTCCATTCTCCTCTGTTTAATAGTATGGAAGATTTCCTGTGTCACACCCACAGCATCATGGATCTGCCGCCCACAAAGAAACCCATATTGTTCCATGGATATGTGTCTAGAGAGCAGAGGTTTAATTCTATCCGCGATTATCTTAGCAATAATCTTGTAGACCAGATTGCATAAAGAAATCGGTCTGAATTCATCATAATTATTCGGATGAGATGTCTTCGGGATGAGTGCCAGATAAGTAGAATTTAGAGCCCCAGAGACAATGCCCAATTTCCGAGATTCATCCACAGCCATCCGGAGATCTTCCCCCATAATATCGAAGAAATGGATGAAAATCTCCACCGTCCACCCATCCGGTCCAGGAGATTTATCTTTTGCAAAACCTCGCAGGGTGCTTTCCACATCTCCCAGAGTGACATCCAGGAATATATTATCCCCCTCCTCATCATTGAACATCCGTGGATATTCCTTGATAAGCTTAAACTGTTCAGCCAGTAGTATTTTTTGGGTCACAATAATATTCCTGGAAGTGACGAACAACCTCATTCATTAAATTCTCTTCCCCCCAAATCCACCCGCCCATATGATCATTCAGATCCCAGATGGCGTTTTGCATCCTACGGGAGTCAGCAAAAATTTTGTATTCAGATCCCCCGCTCTGAGCCAAGTAGCTCTACTCTTCAATCTCCAGGATTCTTCCTGCATCAGAAGAATTTTCATTTTTTGACACTCCAATGTAGAGAGTTTTGCAAGTTCCATAGTGTTTAGTCCAGTACCAACACCTCGATGCATCAGAGATTCCACTTCCATTTCAATCTCAGCAAGTTCCCTTCCCATCAAGGCTTTTTTGTTTTTTTCCCACTTTATTGTATAGTCTTTTAACACCTTAAGTTTCACCGCCAGCTTGTCCATAGCAGATCTCTCCCCCGAAACATCCACCTGCAACCACACATTCCTCACCCCCGAAGTGTATTCCACATCCGAAAGCCATGTGGAGTTGAATTTGAATGGGAAGGATTTATGGTAGGGTTCCTCATCAAATTGAAGAATTATAGGGAGATGATCACTGATTTTAATTTGATGAATCCAGGACCCATAGTTCTGAAAGCAAGATAGCAATGATTCCGATATTAGGAATCGATCAATTCGTTTTTGTATCAGATTATCCCCCTTCCTACCATTTGACCAAGTAGGTGCCAACGGCCGCGAGGCCACATCAATCAAAGAATACTTCATGAATAAATTTGAAAAATAGGGGCCCAGGGGATCCCTCCTGGCCAAGCCCCCCCAGAACTCCTCATCACCTCAAGTGAAGTTTAAGTCCCCAGCAATAATTAAGTTCTCCAAATCTAGCAGATGTTCCGAGGCAGCCACGTTCCAGAAAGTCTCCCGATCATTATAAGGACCATAACAATTTGTAATATTAATGTTCTTCTCCGATCCCCTAATGTTTCCAGACAACAAAATACCCAGTGAGATATGTGATGGAATTAGTCTCAAAACAAGCGGGTTCCAAGCAGCTAAAAGGCCACTAGAAAGTCCAGCCGCATCCACAGAACAACACATCCATCCCGGCTTGACTTTGTTAAAAAAGATACGAGCTTTTTCCCCGCAAACCATGGTTTCCTGTAGTAATACCAAATCAGGTTTGACAATCTGTAGCACATGTTTGAGGGCCAATTGTTTGGGCAGGCCCCCCACCCCCCGAATATTCAGAGAGAAGAAAATCATTTCCTAACCCTCGCAAGGGCTTTCAATCCTCTAAAAGCCCGGGTATCAAAAGAGTTGGGGGAGTTCACCTTGCAATGGTCAACCTCTGTCCCCCAGAGTGACCTTCTTGTTTTTCCTGGCACTTCTAGTTTTCAAAGGAGAGAAGTCCTGAGCTAAGCCTCCCCTGTGTGCCCCCTTTTGTATACAAATGTCTCCAGTTGTAACGGGTATGTCCATATCAGAAATATTACAAACCCTCCCAGCCGGAGCAGTATCCTTCAGGACCGATGATCCCCCCAAATCTCTATCAATTGTCTCGATAGTGTCCACCACCCTGTTCTTGAAAAATGTAGGTATGGGAGACTTTTTCACCATATCTGAGTATGATGGGATGAGTAAAGCATTCCCACCCGGTTCAGGAGATATATTGTGTCCAACGATGGGGCAGTCCGACACCACTAACTTCACGACACCACTAACTTCACAGGAATCACTCCACAGATCCCTAACCCCCCGACATCATTGTCGATAATATTCTTACCAGTTCCCATCTCCGCAACCTCACAATTCCTCACAGCATCCTAGACAAGAGAGGGTATCTCAGAATCGGTAGATACAAGCACCGTCGGGACCACAGAAGAAGAAGGTCCCACAGATACCCAGTTAACCGGTGAGGTATCCACAGGGCTGAAAAGCACTTTATGAGAGCATTTTACCGCATTATAATTAAAGCGCCGGCTCGCTTTGTTACCGCATGAAAGGCTTAGGAACTGGTTACCACATTAAATTTATCGCATTGGTTACCGCATTAAAGTGAAAGTTATGGCGTCTCTGTTCTTATCTTATTTATGTCACAGGACCAAACAGCCATAAACAGTAAAATAGGAGGCAAACAGCCCTGAGCATATAAACAGTAAAATAGAAGGCGAAGCCCGCTCAACCCCTGCACATTCAATTCATTTACAGCTAATATCTCATTTTTATTTACAGCAGTTTTAGGCTCTACATTTATTTCTTAGCAGCTGCTCTAATATTTGTGTACATTCATTAACTTACGATTTCATTTAAAACTTTAACTTAGAAGAGAATCATCTTAAGATTTGATTCCCACTCGATTAAATTAATTTTTATTAAGATTTGATTCCCTCTCGATTAAATTAATTTTTATTAATGTCACGATGTCTAAACCACGTGGGGATCGTAAACTTATCAAAACTCAACTGGATTGTTTGTTTAATCTAATTTTAAAATCCATTATGTCCTGCAACAAAAATAAAGAAAAACATGAACCCCACTTCCATGATATCCTGCAACCATCTATCGTGAAATAAAAAACAAAACTATTCAACAATCTATCGTGAAATAAAGAAACAAGACTATTCTATCTTCACAGGGTCTGCACTAGCAGCTTACAAATTTCAGACATTCCCGGTAGAACCTATTAATCCAACACATTCCTGAGACATATTACTCTGACTATACCCCAACGATGGAGAGATATCGGAAGCCGAATTGAGCCTTCCACCTGACCGGCTTCTGGTCGATGTTTCCTCCCCAGACTGGTCATCCGTATACCTAAAAAGGCCTCTTCTGGGATAACCACCCATAATACTCACGCTAAACGAAGCCGTGCAAAGGTTAGGAAGAGGAGCTTCGCCTTCCAGTATTTGGCACACATGGCGCATGACCAGTCTGTAATCCGGCTCTGGATGAGAGCACAACAACCCCAATTTCAGCACTTTATCCATCTCGCCCACATCATATGCCTTCCCCAGCTTTGGATCCGATGCCTCCAGAAGCGTCCCCTCCGTGTACAGCTCCCACGCCCATTCCGCCAAAATTACCCGCTCCGCGCAGTTCAATGGATCCACAGGCCTCCTCCCGCACGCCACCTCCAACAACAGAACCCCGAAACTGAACACGTCCGAGCTCGGCGTGGCCTTCCCCGTTTGTATGAGCTCCGGCGCTATGTACCCCAGCGTTCCCACAACATGAGTCGTCTCCGGATTCTCACTGTGATCGTACAGCCGAGCGAGGCCGAAGTCTCCCAACCGTCCGTTGAGCTCCGAATCCAGCAGCACGTTGCTCGACTTCACGTCTCTGTGGACGACCCTCTTCTCCCATTGCTCGTGCAGATACAGCAGCCCTGCAGCCACGCCTTTGAGGATCGCATATCGCTGAGGCCACGGCATGACTGTTGTCGGGTTCCCAAATATGAGTTTATCCAGGCTACCATTGGGCATGTAATCGTAAACAATGAATAGCTTCTTCTGCTTTCGGCACCAACCACGGAGCTGAACCAGGTTCCGGTGCTGTAGGCGCCCCATACTCGATATCTCTGCGACAAACCCTTTCATTCCCTCCGTGAACTCCTTTGTTATGCATTTCACTGCGACTTCTTGGCCGCTGCTAGGAAGAACGCCCTTGTAAACCTTACCGAAACCTCCTTGCCCCAAAACGTTTTCTTCCGTGAACCCGCACGTCGCGATGTTCAGTTCCTTGTGAGTGAATCTATGGGGCCAGTATTCCTGCTCCCACTCTTCCATAGTTTCCCTGTTCTTCGCTCTTCTGAAAAAGACGACCAGAACCGTCAGTGAGAATAGAACGAGACCAGCCACGGTGACGCCGGCTATGAATCCCCGGCCCGGACGCTTGGAATATATGTTAACAAACGAAGGAAGACGCGACACATCGAGGGGCGGCGCTGTGCCTTCCGTGGTAAAGCTCCACGCCAGAATATAATGGTCTTCCGCAAAGTTCCCTGTGGCAGCGGAAAATCCAACGAACATCTTTTCTTGCAGAACGCTGTACAGATCGATTTTTCTAGATATCAGCGGCCTCTGCGGTCTCGGCAAGCCAACCCGCGTAATGGTAACGTTGACGCGGCTTTCAAGATGATCGTAATCGATCCAGGCCTGTATGTTCTGTCCGCTCTTGAGGCTCAATCCATGGAAGCTGTCCTCCCCATCCCAGTACCCGGCGTTCTCGGTCTGGACTGAGACGAGGTTGTCGATGTCCACGCCCACGTGGTTGCCGTTGGGGTCATTGAATTCCACATTCGTGCTCGTATCGAACTCCACTGCGAATAAGTGATTGTATTCCTGCCCGTTGCTGCTGAGGTTAAGCAAGCCCATATACTCGGCCGACAGAGCGCCCATGGTAGATGTGTAAGGCGTCATGATGAAGGCTATTCCGTGCCCGCCTGCGTCAGACGGAGGAGGCACAATGGAGAAAACAAAGGTAGTGCTGAAGGAAAAAACCGTCTCGTTGCTTTTCATCTGCACTGGAATTGAATACAGCGCGCGGCCTAAAATGAAATGCGAGTGATTTGAGAGGGCGAGCACGGACTTGGAGTCGATGACAGAAGCCTCCCCCTCCAAGATCAAGTGGCTTCCATTGAATCCGTCGAAGGCGAAAGTGGTATATTGTGGAGAATCCCCGTCCTCGGCCGCCTGAGCAGAAAACAGTAATATGATGATCAAGTGGATGAAGGTTATCAGGAGGATCTGGAGTCTGCGCCATGGAATCATGACGAATTGATTCTTTCGCTTCAGCAAAAATATTCCTGGTTGGAAAGAATTATACAAGGTTGTTGAATCTTAATACAGGGATTTTTCTGATCGATTTTGTGGTTGGAAAGAATTATACAAGGTTGTTGGATCTTAATACAGGGATTTTTCTGATCGATTTTGTCGTGGGCCACAAATCTGTCCTTGAAGATTCACCAACCAATTCATAACGCGATGACGATCACTATTCTGATAACTGCTGGTCATAGATAGCAGCCAACGATTCTTTTTGTTTTCTTGCGTTTTACAGCCCGATCAGTACCAAATTATATCGACTGCCGTCCATATGACTTGACAATGCCACCCACCATAATTACAAGCCACCGATCGCCTAAATACATTGTATGACAGCGAAATTGTTAGTAATGTCATTATGGGAAAGATTACAGCGATTTCATTGCATCAAAGTCAAATTTAAATTTAAAACGATTTCATTGCATGTGGTGTACTATAAATTACAGCGAAATTATTGGGTAAATCACATGAAGTTAAACTCCAATGACGTGTAATTCAAAACAAAAGAAAGACCGATAATAATAGTACTTGATCCATAGGTAGAAAGTAGTATTCAGTGCTTTGGGACTCTCTTCCTGGGCTAACTTCAATGTGGCAATCAGTGTTTTGGCACTCTTTTTTACTGGACTAAATGATGTTACTTCTCCCACATTGCTTGTGGACTTCCATTTTCTACATTTGTCCACATTTATCAGGAGCATAATATTATGGTTGATTCATTTTTTCGGCGTGGTTTTGGTCTTGAGGCTAAGACTGGCTAGATTTACTATGAGATAATGGAGGAATCCCTTCCTTCCTCTAGGGGTTTCTGGAAAAATTTTGTTGTTTAATATTTGCTTTTTTTGGCGGCTCTATTATTTGGTAGTTCATTTTATTCTTCTACTTTTTTTTGCTGGTTACTATTTACTGTTTGGATCTATGGTTTGATTTTAAACTTAACGGGGGATAGTTATATCTTGGTCTACTTATTATTAGTATCTGCATGGTCTTGGGAGTTCTCGAATGGGAATGGACTCGGTAATTTGATGATTCACTTTGGATGTAATATTGGTCTTTTCTGATCACTGCACTTTGTATATTTATTAATAAAGTATAGTTTTTTTCTTGTGGAAAAAAAAAAGTAAAAAGTAGTATTCAAAATTAACAAAACTTTTCAGGAAAAAAATATTGTAAATTTTTATTTATTAATGTGTTTTAATAAGCAGTTTTGTTCTAAACATTAACGTGAAAAGATAAAAAACTTTTAGATCGATTTAAATTTGAATATAATGTAAAAAGTTAAAAAATGGAATATATAATAGTAGTGCTTTATTTTACATAAAGTTGGTTTAAATGTCGAGGAGAATCTAAATCTATACTCGTGTAAAAATATGTTTTGTTAAATAAATTATAATATTTTTAGAATTTTTAAATTAAAATCAATAAAAGTTGAAATTATGATGTCAATTGATTAGGGAGCACTTGCGAACATTGACAGTTCGTTTTAGTGTGTTTTTTATTAATATGTAATAGTTTAATATATATAATAAATAATAGTTTAATATATATAATAAATAAGAGTTATCATTAGTAGGTTGTTATGAAATTTGGAAACTTAACTTTATTGTTTAGAGTGTTTTGATATTTGGAGAATTGTTAAAAAAAAACACCACACTAATATATATATATATATTATTGTTTGGAGATTTAGAATTTTTTTATTTTCAGTTGAAAAATTAGTGGAAATTGAGAAATTTGTTACAAAGAAAACTACCAAATCTATATATATATATATATATTATTGCTTAGAAATTTAGAAATTTGTTACAAAGAAAACTACCAAATCAATATATATATATATATAATTGCTTAGAAATTTAGAAACTTGTTACAAAGACAACTACCAAATCAAAACTATATATATATTATTGTTTAGAGAGTTGTAAAAATAACATGTTATTTAACCGGTCTCTCCATTTTGTAACTAATTATAAAAAAATAGAAATGAGTGTAAAAATAGTAGTTTTACTTTTCCAAAAAGGTTTTCTCTCTTATTTTGATGTTATTTTCTAATGAATGTCATAATGGAATGATGTTTTGCTAATTCATGAAATCAAGTGTCTCCATTTTGTAACTAATTACAAAAAAAATAAAAATGAGTGTAAAAATAGTAGTTTTATTTTTTTTAAAAGGTTTTCTCTCCTATTTTGATGTTATTTTCTAATGAATGTCACAATGGAATGATGTTTTGCTAATTCATGAAATCAGTAGATTGTGAATAAATGTAACCTACTTCATAGTTTGGGCCAAATGTAGATTGTGAATAAATGTAAACTACTTCATAGTCTGGGCCAAATGCCATTTGTAACTTTGACTACTTTCAGATTTTGTCAATAGTGGATATGTCTGTGAACCTCAACAAATTTCTTCTGTCCACATTAAAATATCTCATGACCACCATCAAAACCTCACGAGCGCTTCAAATTTTTCCTAAATGAGCAATTTTGTATCTGAATTAGTCTATGCTGAAGTAATATAGATGCCTCTTATGTATTCCCCCCAAAGAAAAAAAAATACAATTCAAATTTTATTAAAAAGTTTGAACCATATTGTTCATTTGGCATAAATTCCTTACATATTCTTCATGTAGATATTTCTTGCAATTGCATTGATAAACTTCTTTAGATTGTTATATTTTCTAGTTGGTTTAATCCTTGTACAGGAAGATATCCTTACAAAACTATTCAGTAGATATGTCTAATCACAACTAAATGTCCCTCCATAGGTAGAGTGATGTATCTTTCTATAGTAATCAAACAAGGCCCATGAATCATAGGAAAGCATATTAGAGATGTATAGGACCCAGATCAATCTCCTCGATGGTTTATTTGCAAATCTCTCATACTAGAGTATTGCCTTCCTCAAGCTGGAGCCCCAATTTTGATAGATGGTCTTCTTAATCATTCCAATCTCTATATATATGATGAAAGCACAGGTCGTCAAATGTTCCTAGAATTCTAAAACTCCCATCATAAAAAGGCCTAATATTACATTCTTGGGAGGTCTCCTCAAGGATAACCAATTGATAACTAATAGGGAGTCTTTGTGAATTTGTAGTGATTTTACACCATGAGTGAGAGGCCAACTTTAGAACCTGCATGACGTCGATCAATTCCACCTTGTTGTTGGTATCCAAACCAATACCTGTAGAGATTTTAAACCGGTGGCTATCTGAGAGATATAATAGTCCTCTAGCTCCCCCTCTGCTGGGAGTGCCTTGTGCAACACCATCAAAGAAGCACCAAGGCTTGGATCTGTCAAGCTGCACAACTACATTCCTTCTCTTATGAGAAACCTTTTTTATCTAAGGAAAGTGGTTTAGTATGACTAGACTCTTGGAAGCATATATATGTCGAGGAATGTAAATGTTCTGGAAAATGATTTTATTGTGTGCCAACCAAACCCCCCAGATCATGAGAACAAGGAGAGGTCTATATACCTGATTTGCAGAGTTGTTTATCTAGATCTGAATAACATCAATAATGTCATCCCCATCCCAACAAAAATTGATACATGTAGCCACTGTATCATATTTCCACATATCAATGATATATGGACAACTAATAATATATATGGTTGATGGAATCCTCTTCCAACCTACAGAGAGCGCATCGGCTAGGACCATTTCCAAAGAACCTGCATAGGTGATTCCAAACAGGTATTTTTCCTACCAGTGTTAGCCACATAAACAATTTGCTTTTTAGGGGATAGTTGAGATCCTAGATCACTTGACTCCACCATTCTATTGGACAGTGTTCTTCTTCCTCCAGTAGCACCTAATAACCAATCTTTAGGAGATATATACCCTCAAAAACATTTTTAATCCATACAAGGGAATCTTTCTCATCCACAATTCTAACAAAGTTGTCTTTTAATGCTTTAATGTAGTTGTCCCATTTAATATTCTCATCATTAATGAACCCTAAATAATCAAAAGTAAGCCATGCTTGATGGGATGAAATGATATGAGAATCATGAATCTGGAATAGGAATACATGACCTCGATCAATCAGGGAATCTACCATTGCCTTTGATAACCTATGAGTCTCCTTGCATCCAATCCATGGATCAATTCCTAATCTGATAGACCTTCCATTTCCCATTTTCCACAATAACCAATCCCTAATAATTTCATATGCATTGATCATTTCCTTCCACATAATTGATACATTCCTCAATAGTTTGGGGTTGGAATGGATGCTTTCAGTAACAATAATTGGATGAATATATTTTCTGTGAATGACCTTAACCCATAGTCCTTTACCTTGAATCATGGGCCAAATCCCTTTTGCATCCAACACTTTTGAAAAACACAAATGATGCTTTAGCCCCCAACCGCCAAGACATTTTGGAAGGGAAATTCGGTTCTAGGATATCTAATGAAAAGGTCTCTCCCCTATCTTCCTTCTCCAAAGAAAGCCATAGCTTCCTAATGTTATCAAGTACACCTGTAGGTAAGTGGGCTAGGATAACCCAATATACTGGAAGACCTTCCAAAATGGATTTCAAGAGGACCAGCCTGCCAGCTTTTGTGAGCCATTTATTACACCATAAATTTAGTTTTCTTTCAACCTTGCGAGTAAGCCAATCCCAATCCTTAATAATATAAGGGTGTGTGCAAGTTAATGAGGGTCTCTTTTAACACATTAGATGCAACATAAAACTGAAAAAATAGACATCCATCAACTTACATGGATTTTTTGAGACACATACACAATGAATCTTGTGATGAGTAGAAAAGATGAAACGTGGGAAATTGAATGACGTTTCCGAATATATAATATTTTTCTATTGAAAATGTTCTTAACTATCTGAAGTTTGATCCTTTGTAACATACATTTTTTTTTTAATTTTTTGGACAAATTATAAGGTATATGTTTTTGTGGGTGCAACCTTTGAATTCCTAAACGATGGAATCAACTTACGAAAACTAGTAGACATATAGAGAACAAGTAGTACTAGTGCACCGCTATTTTCCCCCCCCAAAAAATTATTTTTTTGTTTAATTATCTAAGTGATAGAACCTCGAAAACAATATACCAATTGTGGGTGCAGCCTTTGAAGGTCTTAATGCAATTATTTTGAAACAATTTTTTTATAGCATGTAGAGGTAGGTGTCCTTTAGTGCACCATACAATTATTTTTCAAAATGGTTGAGAAACAGAAGAGTTGTGGACGAAACACTAACAATGTGTTTTTTGAGTAAGGAGTCATGACACAAGAAAAATAAGAAAAAAGTAGAAATATATATATTCTTTTTAAAAATTACATATTTGGAATCTGCAAAAAAAATGCTATCTGTGTCTAAAATTTCATAAAAAATGATGGTTTGTAGCATACTGTAACCAATGGATAAACACATGCACACTTAAAAAATTGGATACAATGCTCAATTAGCCATGGTATTTCATATTTCAAGGCACATGCATGGTAAATCCGAAGGAAAGTTTGAAGCAGACATATAGGCATAGGAATACCACGCTAGCTCATGTGGAAGTTTGGTGATAGTGCTAAGTAACGCATACGTGTTTTGTTTAAATTTAAATTTTAAAGACCGCCAAAACAAAACGCGTGTGCGTTTTATATTTACAAAACGCGTGCACATTTTATATTTACATAACACGCACGTTCGTTTTGTAACAATATATTTTTTTTTTATGAAAGGGGGGGTATAATTTGATTGTGCACTGATTAGAACATTAAAAATAATTCTTGGTGGTAAGGGGTTAGAGGTAGAAAAATGGGGGTGGCGGTGGTAAGGGTTTAGAGGTAGAGAAAGGGGGGTGGGGGGGTGGTAAGGGGTTAGAGGTAGAGTGAGAGGGGGGTGTTCCATAGATTCCAAATATAGCCAAGCTAGGGATTCAAATATCACTAATATAGGGCTTTAAGGGGATAACCATCATGCAATAAATGTTGTATTTTTTATAAATTGATGGACACAATCCAACGGAAAATGGTTGCAGAATTTATCACCAGAAGGGTGGGATAACTGTTGAGATATTGTAACTTCAAAGAATATTATATTTGTATATTATTTATTCCGGAGATGTTCCATACCTCCGATGTGATTATACTATAAATCCGGAGATGTTTATTCCTCCGAGTTGGGTGTGGTAACTAGGGTTATTAGACCCATGTGGGGGTCGGCCCAGTTAGTTATAATGGGGTATTTAACCTAATGGTTAAATACGAGCCTACATGTACTTGTGTAAAATACCTATCAGAGTAGTGTATAAATAGAGGAGGTGTGTTCCTCATTTGATACACTCACTCACTTGAGAAAGGCGCATTTGTGGAGGAGAGGTCTGCTATGGAGGAGAAGGAGCTTATGCTCAGGGTTTGCATCTTTGTATATTGCTGGTCATCTATATTGAGGAAGCTTTGCTGGGTTTTCTACCCCATGAGGGTTTCCCAGGATAAATCTCTGTCTCTTGTGTTTATGCTGTGCTTGTTGTTTCTTCAGTGATCCTGTATATGCTATTATTGTGAAATGGAATGTAATGCTGCTATTTGCTGTCTTAGCATATTGAATTTTAACAATAACTCCCTCCAAACAATTTCGTCGACACAAATCTATGAAACATGATAAGGGTGGGAAACAAATTTTAAAATAAAACCAAAACAATATGTGTGTTGGACTTTTTCTCAAATTACATATTAGTGAAAATATATAACCTTCTATTTTTCTTTTCTATTTTGAATGGAAAATTATTGTTTTCATTGCAGGTATTGGATTTAAAAGCGTTTTCTTAGTCACAAGCCAACCTTGCATTTTTAGAAACATAGATAGGATAAGATTCAATGAACTCCCCTCGATGTTAAGATATGATATATTATTCCAAAATGGATAGAATATAGGCCATGCACAACACAACTCCAATAAATTTATGTATGCCACCGTCCCAATACTTTTATAGTTCTAACCCTACTCCCTGAGAAGGTTGAAACTCTAAAGCAACAAATCTCTAGTATTCTGAAGTTCTTTTGTTTATGTCTAAGATAAAGAAGCCCTCAGTTCGTGAGCTGGAACATATGGATATTAACAGGATTTATACAATCTTTGTTTTACGATAAACTGACGTTAGAACTTCTCGGAGCAATGACAATGAATCCTTCATTATGCATTTGTTAGGAGAAGAAGATCAATTTTCAATGACAGAATGTAGTTATTACATGTGGAGGCAACGGTTTCCCATGGAAGATGAGTCTAGGGTTGAGCAGAGGAAAGATGTTTAAAAATGGGCTATTACATTAGCTTTTCCATTGGGCGAACAACTTATAGGAGGAAATATGGCGGCTGAGAGAAATCTATGATTTTCTTCCCACTAAAATGGTAACTGGATTTCCATTTAAAATATAGGAAGATTTAAAATACAAGTAACAAGAGTTTTATAACAGCTTGAATTTTTTGGGCATGGTTAATGTGTCTGACAATTGGTATTCTCCTTGTATTCGGTCATCTGGTTGGTTGAAAGTTCTGCATGAAAGTCTATACATTGAACTTTTTTATTTCTTTGCTGAAAATTGAAAGGGACTTTAAAGTCACCTGCAAAACACTCCTTTGTTGAAGTATGTAAGCTCTTTCAATGAAAAATGGTTGCGGAACTTATCACTTGAAGGGCGGAATAAGTCCCTCCAAACAATGTCATCGACAAAAATCCACAAAACAAGATAAGGGTGGGAAACAAATTTTAAAATACAACCTAACCCCCACCCCCCTATTTCTCTCTCCCCCTCCTCTTTGTAACCCTTACTAACCCCTATCTCTAACTCTTACTAAACCCCCTATGTCTCTACCTCTAACCCTTTAACACCCCCCTTCTCGTTCTACTTCTAAGCCCTTACCACCCCCCAATTCCTTTGTATATATTTTTCACCAAACCAAACAATATAGTTGTAATGTTAAATATCACGATAAAAGTGTAATGTTAAATATCGGGACAAAAGTGTAATGTTAAATATCACAGAATAATTGTAATGTTAAATATCGCGTACGTGTTTTATAAAACAAAAACGCTTGCGCATCTTATTCAATAAAAACACGGGCCCATTATTTTTACCTACACTCCTAACCCCCCAAACCCTCTAATACACCCCCCCTACAACTCCCAAAGACCCCCACATTAATATAGAACACCCCCCCAACCCACTACCACCCGCTTCTCTCTCTCACACACACACGTGCATCCATATGCCTCCCCCTACCACTGACCTTGCTCCTCTCTCTCTCTCTCTCTCCTCCACTCCCTAAACCTTACTAACTCCTTCTCTCACTCTTTCTCCCTTGCTCCACTTACCCCTAATATCCTAACACCCCCCTCTATATCTACCTCCAACCCCTTAACAATCCCCCTCCATCACTAACTCTAACCCCGTAAGCATTTCATGACCCCCCCCCCTCTCTCTCTCCCTCATTTCCCTAACCCTTACTAACCGCTTCTCTCACACTCTTTCTCCCATGCAAGGAGAGGAGGGGGTAAGCCCCCTATGTCTCTACCTCTAACCCCTTACCAGCCCTTAAAGTATCTCCCTTTACCTCTCTCTCTCTCTCTAACCCAAACACTCATGCTCCTCACCTATACCCCCTTTTCTCCCAAATCATGCTTCTTATCCCCAAACCCCAAACCCTCTCTCTCTCTCTCTCTCTCTCTCTCTCTCTCACTTTCTCTCTAACTCTTAATAACCCCCTATATCTCTCTCTCCCTCTAACTCTTACTTACCCTCAATCTCCTAACACCCCCCTTTGTCTCTACCTCTAACCCCTTAACAATTCCCCTCCATCTCTACCTCTAACCCCTTACCACCCCCCTAAAGTATATCCCTTTACCTCTCTCTCTCTCTCTTTAACCCAAACACTCATGCTCCTCACCTATACCCCCCTTTATCCCTAATCACCCTTCTCATCCCCAAACCCCTAACCCTCTATCTCTCTCTCTCTCTACCCTTTTCCATCCCCCAATATCTCTCTCTCTCTCTCTCCCCCTAACTCTTACTAACCCTATATATCTCTCTCTCCCCCTAACTCTTACTTACCCCAAATCTCCTAACACCCCCCTTTGTCTCTACATCTAACCCCTTAACAATCCCCCTCCATTTATACCTCTAACCCCTTACCACCCCCTAAAGTCTTTCCATTTACCTCTCTCTCTCTCTCTCTAACCCAAACACTCATGCTCCTCACCTATACCCCCTTTCTCCCTAATCACCCTTCTCATCCCCAAACCCCTAACCCCCCCCCTCTCTCTCTCTATCTCTCCCTCCACCCCTTACCATCCCCCAATCTCTTTGTCTCTCTCATGATCCACACCTATACCCCCCTTTCTCCCTAATCACCCTTCTTCTCCCTAAACCCATAACCCTCTCTATCTCTCTCTACCCCTTACCATCTCCAATATTTCTCTGTAATACCCCATTTTGACCCTTAGGATATATTAGCTTTTAATGTAAATATTGTATACATGTGATATATGTTTTCCTAGCGTGGAGCTCGAGGCCAAGGCCCCACTAGTGGAAGCTCGAATTTTTCTTTGACCATAACAAAGGGAAGGTTAATTAGTGTCTGGTGAATCAGCCACCGGGAGCTTCATTACATAGAGAGCATAGCCTGGTAAATCAAAATTCATGAGCTTAGCATGCCCATAGATTCCAGGGATAGATAGCAGACATAGAAAAACAAAATTACAGCGAGAATTCCAAAGCAGATAGTAGTTCCTAAACCATCAAGATGAGCGGCTGGTGAAAGTAGGGTTGGGATTATTTGAAGCTGAGCTTCTCCAAGACCTTTTGACAGATGCTTCCAGAGTGGCGATTCTATTCCCAAAGTCTCCTGTAGTGTTTTCTTCGTCATTGAAGTGAGTGTAGATCACGTCCTGGGAGTGTTCCATTCCATCTCTGGAGTCTATGATATCCTCTTTAATCCAGAGCTCTACGTTGAGTTTTTTCCACTGGTTGAGATCTTCAGTAGCGTTTGATTTGGCATCGAGGGCCTGTAAGGCGCACTTGGTTGCCAGAAGTAGCACCCACTGAAGCCATGATCGCTTCTTCGTTGCACTTCTGGATTTCTTACTGCTACTACATGGGGCAAAGCAAATAGATCGCCGATTTGAGATGTAGCTTCCTCTTGGTTTGGCTTTGTAGGTTGAATAAGGTCCCAGACAGTCATAGGAGCATGTGATTTGGTCTGAAAGAATCTGGCAATAGTGAATTCCAATAGTGAGAGCGTGCTTGACCATAATGTAATCCTGACATGATAAACGCACGGAGGACCAGAAGAAATTCCACATAGATAGCATTTTTGACTTAAGGGATACTGCAGGTTGATTCTCTGCCATTTATAGAAATGATGCTCCTGCCCAGGAGAACGGCTCTGTTTGCTTCAGCGTCAGCTTGACCATTGAGGTCCCGAAGGACATGATAGAATTGAATTTTTCGGAACTTCGAGGCTACCATGAAGATTTTTTGGAGGATCCTTGAGATGTTGATCTGATGGGAGAGCTTCTTTTGGACCAGAGCTTGGATGATGATCCTTGAGTCTCCGAAAATCGTGATCTCAGTAATGTTGTTAATTTGAGCCTGCTTTAGACCTTGGCAGAGGGCCAAAGCTTCCACTTTGTTGTTTGAGTACAGACCTAATCCCCATGCAAAGGTAGAAAGGATTACATTCTCTGTATTGAGGAGGACACCCACTGCTCCAGCTTGACCTGGGTTTCCCTTGGAGGCCCCATCAAAGAAGAGGCAGCATTCATTTAACGTGGTTCTCCATTTTAGGAACTCGATCTCATCTAGTCGGATTTTCCATTTCTCATGGTTTGTGGAAGCCATAGGAGCAGGGATATCTTTTAGGGATGAATTTGTCAACCAGCTTGCTTCGACGGGATTAAGACTTCTGGTATTCGAAAGAGTTCTTTTGGAGTTCGCAACATCACCCAAGAGAGCTAAGCATTTGGCTGCCACCTTGGTGCTGGAGCTTACCTCATCTTTGAAGATGCATCTGTTACGCTCAAGCCAGATCTTCCAGCAAACTACTTTGGGGATCCACATCCAAATTGACTTGAGGTGGTTTTTCTTTTGAAGATCAAAGGGTGAGATTCTAGCGCAGTTGGAAAAGAGGTTGGTTAATTTTCCAGGGATGTTTATCGTGCCATGGCTTAGATTGAGCACCAGATCCCAAACTTCCATGGAGAAGGGGCAGGTAAGTAGCAGATGATTCATGGTTTCTTCTTCTGATAGACACAGAGGGCACCTTGAGGGGCCTTCCATTCCTCTTCTTTTGAGATTTTCACCTATTAGGATGCTGTTGTGCACTGCAGTCCAACAGAAGAAGTCAATTTTGGGAATAAAGGGGAAGGTCCAGATGAAGTTCCATTTTGAAGGATTAGGGGTTGCATAAGACTCAGTTTGAAGAGATCTGTACCCCTCAACGACAGAATAACAACCTGAGAGCTGACCCCAGCCTCCGGTATCTTTGGTGGTCTCAGACAGCGATGATTTACCTTGAAGAAGTTGAATTAAAAGATCAGCTTCGTCTCTTAGATCCAGGGGGACATTGCCAAGGTTCCAGTCTTTCCAAGTTCGATTCCCTTCTTCCTCCTAGCTGGCGATATCCCAGAGCGTTTCTTTATTTCTGTGCTGCAACCAGATTTTTAAGTTCCCAATTTCTGGGACTTGTCCTAGAGGTTGGTCTCCCAAGATGGAGTCCTCCCAGAGGTTTATTTTTTTCCCGTTCCCTGGAATCTAGTAAAGAAGGTTTGTAAAGTGCTTAAGAGCCTTAGAGCAGAGTGTGAAGATTGGGGAGCCTTTCTTGCGGAGAGATGGCTTGTCTAGGCATCTTAACCTTGATCCTGGGAAATATTTTTTCCTTATGACTTTCTTGCTCCAACTTTCACAGCCTGAGACTAGACTCCAGAGTATTTTTGCTCCCATGGCCAATTTCTGTCTGGCTAGGCTTCTAATTTGCAGTCCTCCTTCTTTGTAAGGCTTTTGGATTTTGTCCCAACTTACCAGATGGATTCTGTGAAGGTTTCCTTTGCCTCCTTCCCAGAGAAATTTCCTTATTAGTCCTTCCATTTTCCCAATAATGGAAGTGGGAGCGATAAGGATGGAATTTTGATAGATCGGGATACTCATCAAGACCGATTTGAGGAGCACAGTCTTTCCAGCCTGATTTAGCCAGTTTGAGCCCCAATTTTGGATTCGATTTTTGAATTTATCCAGGATGGGAGTCCATTGATTGAATTTCGGTGTACCTTTGGAAATTGGCACGCCTAGATAAGTGATAGAGTCCTAATCATGGACCGCTTCCATTCCTAAAATTCTGGCTATCTCGCCCAGGTTTCTAATAGTGCAATTCCAACAATAGATCTTGCTTTTTTGGAAGTTAATCTTACTGCCTGAAACATGTTTGTAGATATCCAGCTCTTGTTTGAATTTTCTGGCTGCTTGGGTATTGGCTCCTCCTAGTAACAAAGTGTCATCTGCAAATTGCACATGGTTGATTTTTTTACATTTGCTGCCAATTGGAGTCCTGGGAGTGCATTCCATTGCTGGGCCTCGATCAGTTGGAAGCTCAGAACAGAAGCTTGTATTGCATAGAGCAGAGGTGAAAGGGGGCAGCCTTGTCTTAAGCCCCGGGATGCTTGGAAGAAATCCGTGGATCGACCATTGACGAGAGGGGAAATCTAGGGTGAGCTTATGCAGCCTTGGATCCAGTTTATAAGGGAAGCAGAAAAGCCAAGTTTCTTCATGACAAGAAACAAGAATTCGTGTCTTACCCTGTCAAAAGCATTGGCCAGGTCAAGTTTTATCACCATTCCTTCTTCTTTGAACTGGTTGCTGGAGTGGATGGCTTCTTGGACCAACAGAATGTTGTCCTGAATCTTGCGGCCTTTGATGAAACCCCCTTGGTTTTCCGGGATTATACGAGGAAGAATCTTTTTGAGTCTGTTTGCAATTATTTTGGTTACAATTTTATAGCTCAGGTTGCAGAGAGAGATGGGCCTGAATCTGGAGAAATGGTTGGCCCCTTTTTCTTTTGGGATCAGAGTGAGGAAGGCCGAGTTCGTACTCCCACCCAGCTTGTTGGTGGTTTGGGTATGCCTTACCATTCTAAGGAGATCAAGCTTTATCAAGTCCCAGCAGCAAGTATAGAATCTTGCTGTGAACCCATCCGGTCCCGGGGCGCTATCAGGTTTCATTCGGAACAGGGCTAGTTTGAGTTCCTTCAAAGAAATAGGGGCTGTGAGGAAGAGGTTATCTGCATCTTGGACTAGATTGGGGATACGATCAAGGGGATGGTCAAGAGGATTGAGAGGGTCTTCATCCGGAGCAGTGAAGAGGTCTTTGAAGGTGTTGAAGGCCGCATTTTTTATGTCGTCAAAATTCTTTACCAGAGAGCCTTGATAGTTAATCTCAGTGACAGCCTTGTAATTCTTCCGGGCCTCAGCTTGCTTATGAAAGTAAGAGGTGTTTTTGTCACAGCTTTCGAGCCACAGGCTCCTGGATTTTTGTCGCCAGTAATCCTCTTCTACTCTGCAGGCTTGGTAGAAATGTTTTTGGAGTTTAGTTTCGATAGCTTGGATCTGAGGGGAGATAGAGATAGATTCCAAGGCTAGCTGGTGCGATTCAAGCGCTTTTTGAGAATCAATTCTGCTTGAGGTGGGAGATTTGATGCGATTGGCCCAGGCTTTAAGGTCCTTTTTCAGCCTTTTTAATTTCTGTTCCCAGGAATAGGAGGGGGATCTAGGGATTGGGATGGTCCAGGAGTCAGAAACAACATGGAGAAAGTCTTCTTGGTTGATCCAGAGTGGGCTGAATCGGAAGGGTATCGGGCCCAGGTTGGGTTCAGAGGAGAGCTCCAGGAGGATGGGTTTATGATCCGAGATGCAGTTGGGAAGGATTTTGGATGAGGACAACAGTCTAAGAGTGAGGAAATCTGATTGGACCAGAAATCTGTCTAAGCGAGCCGCTATGTGACCAGGGCCCAGCCTTTTGTTTGTCCAGGTGAAAGTTCCAATAGAAGGTTTTATGTCCATAAGGTCCCACCCCAGGATAAGGTCCTCCACCCATTCCCTGGATTGGTCTCTAATTGGAGATCCTCCTTTCTTTTCATCAGCTGAGAGCGTAACATTGAGGTCCCCTGCTAAGATAATGTTTCTAGGATTGTGCAAGTTAAGGAAGGATTCCAGATAATCCCAGCAGAGAGATTTTTTGGAGGCGAGATTAGGAACGTATAGATTGAAGAGACTTACTTGTAGACCGGAATCTTTATGGCAGAGATTGGTGTAGATCCAGTGCATGCTACAGTGTTCTGCGAGAAGATCAAATTTGGAGGTGTCCAAGAATGTAGCTATTCCTCCCGAGGCTCCTCTTGAGCTGATTGCTTTCCCAGGTCCTTTTTTCCAGAAATTGTTCCCAGATTGGTAGAGGATTGAGTCCTCCAGCTTCGTCTCCTGAACTAAGAGGATGTCAGGCTTGTTAATTCTTATGATATCTTTCAGTGCTTCTTCTTTGGGTTTGGAGCCTAGACCTCTGCAATTCCAGGAGACGTAACGCATTTAAGCTTTCTTTGGATTAGTGGCCCCTTTGGGGCCCGGACCTTGCTTTGATCTGGTGTTTATCATTGTGTCAAGGGTTTTTTGAGAACCTTTGTTTATGTCTCGGAGAGATTTCTCTTCTCTATGCTTTTTCTTTGATTTGCGGCCTAGAACTTTAGCGGGCTGTATAGGAGTTGCATGTGAGCTGCTATTTTCAGAGGCATCTTCATCAGTGTACCCTCCAGGGTCAGATTCCAGAATGGATGGATCGTGATCCAGATCTTTAGAATTTGTGGGTTTCGGATCAGGATTGGACGGGCCGCTAGGGGATTCTGAAGGTTGGGTTTCTTCATGGGCTTGAGTTGGATATTCCTCATTTGTTCCTTGGGGTATTTCTCCAGATTCTAGTGTTTCTCCGGGGCCATGCTCTGTATTATTTTCCAATACAACTACTTCTATTACTGGATCTTGAGGAGGAATTGCCTTATTCGATGTGGAGACCTTGTTTGGATCAATTGCTTCTTTCCCCACTTCTGGTTCTTTGCCTTTGGTAGGTTCTTTTGGATCATGTATTTGCACGGTGTTTGCAGTTCTTTTTTCTTGATTTTTGGGCGTCGCTTTGCTTTTCTTGACTTTTTGCCAGCCTTCGGTCTCCTCCTGAGGTTGGGCTTTGGGGCAGGACCTTTGGAAATGGCCGTGCTCATGACATTGCCTACATTTGAAAGGCAGCTGCTCATAGTCCAGCTTTTGATAGTGATGCTAGGAACCAATGGATAATTTGATTGCTTCGGGAAGACCTGCTTCAAGATCTACCTCCACACAGATCCTGGAACAGGAGTATTGCCCCTTTGGGTCTGCTTTGTCGATGTATCTACTCAGGCCATTCCCAATCTTTTCTAGCGCATCGGAGTTCCAGCAGTGTGCTGGAAGGTTTGGGAGGCGAACCCAGATCGACACCTCTTTTGGGACGTCTACACTTGGATCAAAGTCAGGGGTCCATCGGTTGAGATATAAACCTTGAGAGCCCATGAAATAGGGTCCGTTTCTGAAGATTAGATCTCGATCTTCTTTGGATATGAATTCAAAAATGTAAAAACCCCTTCCCACTAGGTAGTAAGTCACGCTGTGTTTCAGATGAGGCCTCCAGTTCCATTGGATCCAGTCGTCTGTTGTTCTAGTTGATGGCCATAAACCCATAAACTGGCCAACCAACCCTCGTTCTGCCAAGGCCAGTGCTGTTTTGATGGCCTTCTCAGCTGGCAGGATGATTTCAGGAATTGCATCAAGTTTTTTTATGAATTTCGAAATCGCAGGGGCTGATGGTTTCATCCCATGGGGGCCGATGAGCCTTCTGAAGGCTTCTGCCGCCGAGATCGGCGAGGAGGGAGGGGGATCCCCTCCCCCAGGAGCAGCCATGGCGGCTGCAAGTTGCGCGTTCAAGCCTCAAAACCTATAGCAAGAACGTCGGATCTCTTCCTGTCGCGCTGAACCTCAACAAAAATGATATGTTGTATTTTTTGAGGTATGATTGTTATCTTCCTCACCTAGGTTCCAAAATGAAACTCGAATTTTATTTAAAAGGAAAGTATTAGATATTATGTTACCCATGTGCTATTTAGCCATGGAACATTGTAAAAATGATGTAAATAAACATCATGCAATAAAATATCAAAACTGTCTATGGAAGCAACGAATGAGAAGGGGCCATGTGTATCCACTAGGGAGTGGTGAGGGGGTTGTGGGGATGAACCATATGCTGCCAAATGTCATCTTGAGAACCCATTTGACTTACCTTGCTGACATTTAATTATGTTGTAAGGAAGTTGTTGAAGAATTCAATCCATGGCTTCAATGGAGCATGGGCATCCCATAAATTCGTATGGCAGAGTATGGGCTTTGTTTTCTTGTACCACAAGTCACTCTACCTCATACGAATGGGTATTTTCCTCATTCCCATTCCATTGTGGAGGAGGGAAGCATCAGTTTTCATCCATTACGAATTCCCAGCAGTGAGAAAAACCAGAAATCGCAACTTTGCAAGAACCCATGTTTTGAAGAGCCAAAAACGCCCAGAATTGAGTATTGACAGTGAAATCCAATAGGGGATCCATAGGTATGAACCTTGGGGCGAATTTGAGAGCATTAGATACCCCAAAATCCATAGAAAAACCCAGTTTTTACAGCCCAGAAATCCAGTGATGGGTTTGAGTTATTTGTTGATAGAATTGTGAGAAATCCAAGTGTGAATGTTTGAACAGAGGATTGGATTGCTTGAATTTAGCTTGAGATGTCTGTAACTCTCTGGTTGAGCTCACTGGCTTAGCATCCTCCTCCTTTTCATATTGCATGCTTGATAAACCCAATTGTGTGCTAGCTTAGCATAACCGTTTGAGTGAAACCATGGTTGTGAGTGAGCCTGTCTAGTTCCTCCTTAGTGGATACACATCCCAGCTCGAGGGTGATCTCTCAGCCAAAAGAATATAGGCCAGACAGAGATCTATGGTTGGGTGGAACATTGCTCTCGCATAGCCAGTTTTTTGGACGTTTACATTTCAAGATAAGTATTCTCTGTGGATTAATTTATATGCATTCTGTGTTCTGCAACGTGTTAATTCTGAATGTTAATTGTCATGTTAATGAGATGAAATTAATATCTTAATATGGTTGATATGAAGCTTGTGCATAGCATAAGAATGGGATCAATTCTCTGTCTGTTGATTCATCATCTGCTTGGGATAGATATGCTGGTGCATTCCAGTCTCTCTGTGTGTGTTATTATGTTTTAATTCCGCTATATAATTTAAGTATGCATCTTATTTAAATGGCCAAAATTTAGTCTTATGGCTTTGGGGAATGAATTAGACACCCCCATGTTACAGTCATGTTCCTTCTATGGTTTGTAAATTATGGAAGTGGACGTGACATTCTCTCTCTCTCTCTCTCTAACTCTTACTAACCCCCTCTATCACTCTCTCTCACTCCCCTACTCATCCACCTACCCTTAAACCCCATCCCCTATCTCTTCCCCAACCACCTAACACAGTACCACCCTATTGGCTCTCTCTCTCTCTCACACACACATAGTGACACATCCCTATGTATCCCCCCCTCTTTCTCTCTCTCTCTCTCACACACACACACATAGTGACACATCCCTATGTCTCCCCCCCCCTCTTTCTCTCTCTCTCTCTCTCTCTCTCTCCCCCCCCATATTCTCCTTAACTCATACTAACCCCCTCTCTCACTCTCTCTCACTCCTCTAATCATCCACATACACCTAACCCCCACCCCCCTATCTCTTACCCAACCACCTAACACACAACCACCCCATTGGTTCTTTCTCTCTCGCTCTCTCTCTCTCACACATGCAGACACTGTAACGTCCCCTCCTACCATACCAGCATGATAGAGAGGACGTGATACTAAACCGGGCATCCAGCCCCATGAACTTTGTAAACAAACATTCAATTTAAAATGAAGCTTTTAACTAAGCATTCAAGTAATTGAAAGAATATATGGAAATGCATAAACATTTGAAAACACAGCGGAAGTAAATTCATTTAACACATCCATCCTTCATTCAAATATTCATCAAATAACAATTGCAAGATTAACAGAGGAGAATACTTATCTTATAACAAAATATTCCCAAGCAACTGGCTATGCAACTGCAACGTTCCACCCAACCATAGGCCAGTTGTGCTCATCAATATCTCAACACACTACCACCCCCGAGCTGGGCATGATATCTACAAGGAATCAGGGAACAACAGACTCACACATAGCCAAGCATACACCAAGATGAGCCAAGCCAATCTACAAATTGGGTTTATCAGGCTGCTAGGAAATGGAAAGGAAGAGTGGCTAAGCTAGTGAGCTCAAGCACAGAGCCAGGGGTAACCTTACAAGATCTATCTAGCTTGGCACCCACAATACCTACACACCCAGCACAAGGAAGTATTCTTTTCACTGCTGTACAGTCCCTCAAGCCATACCTTCCCCATCTAGTGCTCTCAGGGTGTGCATAGAAGAGTAGCCACAGCCCTCTTGATCTTCTTGAGAGGTTATCTCCCCCACTAGGTTTATCAAGCCCTCTCTGTCCACTACCACTCAAATCTCTTGCTCACAGATTCAAACCAAGACAAAGATGTACATACCAGCAGAAGTATAAGTGTTGGGCATGATCAAAACGTTTTTACAGTGAGATTCCCAAAGATGGGGTTTCTACCAGCCCAGAAAAACGTGGGAAAGCTTAAAAACGAAAATGGCAATTGGGGAACAACCCTGGAGAGCATAAATCGTTTTTAGAAAAACGTCCATGGACATTCTGGGGCAAAAACGGCCTCCAGAACAGTCCCAAATCGTGGCCCTTCTCTCCCAGCTACTGTCCAATGCAAAAACAAGCTCTCAGGCATGGAAAATGCAAGAAAAATGGTGAAAAACGTGATGGGAAAAGGCCCAGTCGTTCAGACTGTGTGAGAGAGGAGAGAATAACTATTCAGAATGGCTTTGGGCACCATTTCGTGGGTGTTTTCTTGGCCAAGGAGACAAAACACGATTTTCCAAGTTGATGGTTTGCCCATGCACGAAATTGGATACCATACCTCTTCATTCCCAAGGCATTAACTGCCTCAACCAACTCTTGGAAGAATTAAATGATTGGGTCCATAACCCAAAATGGGTAGTTGGTGGTTTATGGGTTTTCTCATTGACACATGGATTAACACCATTGGCTCAAGGGTTTGAATAATTTCCCTCCCTATTCCTTGTACAATCATGCCCCATCTCTTTGTTGCATTGCATAGCTAGTTGTAGGTATTTTTATTAAAATTCGTATTTACATGATGTCTTATTTACATTGTGCCTATCTAGCACAAGAACCATAGGCATCTATTTTTAATTTCCGATACATGAAACGCTAAATCAATGGTGGGGCCTTGGCCTTGAGCTCCTCACCATGATTAAATTACAATATTTACATCATTTACGATTTAATACAAAAGGGGTCAAAATGGGGACATTACAAACACGTCCCTATGCCTCCCCCTACCACTAACATGCCCCCTCCTCTCTCTCTCCCCACCATCTTCCCCCTAAATCATACTAACCCACCCTTCAACTCTCTCTCAATTCTCACTCCCCTACTCCTACTCCTCCACCTACACCTAACCCCTACCCCCATCTCTCTCTCCCCCCTATCTCCCTAACCCTTACTAACCCCTTCTCTCACTCTTTTTCTCCCTTGCAGGGAGAGGAGGGGTTAATCCTGCATGGGAAAAAGAGAGATAGGGAAGGTGTTAGTAAGGTTTAGGGAGTGGAGGGGAGAGATAGAGAGGGGGGGGGGTTGTGGTTAGGTGTAGGTGGAGGAGTAGGGGAGTGAGAGAGAGTGGGAGAGGGGATTAGTATGAGTTAGGTGGAACATGGGGGTGGGCGAGGGCAGAGAGAGAGAGAGAGAGAGAGGAGGGGGGATGTTAGTGGTATGGGGAGGCATATGATGTGTCTCCGTGTGTGTGTGTGTGTGTGTAGAGAGGTGGGGGTTAGGAAGAGATAAAATGGTATTTTCAGAAACTGTAAATACAAATTTGTAAATATAGCATCTGGTCAACCTATTTTTTGATATTGTCTAATGGCATTATTCTTTGTTTAGTTCATGAGTCTTCTGATGGACCCCTATAATATAAAAAATTTGTTTTTCCATGTTTCAGTTTTACTTTGGTTCATTATCTCGGTTGCCATGTTATTTGCTTGATCTTTTTTACTATAAGTTTTCCTTTGCGACTTCTGAGATTTGTGTATTGAATCCTTTATTTGGTGCCTAAGAGAAGCTTTTTAACGTGTTAGGGTAACTTGGATAATTCAAAAAAAATTGAGAAGGTTGTGTGTTTCTCTATACCTACAAGTAGATTGTTCCATTTGGTTTGATGTTCTATGCAAAAATATAATTCTTGTTATTAATAAGCAAATATGTTGAATGTAAAGTGAGAGAGGGGGGACTAATTTAAGAGTTAGGGGCGGGGGGTGTTTGGGGTGTTAGGGGGTTAATACATAGGGGCCATCGGTAGATTTTTAATGCTATGTTAGCCGTGGAAGTACCTTCTTAAATGTTTTTGATCGTTGGTAGATCAAAATGCATATGTGTTATATAACTTCAAAACACATACATGTTATATAACTACAAAATGCGCATCCGTTTTGTACAATAAAAACACATAGGGGTTTTGTGCCTATATAGATGGTGCATGTCGCTGTCCGAGAGACACTCTAACAGGCTTGCGAAGAAAGATGACAACACATGCAATTTCAAATTGCATACACAACATACACTTTTTCCATTGCAAGAAAGTTCACACAAATTGAGTATTCATTGAGACCATCTCCATCACAAGTGCTATAAGGATTGATTGGAGCACCAATGACATTGGACAAGGTTCAAGAGTCCAATAGAAAAACCATATCCAATTATCCACCATTAAATTTCTTACAATTTATGAACATCAAATGCAATATTTCATTGATAATTGTGGCGGAGTATAGATTCAATTTATCAACAAAACCACCAAGGTTGGAGAATGTCCTATTGAGGGGAACCATAAACCATCCCCACCATTGATGGTATTACAATTGAAGAGCATCAAATGTATCACCTCATTGGTCATTGTGGTGGAGTTTAGAAACTATTGAGCAAGAAAAATACCTAGCTTGGAGAATCTCCAATTGAGAAGCATCATAGACCATATCCACCATTGATTTTCTTACAATTGAGTAGTATTAAAGGAAATTTATCTCATTGATCATTGTGGTGGAGTATAACACAATTGAGCAAGACAAAAACTAATCTTGGAGAATATCCAATTGAAGAGCACCATAGATCATTGATCATTGTGGTCATGGGAAATCTACACAATCGAAAAAGAAAATCTGCAAGGAAGAAGCTACCCGAAGAGATAATTGAAGAATTAGATTTAAATCTCGTTCAAAGGATCGTAATGCAGCTCGCTATGTGTTGTAACAATCAATCATGAACAAAAGCACTAGGTCCCTTTGTATTCTTAAGTGTACATCCAAACTTATTAATTTTAATGTCAAAACACTCCATAGGTATTTTGTTATAAGGGAAAAATTGAAACTGGTCGAATAGATTTATGGGCCTTCATTGGTAGGTTTCCATGCTCTGATATGAAGCTCATTGACGCGCTAAATGGACTAGTGCAACATTTTTGGCATGACAACACTAGACCTTCTTCCAACCAAAAATATGTACTAAAATTGAGAAGGGGTTCAAAGGATTGTGAACCCCACATTAAACAAAAAACAAACATAACTATATGAGAGATTTAGGCATTGGAACATAATGAACTTAACTTGGACCAAAGATCTTTCGATAAATGCAAACCATGGTATGTTAAAATAAAAACAACTCGTAACACATGTTGTTGTCGATACCACATTGAGTATGGTTATTATTATGATGCACACACATACACACACACACACATATTGTGTGTATTGCATAACAATATTGTGCAGGAATTCTCAGCCACATTGTCACCAATGTCATCTAGAGACTTTATTCATAGCATATTGTGCAGTAGGCCAGATGGTTGCACATTTTATCAAAAATATCGTGTAGATGGGACATTGTAAAAATGCATACATGTGACTGATGAGCATGAACTTGGGAGGCAGGAGGTGAACTTGCAATCATTCAAATATGTCATGTATGATACACGTATGATATTGACAGAGGGAATGAAAGAAAAAAAATACAGTTGGTCACTTCTCAGGTTAGTAATGAGTTATTGAATAATATTTTTTTCTTCGGATTGCAATTTGATATGTAACAATCTACGGATATATGTCTTTATTGTTGATCTACCAGGTACAGGTTTGCGACTTCATGGAGGGATTCTTTGAAAAGACACAACAGTATGTAAAGCATGTGCATGTGGCTCGTTAGCAAAATGAGCAATTTAGAATGTGCAGGGATACATTTCCTGTTGGGACTATCTTATCAGTGGTTGATTTTGTAGAAAAAAACACTCTTCAACCGCAAAATGAGATTCGAAGTCAATACTATCACTCATACCAAGTCATCATAATGGTCCATATCACCTATAGACATGGGGTAGATAGTACTGAAGAAAACATGGTTATATTGAAGGAGTATCACTTTTACATAAGTGATGACAAGTGTCACGACTTGGATTTTGTACAACACAACTTTCAAATGTTCTACAATTACTTGAAGGATAATAGTATATAGATGGAGCAACATTGGATTTGGTCTGATGGTTGTGCAGGGAAATTAAAAAATGCTTGTGTCTTCTAATGGTTGTGTATGCTCCACAAAAGCCACAAGGTGCCACATATTTGGAACTATTTTGAGACCGAACATGGAAAATGTTAAAATGATGGATTAGGTGCGGGCATCAAGATTTCATTACGTAGGAAAGAAATGAAGTTAACAAATTTATCGCTCATCTAAGATGCAAATACCATTGTTGAATGGTATTCTTCAGTCATGGGGGAGTGAGCAAGAAGGCATGACGATCAATCAACCAAGAAAGCACATGTACATAGATATTTTTGGGAGGTGGTGGATGTAGATTGTGTTAGGATATTTAGACACTTAGGAGTTAGTTAAGATCAACTTGTGTAATATATCCGTTAGGGATAGTGTGTTTCTTTAGTATGCATTAGTATGCATTTGTAAATACTTAATCCGACGGTCACGATATGTTTCCGACATAGAGTGATCCGACGGCTCAACTTCTCTTAGATCAAACCTAACCTTGATCCGTGGCTTAACACCCGATTGGTCCATGATCTCTATTTAAAGAGCATGGAGGGTCATTGTTTAGTTGATCGATTATGAGAAGCTCATTTGTAACTTTCTTTCTTTGCATAATAAATTGTCCCGTAGAAGCTATTTGGCCGGGGCCGTGGAGTGTTTCCCTCAAGGGGGTTTAAACCACGTCAAAACATCGGTGTGTTGATCTGTGATCTGTTTGTGTGAAGTGGTTTCTCTTGGTGTTCGATCCTTTGGTAGTACCCTGTGTACCCGAACATGGTATCAGAGCTTTTATGAAGAGCCGCTTCCGGTTATGATCTAGATCTTGAACTGTTGTTGCCGAAACTCGAAAGGGTTTCTAGTTCTGGTATTTATGTGCATTTCTGGGCTGTGGGAGGTGTTCCATTGCGTCCGGAGCGTCGTTTCCATTGGGAAATAGTTTTCGTTTGATCGAAAACGGTTCCCGGTTGCTCCAGAAACGCGTTTTTTATCAGATCTGAAGGTATAATGTTACAGTGACGCATTTTTTTTTTTTCGTTTTTTGAAAAGAAAAAAAATCTCATATTTCATTTTTTTACTGTTAGATTTTTTTGGTTTCGGATTGTTGCTTTCCCGTCTGCATATGCTCTTTGCCGTGCACCTTGAGCGATCTCGGCAAATCAGAAACAGAAAGGGAAAGGGTTTTTCTCGGCTGCGTATGCTCTTTGCCGTGCACTTTGCGCGATCTCGGCAAATCAGAAACAGAGAGAAAACGTAGACTTTCCGGGCAAGCTAACAAGATCTAACTCCACAAGTGTGGAAAAGTTTTTTTTTTTTCGTTTTGTGGTTTGTTTTGCAGGAAAAAGGGCAAGCACGCAAACCGAGCAAGAAGAGTTAAAAAAAAAAAAAAAAAAAAAAAAAAAGCAAAAAAGCCCCCTTCCTCATTTCCATATTTTACATACCTTTTAAACTAGCTCACTTGGTCCAAAGTTGCTTTATTCCTTAATAGGTCTTGAGTTCAAGTCTTAGGAAGTTACTTTTAAAAAGGAAAGTGCATGCAATTTCTATTTTCAAGTTACTTTATTGTAAAAGTGCATCTCACTTAAATAATAAAAAATAAAAATACAAGTGAGTCACTTAAGCTTTTTATTTATTGTTGCACTATTTAAAAGTAATATCATTGTAAAAGTGAAATCACTTATTTTACAAAAGTGATTCACTTAAAAGCAACTTTTTTGTAAAGCGATTGTCAAAAGGTTCATCTTGGGAAGAGGGGGGTTCTTTTTTTTGCTGGACATTCTCTAGCTGCCACGTCACTATTGGGGACATCTTCAACAGTTTCTTTGTTCAAGCATAACTTCATCATACAGAGTCCGTTTTCAGTGCCGTTTTTTTTTAAACCGGCTATTTTTTCGAGCTCTTCACATCCAGACTATTGGTTTCTACTTTTACAGCCATTAATTTACAAATATGGCCGCCCTTTGTGATATTCTACTTAACAGTTCCAACTATTTCTCATGGAAATCTCGTATGGAGGATGTTCTACGAAGTAGGGGACTTTTCAGAATTACAACAGGGAAAGAAAAATAACCCACTGATGATGATAAGAAAATAAAATGGGCAAATAGATGTGATGAAGCTCGTGGATTGATTGGGATGTCAATCTCTACTGATTTGCGATTCCACATATCTGGAATTGATGAACCTAATGCTGCTTGGGACAAGTTGGAAACTGTGTTTGGTAAACACAATGAAATTCGAGGTCACCAACTCGAAAATGAGTTGATTTCTTTAAATCCAAGTGACTTTTCATGCATTCAAGATTATTTATCTAAGTACAAAACTCTCAAGCTCTTATGTGCAGAATGTAAGATTGAGAGGGAAGACAAACAATGCATTTATCATATTCTTTCCAAACTTGGACCTGCATATTCTGTTTTTGTATCTACATTTTACTCCATGAAAGCGTCATTGAATGCAGCTAGCTATCAAGAGCCTAGTCTTGAATCCTTTTGTGATTCCTTGATTAGGGAACAAGATAAACTCATTCATCTTGGAATAATCAACAATGCAGATACATCTGGGAAAGCCTTATTGTCCCAACAGAAAGAAAAGTCCAAGCCTCCCAAGAAACAAAATTTTCGCAATAATAAGTCAAACAAGGGTCCCAAACCCTCTCAGTCAGCTCCTTCTTTAAAAAATGACAAAGGATCCAAGCCAAAAGGAAAGAAGACTGAGCGTCATTGCAACTATTGCGGGAAAGATAATCATGATGAATCAAAGTGTTTCAAGAAGATGGCAGCCTTGGAAGCAGCAATGAAGAAGCACCACATCAGCCTAGATTCGCCATCAGAATCTACCTCTCATGGACATGCACTTTGTGCTTCTGGTTATTCTTATAATGCATCTTCTTCTTCTACTTCAAATGAATGGCTCATTGATTCTGGAGCATCTTATCATATGGCTAAGGATCAAGCCATCTTTTCTACTATGCATGAATGTAACACCAAACAAATATTTGTTGGTGATGATAGATCTCTAAGTGATGTAGGAGCTGGAACAGTTCCAGTAGATAATGGTCATTTTAGTGATGTACTATGTGTTCCAAAAATTTCCTGCAATTTGTTATCAGTCTATCAGATCACTCATTCTGGTGAAGGTAAAACTGTGACCTTTACACCTCACCAAGTTGTAATCAAGGATTTTAAAGATCCTCAACAGGTCCTAGCTACCGGAATTGTTGATGATATTACCAGGTTGTACAAGTTTAACAACTTTGGGTCATCACCTTTCCCTTCAGTTTTTGTTGCTCATAGTGATAACTTGAGCAAACTTTGGCATGAGCGATTTGGTCACTTAAATTATCGCTCATTGCAACAACTATGTAAAGAAAATATGGTGACAGGTCTTCCGATGGTATCTTGCAGAGATGGTGTTTGCTCCGGTTGTGTACTCGGAAAACATCATCGAGACAGTTTTGACAAACGTGCCTCTTGGCACGCCTCGGTTCCCTTGGAGCTTGTGCATAGTGACTTGTGTGGTCCTCTTCCATCTGCTTCCTTTTCTGGTTTCAAATATTTCTTAACTTTCATTGATGATTACACCAGACGCACTTGGGTTTATTTCCTAAAACTTAAGAGCGAAGTATTTAACATGTTCTTGGCCTACAAGGCCCTTGTTGAAAAACAATCTGGTCATCAAATTATTAAGTTAAGATCTGACAATGGAGGAGAATATGTTAACAAACAGTTCACTACTTTCTGCACTGAACAAGGCATCCAACAACAGCACACTGTTCCATATACACCACAACAAAATGGTGTAGCTGAGCGGAAGAACCGCACTTTAAAAGAAATGGCTAATTGTATGATCCAATCTAAGGGACTAAGTCTTCAATTTTGGGCTGAAGCCATTAATTGTGCAAATTACATAGTTAATCGCACCCCCACAAAAGCATTACAAGGTATAACACCGGAAGAAGCATGGAGTAAAATTAAACCTGATGTAAGTCACTTTCGTGTGTTTGGTAGTGAAGCATGGGCTCACATTCCGGATGAAAAACGGAAAGCATTGCAGCCTAAAAGTGAAAAGTGCATATTTGTTGGATATTCTGAAGATGTAAAAGGTTATAGACTTCTTCAACCACCTTCTCATGCTATACTCATTAGAAGAGATGTTAAATTTGATGAAAATATCTTGGCCTGCGAGCCTAACTCAGCGAGTGTGCCATCTTTGGCCTGCGAGCCTGATTCGGCGTTTGTGCCTTCTTCTTCTTCTTCCAACTTCCTTGACAGGTTTCCAACTCCAGTTTCTGATGATGACAGTGAGGATGAAAATCCACCTCCGCCTGCTCATGTTCCTCCAGTTGCACCAGCACAAGTGCTTCCTCGATGGGTCCGTTCAACATGTGAAGCAGCTGGTGATCTTGCCGGTGATCCTAGAGATCAACGTCGAACACGTTCTCAGTTTCAGCGAGCCTCTTCTCTTTTGGCTCAAGTTTCCGAGAATCATGATCCAGAAACTTTTGCAGAAGCTTCAGGGAATCCAGATTGGGATGCAGCCATGGATGAAGAATATCGTTCCTTAATGGCGAACGATACTTGGGATCTTGTACCTCTTCCAAAAGGAAGAAAACTTGTCAGATGTAAATGGGTCTACAGAACTAAGTATGCATCAGATGGAAGTGTTGAAAGACTTAAGGCAAGGTTAGTTGCCAAAGGTTTTTCCCAAGTTGAAGGGATTGACTACAATGAAACCTTTGCTCCCGTCGCCAAAATGAACTCCATCCGCCTTGTTCTTTCCCTTGCAGCCTTACACAACTGGGAAGTCCATCAAATGGATGTCAAGTCTGCCTTCTTACATGGTGATTTACAGGAGGAAATTTACATGGAACAACCTCCTGGCTATGTTCAGAATAACTCTAGCCTTGTCTGCCGCCTTAAGAAATCCTTATATGGCCTTAAGCAAGCTCCTAGAGCTTGGTATGCCAAAATGGATAGCTTTCTCCTTGACACTGGTTTTTCTAGATGCCATTCTGACCCCAATGTCTATACCAAGAAAGTAGGAAACCATCTCATCATACTTGTTCTCTATGTTGATGACCTTATTCTTACTGGTAGTGACCCTAAGCTTATAACCCATGTGAAATCCAGTCTTAAACAAAATTTTGAAATGTCAGACTTAGGACATTTGCATTATTTTCTTGGTCTCCAAGTTTTGCAAACCAAAGAAGGAATCTTTCTTTCTCAGTCTAAGTATGCTTGTGACCTTCTTCGTCGCTTTCACATGGAAGATTGTAAACCAGCCCCTTCTCCCTTCCAGTCTGGAGTCAAACTTTCTGCCACTTGTACTTCACCTGAAGTAGATGCCACATTGTATCGTCAGCTTGTTGGTTGTCTCTTATACTTGACTCATTCCCGTCCTGACCTTTCCTTTGCCGTTGGTAGAGTTGCCCGTTATATGCAGACACCTCATGAAAGTCACTGGAAAGCAGCTAAAAGAATACTTCGATATATTCGAGGTACAGTTCAGTTTGGGATTCATTACAGTACAGGGGGGAAACCTTTGTTGGTTGGTTTCACTGATTCAGATTGGGCCGGCGATCCTGATGATCGAAAGTCTACTGCAGGTTATGTTTTCAGTCTGGGCTCTGGACCTATCACTTGGGCTTGTAAGAAACAACAAGCTCTTGCTCTTCCTTCAGCAGAGGCAGAATATCGAGCAGCAGTTAATGCCAGTCAGGAAGCTTTATGGCTTCGACAGATCCTTTCAGAGTTTGGATTCGAGCAGCAGCAGCCTACTCCACTTTGGTGCGACAATCAAAGTGCCATCAAGCTTGCCAAAGATCCAGTTCTACATCAACGCAGCAAACACATTGAGCTACACATGCACTTCATCAGAAATCTTGTTCATGATCGTGTTCTTGAAGTGCTCTTTTGCCCTACAGATGATCAAGTTGCAGACATCTTCACCAAGTCTCTTACCGAAGCGAAGTTTTCTAAACTTCGATCTATGTTAGGAGTTCAGGAACTTGTCATTAAGGGGGGATAGGCTCTAATGCCTCCTTCCTTCTCCTAATAGTGTCACTTTTGTAAATCCTTCAATCCTATCCCAAGTTGTTCTTAAGGGGGGATGTTAGGATATTTAGACACTTAGGAGTTAGTTAAGATCAACTTGTGTAATATATCCGTTAGGGATAGTGTGTTTCTTTAGTATGCATTAGTATGCATTTGTAAATACTTAATCCGACGGTCACGATATGTTTCCGACATAGAGTGATCCGACGGCTCAACTTCTCTTAGATCAAACCTAACCTTGATCCGTGGCTTAACACCCGATTGGTCCATGATCTCTATTTAAAGAGCATGGAGGGTCATTGTTTAGTTGATCGATTATGAGAAGCTCATTTGTAACTTTCTTTCTTTGCATAATAAATTGTCCCGTAGAAGCTATTTGGCCGGGGCCGTGGAGTGTTTCCCTCAAGGGGGTTTAAACCACGTCAAAACATCGGTGTGTTGATCTGTGATCTGTTTGTGTGAAGTGGTTTCTCTTGGTGTTCGATCCTTTGGTAGTACCCTGTGTACCCGAACAGATTGATCACATTTATATGAGTGCAAGACCATTCAGGGAACTCATGCATTTCATTCAGTTAGAACGTCAGACAGTGCTATACTTGAAATGTGGACAATGAAACTCTCTTGTTTTTGTTCTTCATGCAGTGGTGGTGAATGGGACAAATGTGAATTCACGGGTTGGGTTGATAGTTGGGATTGTGTATCACTCCCAATTGATCGACGTATAAATACATAATTATCCCAGTTGGAGGAGGACCAATTAAGCATTTCACCAGATTATGACCACATATCAGATCTCGTACAACTAGGTTCAATTACTATTTTTATAATTTTGAAAATTTTGACAACTTGTTGTGTCTAGTTAGTTGACTCAAATGTTGGCACTATATTTTCTACAGGGCACATATACGTAGTGGTTTCCCCAAGACGCAATGCATGGCACACTGATTATTGGATGGCGCGTTGCTTGGAGGGGAAGCAGACCCTCAATGTCTCATTAAGGGACAACGAGGACCAAGGAATATTTTAGTGGCGAAATTTATCCAATGGGCTATTTTTCCATTTTTTTTCCAAAACAAGATTCGCTAATTTGCATTTTTGAACCCCCATTTCGCCCAATTTTGATGGGGTAAACTTTTTTCACACTAAAAATCGCCAAATTATTATATAAACTATATAAAATCCTTAGAAATTGAAATAAGTTTAGAAAAATATCCCCAAATATTTTATAGTTCACATTTTAAGAATTGGTAATATTTGCCAAGGTTTATACACTTTTAAATAAGTATGGGTCCTTAAAATTATCACTGGCAAGGACAATGATTTTTCGATTGGATCGATGGTTATCAAAGGAGAGTATTTGAACTAGGTTTCCCACTCAGATGCTAGAAAAGGGTATGTATTTGAAGATTATAGAACGGATCAAATTGTATACCATTATACACACTTAGTTATTGGCACAAACCTCCAGCTGCAAATAATGCCAAGGAAGAACTCATCAAAGGCACGATACTTATTTCTTGACTCCAAGCAGAAGAGGGTAAAGGAGACCATTGGTATTAGAGGTGATTCCGATGGTCTAGTTGAATGACCATAGGTAGGTGATCTGGTATGTGGTTTGCATGTTATATTGTTCTTTTATGTTATATGTATGTGGTGTACATGTATGTTATGATTTTGTTTCATGGAATCATTGATTATTGAAATTAATTTTGACAATTGCAACCGAACATTGACAGCTTGATAGATTGATAAATTGCACAAGCTTCGTCATGGATCTTAAATTGATAAATTGCACAAGCTTCGTCGTGGATATTAAATTGATAAATTGAACAAGCTTCATCATGGATCCTAAGTACACCATAAGATCTACATCCTCATGCCCATTTTCATGCTCATTGTCACCATCATCATCCTCATGCTCATTGTCACTATCCCCATGCCCATTGCTACCACCACCATGCCTATTGCCACCATGAACATCACCACCATCCTCATATTTCTCATGTTGTCACCATCAACATCCCCTTCTTCACCACAATATTCTCATCCATCATGCACACAAATATAATGGTTAGATACCTAATTTAGAAACGTAGAAAGCAAATCACAAACATTGAACCTAATCTAGCCTTAGAAACATAATCTACCCTAGAAACTCAAATATAACCCTAGAAAACTAATCTATATGCATCTAAACCTAATCTATCCTTAGAAACCTTCATCACCATTTGAATCCAAACCATTATGTTACAAATATACACAACATTCCAAAAAACCCTAGTTTGTGCATTCATGTGCATCCATTTGAATCCAGACTTCATGCTGCAACCATATATGCCTGCCAAAAAAAATTCGTTTATTAATGTGCTACAAATATTCACAAGATTTAAAGAAACCCTAGTTTGTAGTCTAAACCCATAGCGTAGAAATCCTAGCATATAACCCCTAGTTTGTATTCTAAACCTCTATCCTATAAACCCTAGCCTATAAATCCTAGACTATAAACTATAATTTGAATTCCAATCCCTAGAAACCTTAGTTTGTATCCTAGAACCCAGTTTGTGTTCAAAATCCTTAGAAACATCCATCATCATTTGAATCCAAACTATTATGCTGCAAATATGCACAAGAGTCCAAAAAACCCTAGTTTGTGCATTCATGTGCATCCATTTGAATCCACACCATTGTGCACAATTATGCAAAAGAATAACAAAAGCTTCATGATGAAACTATATATGCATGCCAAAAAATATTGTTATATCATGTGCATCCATTTGAATCCATACTATTGTGCTACAAAGATGCACAAGAGTCCAAAAAACCCTAGTTTGTGCATTCATGTGCATCCATTTGAATCCACACCATTGTGCACAATTATGCACAAGAGTCCAAAAAAACGTCATGATTCAACTATATATACATGCCAAAAATCTTTTTATATTCATGTGCATCCATTTAAATCCATACCATTGTGCTACAAAGATGCACAAGAATCCAAAAAAACCTAGTTTGTGCATTCATGTGCCTCCGTAAGAATCCAAACCATTGTGCACAAGTATGCACAAGAATCTAAAAAACTTCATGCTTCAACTATATATGCATGCCAAAAAATCTTGTTATATTCATGTGCATCCATTTGAATCCATACCATTGTGCTACAAAGATGCACAAGAGTCCAAAAATCCCTATTTTGTTCATTCATGTGCATCCATTTGAATCCACACCATTATGCACAATTACGCACAAGCGTCCAAAAAACTTCATGATGCACCTATATATGCATGCCAAAAAAGTATTTTTATATTCATGTGCATCCATTTGAATCCTTACCATTGTGCTACAAAGATGCACAAGACGCCAAAAAACCCTAGTTTGTGCATTCATGTGCATCCATAAGAATCCAAACCATTGTGCAAAAGTATGCACAAGAGTCTAAAAAACTTTATGTTGGAACTATATATACATGCCAAAAAATCTTCCTATATTCATGTGCATCAATTTGAATTCATACCATTGTGCTACAAAGATGCACAAGAATCCAAAAAACCCTAGTTTGTGCATTCATGTACATCCATTTGAATCCACACCATTGTGTACAATTATGCACAAGAGTCCAAAAAACTTCATGATGCAACTATATATGCATGCCAAAAAATATTTTTATATTCATGTGCATCCATTTGAATCCATATCATTGTGCTACAAAGATGCACAAGAGTCCAAAAAACCCTAGTTTGTGCATTCATGTGCATCCGTAAAAATTCAAACCATTGTGCACAAGTATGTACAAGAGTCTAAAAAAATTCATGCTGCAACTATATATGCACGCCAAAAATATTCCTATATTCATGTGCATCCATTTGTATCTAAAACATTGTGCTACAGACATGTACAAGAGTCCAAGAAATCCTAGTTTGTACTCTAAACCCCTATCTTAGAAATCCTAGCCTATAAACCCTAGTTTTTAGCCTAAACATCTATATTTGAATCTCGAACGTATCAAACATATATAGTTAAATCTTGAATGTCTCAAACATCTATATTTGAAATATAGCTAGAATATAACCTTGAATTAGATTATTTCTATTATTATTAAAAAACCTAAGGGAAATGGGAACATATAAGTTTGGTTTTCCTTAAACGTTGAACACCAATTTTAAAATCCCTTTGAAATCAATGGGATCTACCAAACTTGGAGATCTTCAAAACACCAAGTTTTCCTTTAAGACACTAGACACACTTGTAGGACCTCGCAGAACCCAGTTTTGTTGCACGGTTGGAATTCTAAGCCCCCAGTAGGGATTCAACAGGTGTCCCTGAAATCCTTTAGGGTGCGAGTTGTAATGGGCCATAGAATGGTGACCGTGGATTGGATCGACGAACCTTCAACTCCATTGGATTCAAGTCATCAAGATAGTGCTAGGGGTGATCTTCTCTTCTGGGTCCATGGCACGGAGATCATCTTCTAGGTTGATTTCGGAAACTATGGTTTTGCTCAATAAGGGACTTTGAAATTATTTCACATAGGGGTAAAATTTGCAAATTACTCGACCGGGAACTTGTGGCTAGTGTTCCTAGGTGGAACCTTCCCAGACAGACTTGCAGGACCTCTCGAAACCCATTTTTATTGCACGTTTGGAATTCGATGCCCCTGATAGGGATTCAACAGGTGTCCCTGAAAGCCTTGAGGGTGTGAGTTGTAACGGGACATAGAATGGTGACCATGGCTAGGATCGATGAACCGTCGACTCTATTGGATTCAGGAAATTGGGATATTGCTAGGGGTCCCCTCTCTTCCTGGTCCATGGCACATAGATAATATTCTAGGTCGATTTTGGAAACTAGGGTTTTTCTCAATAAGGGACTTTGCAATTATTGCACATAGGGTTCAAATTTGCGAATTCCTCGACTGAGAACTTGTGTATAGAGTTCCCAGGTGGAACCTACCTAGCCACACTTGCAGGACCTCCCAAAACCTAGTTTCTTTGCACGGTTGGAATTCTATGCTCCCGGTAGGGATTCAACAAGTGTCCCTAAAAGCCTTTCGGGTGCGAGTTTTAACAGTCCATAGAATAGTGACTGTGACTCAAATCGAAAAAATTTCGACTCCGTTGGATTTAGGACATCAAGATAGTGCTAAGGGTGACCCTCTCTTCCAAGTCCATGGCACATATATCATCTTCTAGGTCGATTTTTGAAACTATGGTTTTGCTCAATAAGGGACTTTGCAATTATTGCGTATAGGGGTCAACTTTGCAAATTACTCGACTGAGAACTTGTGGCTAGTGTTCCCAGGTGGAACCTACCTAGACACTCTTGCAAGACCTCTCGGAACCCAATTTTGTTGCATGGTTGGAATTCTATGCCCTCGGTAGGGATTGAACAGGTGTCCCTAAAAGCCTTTAGGGTGCCAGTTGTAATGGGCCATAGAATGGTGACTGCGGCTCAGATCAATGAACCATCAAATCCATTGGATTTAGGTCATCAGGATAGTGCTAGGGGTTCCCCTCTCTTCCAGGTCCATGACACAGAGATCATCTTCTAGGTCAATTTTGGAAACTAGGGTTTTGCTCAATAAGGGACTTTGCAGTTATTGCACATAGGGCTCAACTTTGAAAATTCCTCAACCGAGAACTTGTGGCTAGTGTTTTGAGGTGGAACCTACCTAGACACACTTGGAGGACCTCCCAAAACCCAGTTTTGTTGCACGGTTGGAATTCTATGTCCTCAGTAAGGATTCAATAGATGTCCATGAAATCCTTTAGGGTGCGAGTTGTAATGGGCCATAGAATGGCGACCGTGGCTTTAATCAACGAATCATCAAATCCATTGGATTCAAGACATCAGGATAGGGTGTAGGGGTTCCCATCTCTTCCGGTCCCATGGCACATAGATCATCTTCTAGGTCTATTTTGGAAAGTAGGGTTTTTCTCAATAAGGGACTTTGCAATTATTGCACATTGGGGTCAACTTTGAAAATTCCTCAACCGAGAACTTGTGGCTAGCATTCCCAAGTGGAACCTGCCTAGACACACTTGCAAGACCTCCCAGAACCTAGTTTTGTTGCACAATTAAAATTCTATACCCCCGGTAGGGATTCAACAGGTGTCCCTAAAATCCTTTAGGGTGTGAGTTGTAATGGGCCATAGAATGGTGACCATGTCTTGGATCGATGAACCATCAAATATGTTGGATTAAATTCATTGGGATAGTGATAGAGTTTCCCCTATCTTCTGGGTCCATGTCACATAGATCATCTTCTAGGTTGATTTTGGAAACTAAGGTTTTTCTTAATAAGGGACTTTGCAATTATTGCACATAGGGGTCAACTTTGCAAATTACTTGTCTGTGAACTTGTGGCTAGCGTTCTCAGGTGGAACCTTCTTATACACACTTGTAGGACCTCCTGAAACCCCATTTTGTTTGCACGGTTGGAATTCTATGCCCTCGATAGGGATTCAACCGGACCGGTGTCCTTGAAAGCCTTTAGGGTGCCAATTGTAATGGGCCATAGAATGGTGAGCGTGGCTTAGATCTTCCTGTTGACTTCGTTGGATTCAATTCATCAGGATAGTGCTAGGGGTGCCCATGTATTTTGGATCCATGGCATAGAGATAATCTTCTAGGTCGATTTTGGAAACTAGGGTTTTTCTCAATAAGGGACTTTGCAATTATTGCACATAGGGTTCAAATTTGGAAATTCCTAGACCAAGAACTTGTGGCTATTGTTCCCATGTGGAACCTTCCTAGACACACTTTCAGGAACTCCCAGAACCCAGTTTAGTTGCACAGGTGGAATTCTATGCGTCTGGTAGGGATTCAACAAGTGTCCCTGAAATCCCTTAGGGTGCGAGTTGTAATGGGCCGTAGAATGGTGACCGCAGATCAGATCGATGAACCGTCGAATCCGTTGGATTCGAGACATTGAATTGATTCTAAGGATCACCCAAGTTCCTCTGGGTCCAAGGCCCAGAGATCTCCTTATAGGATGATTTTGTAAACTAGAGTTTCACTGAGTAAGGGTCTATGCATTTTTTGCACAAAGGGGAAAACTTTGCAATATTTTGATTTCGATTGTATACTTAGAAATTCAAAGGGTGGCACTCAAACCTACCACATTGCTCTCTTAATATATTTCTATGTTCTTAGTGTGCCACGTCATTTGACATGTCCTTAGTGTTCCACTATATTTGCATTTTGAGCAATTAATGTCATTTTTAAGAATTCAAAGTTCCAAATAAAAAAGGGAGGTGATGTTTCATCGATGATATCTCTCTTATCCTTTCTATATTTGTCAGTTTCCTTGACTTGTCCTTGTGGTTTCTTAGGAGACACTTGAAAAAAATATTTTGTTGGGCTTGCTAATCTCTTTCATTTGAATTGGGCAAGTATTCAAGTCATTTGTAAAATTTTTGTGGGGTCTATAGTTATTCATTTATGTGGGCCACAGAGGTGAATAACTTAGGTGTGTCAACTATGTGCATCCTTTATGTTTGTTAGGTACTTATGTGGGTAAGTTTCTTATGTGTTCCACTTGGTTGGGTTAGTTGCTTAGGTGTGCTGGGCTCTTATGTGTGTTAGGTATGTTGCAAAGTGACTTAGGTAGTTAGGGTTAGGATCATTAGTAGGTTGTGTGTTAGGGGTTTTGGGTTAGCCATAAATGTTGTGTGGGTCAATTTAAAAGATAAGTATCACCTATGTGGGATAAATAAGTGTGTTTCATAGGTGTGTCATCTATGTGCATTCTTTAATATGTTCAATAGGTTCTTATGTAGGTTAGGTAATCATGTGATTGAGTTAGATTGGTTTTTTCCTTATGTGTGTCACTTGAGTACATTGGGTGCTTATGTAACTGAGGTGAAACATGAGATGCATTAGGTCATGGTTAGGGTTAACAATGTTAGTGGGTTAGGATAAAAAGGCTTTGAGTCTAGTAGGTGAGTTGTGAGTGGGGCTTATGATAAAGGGATTATTGATTTAGGGGTCAAGGGTCATGTTAATTGGATAGTGTCACATTGAACTTATGTGCATGCACATGTTCATTTTTTTATATGAGTGTCATCACAATAAAATTTAACCTCCTTATATGGGTTGCATGAGTGCAACACATGTGTGTGAAAGTATAGATGCATAGCCTATGTGTGTTTTTCCCACTTGTTAAGTTTTTATGTGGGTTAGGAGTTTATGTACATCACTTAGTTGTATTAGTTTCTTATTTTGTAGGTTAAGTGTGTTAGTACATTGTGTGGATTAGGTGCGTCACTCACATAATTTTCACGTGCAATTTCATATAATTCGATTGTGGTCAAGAACATGTTGTAAATGTGCATTGTTGTGGATGCAATTTAACATTGTATATGCAATTGGATCGTTGTAAAGAACATTGTGAATGTGCATTGTTGTCAATGTGCATTGTTGTAATTGTGCATATCTCCATGTAATCATCTAAGCTATAGAAAATTGGGAACATTACGCATATAAACATTATTGGCCACACATGTATGATCACACATAATACTGAGCCGTGAAGATGTCAAGAGACAATATGAAATATATAATATATCATGGAAGTCATAATACAAAAATAGATGACCCTTAGATGGCATGTCAATGTGCATGTAACAAAAAGGTCAATGATGTACATGTAAACAAAAGTATATATGTTCTAGACTACACATCAAAACTCTAAATTACTCTTATTTATTCTAGACTGTGATGAATCTTGCCTCTGTCTATGACTATTGTGTATCTCTGGAAATTGCAAGTCAAAGATCATATTTCTTGATCAGGTAACTGAACTAATACTGAATCACTAACAAACTTAAAAAATTTAAAATAGGACTCAATTATTTATAATAAACACTCACTGAATCCATCTAAGGAATAGAGGCATGTAGTGTCCTCCTCCTATCCAAAAGCTTCTCTGCAATGGTGCTCTTTGAATCAAATATCTGTCAGTTAGCTCAACAATTATCAACATGTATGTGTGATAAAGTACTAACCAATTTTATAATTGATGAACATGTCTCACCAAAAAATATGGTGCGGGATAAGAGACTAGGTTTCTTTTGTAGCAAGTGGAGCCATAGGTTGAACATGAACCTTGATCACATGCTCTACTGGACTAGACTATGGATACATTCACCAAGTGCTAAAATAGTTAGACATCATGCCTCTACATACACAATATGAATGAAATGTACATGTACAAATAGTCAAGGAGATACCTTTGCATGGCTTGTTCCCATTGTACATGCAACATTAATGAAAACATCAACAACCCCGCTAATGTCTCGCATGGAGGAATTGCCAGCCTAATGTTGTAAACATGCGAAAAAAAAAACATTAATAAAAACAAGTTGTGGAGTGAATTGAAATCTAACCAACAACTATCATCAATGGCTATGTACATTATTGTGGAATCAGTAGGTTCATGATCTTGAACACCTGCTCTTTTTATGGAAGAGGGACATCTGATGTAGACAAGCCCCTTCTCTACGTTTGGACTGTGGGGAGATCCAAATCAAAGCAATGGTGGATTGATTTGCATTAAGGTCTGCAGTCAGAAAGTGTTGTCATAGTTAGACATGGACATGAATAGATGAAATCATATGTATTGAAAAACTAACATGTTGTAATACTTACCTCTCCTTGCGACATATCTCCCCCATGGGAGGGATCACTACTACCAAATTCTAGCCCCTCTGCAGAGCTAGATAACACCCGCAAGTTAAAAAATTATAAATGTTAGCAATCTATAAAGGAGTACACTAAGAAAAAAATAATTTGAACAAGATTAAGTCATTAACAATGTAATTGCATTCTTGAAAAACTCATAGAAGCCACTTGTGGGGAATTCACTAAAATCGATGTCTCCCACATCCTGTTGAGAATCAGTGCCTACAACTTCAAAAATTGTAGATATTATGCCATCTAAGAAATTAATGAACTAACATGTATTAATGAACTAACATGTATTAACAAAATGACATGTTGAAAATATGACCTCAGTGTTGGTTGTTTCTGCCTCCGATACGACAACACTAGGTACACTTACACCCGTTGTAGAGGCATCAAGCTCTTGCAAGATTAAAAAAGTATATATTAACAATATTTTAATGTGTACAATATGGAAAAAAATAATTTGAACAAAAGATTAATGTTTTAACAATGTCGTTACCTGACTAGAAGTCATCGTAGAGGTGCCATGTGTTGTTCCACGACCATAGCAGGTTTTACCACATGTCGTGCACACATGTGGCTCAATCTGTGTCTCATGGGATGCTAGCCTATCCCCACTAGTAGATGGTCCTATTCCACCAGAAGCTGATGCTTGTACCCCACTAGAGGAAGAGGTCCCTGCCTAGTCAATAGTTGTATTGTGGCATGCAATCACCTGAGCTAGGATCATAAATGCCTCATGTGTTTGGGGAATCATAGTATGTGCAGGAGGGATGTCTGGCCTTGGTAGCTGGCTATGGGATGGAGGTATCATTAGATTTTCATATCTATGCCTAGCATTGGGACGGTTTTGGGGCATCCCCATACCAATTCCCTGGAACTCCAACATATTGAAATAGTTGACATGTTTTCCCATCACAGACTTAGCATAAAATTTTTGGAGGAAGTATAGTGGTACTTCCCTATTGTTGTGTGGGGGAATGTCAAATACCATATACCATCGATCCATCTAGTGATCTCTAATTGGTAGAAAAACACACCACTCAATTGAAATATGTGTTCTAGTAGTCTCTGTAATGGCATTTGTCCTAGGCACTCTAAAAAGTGAATATATTTGCTCTTTAGTTAGTTTTAATTTATTCACCTTATTGTAACTCAAACCATCGACATATTCTATATGTTTTCTTTCTTTGTATGATGCTATTCTGTACAATGCATCATTTGAGCAACTGATAGTATCCACAATAGCATCTAGTGATGCTACCAATGAGCGGTGTAGTTCATCTCCACCCCTCCAAGCCGTACGAATCTCTATCAAATGAAAAAATCTCTCTCAATATCTTTGCATTCTGATCCATAATAGCCAATGTAATCATAAAAAAAAGAAGATATATATGTATATCATTAGAAAAATACACATGGTATAATGACATCTCTAATTAATGGAAAATGTAAAACTAGTGTACAACAAATAACAACACGAACTGTTTATAATTTGAAATTTAAAATTGAACAAATTATACACTAAAGACTAAACATTTAACATTTTTCCATCTTAAATTTATGTCATATATGTGTTTTAATTTTAATTGCGAGATACATACATTAAATGTCCTAAGTGTATATGTTGATTGGGAATCTTCTCTACCTTATTTTTAAGGATTGGATTATGAAGTTTCATAAAAACTGTAGGGTGTTGACTAATGCCCTTGGAGGACCAGCTCTGAGATTCCATGTAGAGGCAAGGGATAGAGCCTATTGTAGGGGCCACAAGGTGCTATTGATGAATAAAATCCCAATATAGGCAAGGATTTTGATATATGTAATTATTTGTTGTGGCGCGAAGTTTTTTGGGCTCTATAGACCATTTAGCATCTTTGTTTATATGTAATTTGGGGCATATATGGATTTCACTTGATGTTATTCTAGTTGTATGCACTCTTTATATATACACATGAGAAACTCTGCATATTTGTGTATAATGGTTTTGGATCTAGAATTCATCAGATTTAACAGTTCTATCATGTATGGTATTATGGGATTGACATGTAATCAAACACATCAACCTCCCTATGTATATTTATGTTGGCAGAGCCTATTGTTGAACTCTTTTGTCTTGACCTTAACCAAAATGCACCCTTCACTCAAGTGAAAACATGTATTAAGCATGGGAAGGTTCTCTACCCTACCTTAAAACTTGGATTAGGAAGTTTCATCAAAACTATAAGGTGTTGACTAATGTCCTTGGAGGACCAACTTTGATATTCCGGTAGAGGCAAGGGATAGATCCTAGAGGAGGGGTAAACAGTGCTATTGATGAATAAAATCCCAATATTGGAAAGGATTTTGATATGTTATTATTTGTTGTGGCATGAAGTGTTTTGGACTCTATAGGCCATTTAGTGTCTTTGTTTATGTATTTTGGGGAAGATATGAATTGTACTTGAATTTTTTTTTAGTTGTAAGCAACCTTCCTATATACATGAGAAACTTTGGATATTTGTGAATATTGGTTTGGATTCATAAGGATACTCATGTATATATATGCATCTAGTGAAATTGATTTGATTTTTATGAGTAAATTAAGGTTTTAATTTTGTTTGGGCATACAAATGTTTGGAGTTATGGTCTAAATTTCTTTTAGGGCATACAAATTAAAAAAATTCTGGATTCAATTCATTTTAGGGCATAAAAAAAAAATATAGAAATTAGAAGGGTGTAATTTGATTTAAATACTTGAGGTTTAGGATATTGGTGCTCAAGGTGGAAGATTTGGGCTCTATGACCTCAAAACACATTCACCACTACTCGTTATGTCGCTTGCTCTGTCGTTGTCATGGAGAAAATGACAAGCGCGACCCGTTTAAGGCATAAAACATGTTTTGAAAAACGCATATGCTTTTAGTAGCTCACAACTCATACGTGTTTTAGGACTATATAACAAGTAGGCATTTTTTTAAATATCCTACTTGGCCTTCAACATGGTAGGCAAGGGAATAGGTTTGGCATGGCCAGGATTGCTTGGTATCAATTATCTTTTATGGAACTTGAATGGGTTTCTTGAATCTACCATTGCATCTAAAAGGTCCCTCAACTTTGTGTAATCACCCATAGTAATTTGGTTTAATCACAAAGCCTAGGTACTTGATTCCCAAATACATATTAGCCATCTCAAAATAAAAAAGATTTGAAATCCATTCTGTGGACCTTGCATCCAGATTTATAAAGGAAAGAGATTATTTGAGAGGGTTATAGAGCATACTTGTAGCTTCAGATAATAGATATAGGAGAGCTTTAATCTTAAGGATTTCTCTTCTACTACCATCAAAGAACAATAATATATTGTCAAAACAAAGTAGATGAGCGGATAGATATAGGTCCACCAAAATGGAAACCTTTGAGAGTACTATTGGATCTGGTAAAAGTAAGAATTATGCTAAGCCTTTTCAAGATTAAAAGGAATAATAGAGGATCTAGTGGGAATCATTGCCTTATCCTTCTTCTAGGTTTGAAAAACTGAGAGGCCGATCCATTAATGAGTAACAGGTTGCACACAGGAGAAGATCGAATTAATCATAGAGAGATGGAAACCAATCTGTGTAAGGACCAATATAAGGAAGGTCCATTTTACTCTATCGTATGCCTTCATCAAGTCAACCTTTATGACCACAATGGGGGAGTGTTTTAGCTTTGCGGAGTGGATAACCTATTGGGGAATGTCAATGGTGTCATGTATCTATATGCCCTCAAGAAAAGCGAATTATTTAGGTGTAATATCTTTCAAGAGTATACTCCTGATTTATTGTCAAGAACCTTGGCAATAAGCTTGTAAACACAATTACATCATGATATGGGTCTTATCTCTTCCATTCTTTCGACTTTATCAACTTTTGGAATAAGAGTTAACAAATTGGAATTAAAATATGCCAATACTTTGCCTTTAATCCTAGATTCTTCGACAACAGCTATACGGTCTTCTCCGATAACATCATGCATACCTAAGTAAAATTCAACTGGCCATCCACCAGGGCAAGGGCTTTTGTTGTTGTGCAAAGAATTAATTTCATTCTTGAGCCAATCTCTAGAGATAGGTTCATTAAGAGTGTGGTTCTATTCTTCAGTAACAACGCTGGGAAAACGTTCTATGATCTCGAGCATGGATGATAATGGAGCTCTATGGTCCTCCTTGTATAATCCATAAAAGTACTTCACACCAACATTAACAATATTATTGAAACATGAGAACTTATTCCCTCTTTCATCTTCAATATTTCAAATGGAATTAATATGCTCCCTATGTTTGATGTAGTTGCGATAGTACTTTGTGTCGTTGTCACCTTTTTAGAGCCATATGGCTCGACGTTTAAGCCTGAGAGTTACTTATTCATCTAGAAGGAGCTTCCTTCTTTTATACTCGAGCTCCATAATATGAACCTTCCGCTTAGACGTATCAAAGCCTTCAAGAGAGTTTAAATAATAGGAATTTAGTTTTTTCTCTATAGAAAGAAGTTCCTTCACCTGTGTCTTCTTGCATTGGTCCACCCAATCTGGTATATTAAGAGATTTTAAACTTTTTAGATTGAGCAGGGATCCATGATGATTTCACCAGGTTATGAAAACCATCATCAAGAAGCCATGTAGCATTGAACATAGGGAAATGATCGGAGTCACCTCTAGTCCCAACCCACTGTTTAATATTGGTGGCCGAGTGCAGAATACCTTCATTAATAAAATTCTCTCATTACATGAGGCAACAAACTAGGTCAGGTGCATATCTTAGTGGATTCTAATATAAATGTATGTACATATAGTTTAAATAAAAAATATGTAGTTTATGTATTGTGAATAAATTTTATAAAAACACACATTTAATGATGCCTTCAAATAATTTATTTTTTAATTTAGTATTAAATTATTGTATAGAGCTTTCTCTTATATACAATTTACAAATCATATATATTTTTTGCAAATATTGCATTTTGGTTCTAGAGTCAGAATGTTAACCTGTGAGATGCCAACTAACCATTTTACATTAAAAAACAACCCTCCTAAACTTGATTTATCATATAAAAGCGAACCATTTTACAGTAAGAAACATCCATATTATATTTTGTTTATAAATGCTACATTTCTTATTGTTCTCAATTATTTATCATTAATACTATATTTTCTATCATTCCCTAGTTATTAATGATTATCTATTTCTAGGAGATAGATAAAAGTGTTGATGTTTCTTACTAAGTGATGATCAAGAAAGAGAATCACCAATATTCTTACTACAAGGATGATCAAGAACATGATCATCAACACATTGACTATGAAAGACAAAATACATATAAACAACATTTTGCACACATTCAAACCAAGTTGGCTTGGTGCCATTCCTACTCATCTTCTATAGCCAAATATTGATATCTTTCTGAAATTTGTATGGAAACCTAACTCATCAAAGGAACGATACTTATTGCCTAACTCTGAGCACGAGAGGTTAAAGGAGACCATTGGTATTAGAGGTGATCTCGAAGGTCTATTTGAATGACCATAGGTAGGTAATATGGTATGTGGTTTGCATGTTATATTTTGTTTTTATGTTATATGTATGTGGTGTACATGTATTGTAATATCCTGATTTTGACCCTATTGCATTAAAATTGTAAATGATGTAAATATCATTATTTAATCATGGTGAGGAGCTCAAGGCCAAGGCCCTGCCATCGATTTAGCTTTGTATGTATCGACAATTAAAATAGGTGCCTATTGTTCTTGTGCTGGACATGCACAATGTAAATTAAGACATCATGTAAATACAAATTTTAATGAAATACCCACAACTAGCTATGCAACGCAACAAAGAGATGGGGGCATGATTTTTATAAGGAAAAGGTAGGGAAATTCTTCAAACCCTTGAGCCAATAGTGTTAAGCCAAATTTCATGAGAAAAACCCATAAACCATCAACTACCAATTTTGGCTTAGGCACCCAATCATTTAATCCTTCCAAGAGTTGGTTGAGGTAGTTAATGCCTTGGGAACGAAGAGGTATGGCAGCCAATTTCATGCATGGGCAAGCCATCAACCTGGGAATTCATATTTTTGCTTCTTGGGCAAGAAAACACCCACGAAATGGTGCCCAAAGCCATCCTTCACCAAGGGAATTTGCTCTCTCACGCAATCTGAGCTAGCTGGGGCTTTCTCCATCACGTTTTTCATCTTTTTCCTGTATTTTCCATGCCCGGGAACTCACTTTTGTATTGCACAATGGCTGGGAGGAAGGGAGCCACGATTTTGGGGTTTATGGAGGCCATTTTTGTCCCTTGAATGCCCATAAACGTTTTCTGGAAACAATTTTTGCTCTCCTAGGGTTGATTCCCCAATTGCCATTTCATTTTTGGTTTCCCCACGTTTTTCTGAAGCTAATGGAAACCCCTTTTTGGACATCCCACTGTAAAAACGTTTCCCCTCATGCCCAGCACTTGGGATTTTGCTGTTATGTGCATCTCTGTTTTGGTTTGAACCTGTGAGCAAGAAATTCGGAGTGGGAGTGGACCAGAATTGGCTTGATAAACCTAGTGAGGGAGGTAACCTCTCAACAAGATCAAAAGGGTTGGTTACTCTTCTATGCATACCTGGAAGAACATTAGAATGGGAGGTATGGCTTGAGGGACTGTGCAGTAATTAATGGAATACTTCCTTGTTTCCAGGTGTGTAGGTATTGTGGGGACCAAGCTAGATAGATCTTGTAGAGGGCATCCATATCTCTGTGGTTGAGCTCACTAGCTTAGAAATTCTTCCTTTCCATTGCCTTAGTAGCCTGATAAACCCAACTGTGGATTGGCTTGGCTGATTTTGGTGTATCTTGGCTATGTGTGAGTCTGTTGTTCCCTTTTCCTTGTAGAAATCATGCCTAGCTCGGAGTTGGCAATTGTGCTGAGATATTTATGAGCACAATTGGCCTATGGTTGGGTGGAACGTTGCAGCGGCATAGCTAGTTGCTCGGGACTACTTTGTTTTAAGATAAGTACTCTCTTGTGTCAAATTTTGCAATGTATTTATTTAATGATTGTCATGAAAAAGTTGGATGTATGTTAAATATCTAGATGATTTTAATTCTGTTTTGTTTAATTACTATATGCATATGTATATGTATTTTATTATCAATGAGTTTTTCTTAATGGATATGGGGCTAGATGCCCAGTTTTAGTGCCATGTTCTCTCCCTGTCTCGGTCTGATGGGAGGGGACTTGACATGTATGCTATGATTTTGTTTCATGGTCTCATTGATTATTGACATTAATATTTTGACTATTGCAACTGAACATTGACAGCTTGATAGATTGATAAATTGCACAATTTTTTTCATGGAACCTAAATTGATAAATTGGACAAGCTTCATCATGGATCCTAAGTACACCATAATATCTACATCCTCGTGCCCATTTTCATGCTCATTGTCACCATCATCATCCCCATGCTCATTGTCACTATCCCCATTCCCATTGTCACCACCACCATGCCTATTTCCACCATGAACATTACCACCATCCTCCTCCTTCCCATGTTGTCACCATCACTGTCCTCTCCTTCACCATAATATTCTCATCCATCATCCACACAAATCTAATGGTTAGATACCTAATTTAGAAATGTAGAAATCAAATCACAAACATAGAAACCTAATCTAGCCTTAGAAACATAATCTACCCTAGAAACCTAACATCTATGCATATAAACCTAATCTATACTTAGAAACCTCCATCACCATTTGAATCCAAACCATTATGCTACAAATATGCACAAGAATCCAAAAAACCCTAGTTTGTGCATTCATGTGCATCCATTTGAATCCAGACTTCATGCTGCAACTATATATGCCTGCCAAAAAAACTTTGTATATTAATGTGCTACAAATATGCACAAGATTTCAGGAAACACTAGTTTGTATTCTAAACCCCTAGCATAGAAATCTTAGCCTAAAAACCGTAGTTTGTATTGGGTTTCAAATCCTAGCCTATAAACTCTAATTTGAATTCTAATCCATAGAAACCTTAGTTTGTATCCTATAGCCTAATTTGTGTTCAAAATCCTTAGAAACCTCCATCATCATTTAAATCCAAACCATTATGCTACAAATATGCACAAGAGTCCAAAAAAACCTAGTTTGTGCATTCATGTGCATCCATTTGAATCCGCACCATTGTGCACAATTATGCACAAGAATTAAAAAAACTTCATGATGCAACTATATATGCATGCAAAAAAATATTGTTATATTCATGTGCATCCATTTGAATCCATACCATTGTGCTACAAATATGCACAAGAGTCCAAAAAACCCTAGTTTGTGCATTCATGTGCATCCATTTGAATCCATGGTATTGTGCACAATTATGCACAAGAGTCCAAAAAACTTCATGATGCAACTATATATGCATGCCAAAAATTTTGTTATATTCATGTTCATCCATTTGAATCCATACCATTGTGCTACAAAGATGCACAAGAGTCCAAAAAACCCTAGTTTGTGCATTCATGTGCATCCGTAAGAATCCAAACCATTGTGCACAAGTATGCACAAGAGTCTAAAAAACTTCATGCTGCAACTATATATGCATGACAAAAAATCTTTTTATATTCATGTGCATCCATTTGAGTCCATACCATTGTGCTACAAATATGCACAAGAGTCCAAAAAACCCTAGTTTGTTCATTCATGTGCATCCATTTGAATCCACACCATTGTGCACAATTACACACAAGAGTCCAAAAAAATTCATGAAGCACGTATATATGCATGCCAAAAAACTTGTTATATTCATGTGCATCCATTTTAATCCATACCATTGTGCTACAAAGATACACAAGACTCCAAAAAACCCTAGTTTGTGCATTCATGTGCATCCATAAGAATCCAAACCATTGTGCACAAGTATGCACAAGAGTCTAAAAAACTTTATGTTGCAACTATATATGCATGCCAAAAAAATTCATATATTCATGTGAATCCATTTGAATCCATACCATTGTGCTACAAATATGCACAAGAGTCCAAAAAACCCTATTTTGTGCATTCACGTCCATCCATTTGAATCCACACCATTGTGCACAATTATGCACAAGAGTCCAAAAAAAATCATGATGCAACTATATATGCATCCAAAAAATATTGTTATATTCATGTGCATCCATTTGAATCCATACCATTGTGCTAAAAAGATGCACGAGAGTCCAAAAAACCCTAGTTTGTGCATTCATGTGCATCCATAAGAATCCAACCCATTGTGCACAAGTATGTACAAGAGTCTACAAAAATTCATGCTGCAACTATATATGCATACCAAAAATATTCCTATATTCATGTGAATCCATTTGTATCTAAACCATTGTGCTACAGACATGTACAAGATTTTAAGAAACCCTAGTTTGTACTCTAAACCCCTATCCTAGAAATCCTAGCATATAAACCCTAGAGTGAAGCCTATAAATCCTAGTATTTAGCATAAACATTTATATTTGACATCTATATTTGAATCTAGAACGTTTCAAACATCTATAGTTAAATATCAAATGTCTTAAACATCTATATTCGACATCTAGCTAGAATATAACTTTGAATTAGATTATTTCTATTATTGTTAAAAAACCTAAGGGCAATGGGAACATATAAGTTTGGTGTTCCTCAAACGTTGAACACCAATTTTAAAATCCCTTTGAACTCAATGGGATTTACCAAACTTGGAGATATTCAAAACACCAAGTTTTCCTTGAACACACTATACACACTTGTAGGACCTCCCAGAACCCAGTTTTGTTGCATGGTTGGAATTCTAAGCCCCCAGTAGTGATTCAATGGGTGTCCCTGAAATCCTTTAGGATGCGAGTTGTAACGGGACATAGAATGGTGACCATGGATGGGATCGATGAAACTTCAACTACATTGGACTCAATTCATCGAGATAGTGCTAGGGGTGCTCCTCTCTTCCGGGTCCATGGCATAGAGATCATCTTTTAGGTCGATTTTGGAAACTAGGGTTTTGCTAAATAAGGGACTTTGCAATTATTGCACATAGGGGTAAAATTTACAAATTAATAGACTGGGAACTTGAGGCTAACATTCCCAGGTGGAACATTCACAGACACACTTGCAGGACCTCCCGGAACCTAGTTTTATTGCATGGTTGGAATTCTATGCCCCCGGTAGGGATTCAATAGGTGTCCCTGAAATTCTTTAGGGTGTGAGTTGTATCAGGCCATAGAATGGTGACCGTGGCTCAGATCAATGAATTTTTAAAATCTGTTGGATTCAGGACATTGGGATATTGCTAGGGGTGCCTCTCTCTTCCTGGTCCATGGCACATAGATAATCTTCTAGGTTGATTTTGGAAACTAGGGTTTTTCTCAATAAGGGACTTTGAAATTATTGCACATAGGGTTCAAATTTGCAAATTCCTCGATTGAGAACTTGTATATAGAGTTCCTAGGTGGAACCTGCCTAGACACACTTGCAGGACCTCTTGAAACCTAGTTTTGTTGCATGGTTGGAATTCTATGCCCCTGGTAGGGATTTAACAGGTGTCCCTAAAAGACTTTAGGGTGGGAGTTGTAATGGGTCATAGAATGGTGACCGTGGCTCGGATCGACAAATTGTCGACTCCATTGGATTCAAGAAATCGAGATAGTTCTAAGGGTACCCCTCTCTTCCAAATCCATAGCATAGATATCATCTTCTAACTCAATTTTGGAAACTATGGTTTTTCTCAATAAGGGACTTTGTGATTATTGCACATAGGGGTCAACTTTGAAAATTACTTGATCGGGAACTTGTGGATAGCATTGCCAGGTGGAACCTGCCTAGAAACACTTGCAAGACCTCCTGAAACTCAGTTTTGTTGCACAATTGGAATTCTATGCCCTTAGTAGGGATTCAATAGGTGTCCTTGAAATCCTTTAGGGTGCCAATTGTAACAGGCCATAGAATGGTGATTGTGGCTTGGATCAATGAACCATCAATTCTGTTGGATTCAATTCATCGAGATAGTTCTAGGGGTTCCCCTCTCTTCTGGGTCCATGACACAGAGATCATCTTCTAGGTCGATTTTGGAAACTAGGGATTTGATCAATAAGGGACTTTGCAATTATTTCACATAGGGTTCAACTTTGTAAATTCCTTGATCGAGAACTTGTGGCTAGTGTTCCCAGGTGGAACCTACCTAGACACACTTGGAGGAACTCCCAGAACCCAGTTTTCTTGCACGGTTGGAACTCTATGCTCTCGGTAGGGATCCAATAGGTGTCCTTGAAAGCCTTTAGGGTACAAGTTGTAACGGGCCATAGAATGGTGGCTGTGGCTCGGATCGATGAATCGTCAACTCCATTCTATTCAAGACATCAGGATAGGGTCTAAGGTACCCCTCTCTTCCGGGTCCATTGCACAAAGATCATCTTCTAGGTTGATTTTGGAAACTAGTGTTTTTCTCAATAAGGGACTTTGCAATTATTGCACATAGGGGCCAAATTTGAAAATTCCTCAACCGAGAACTTGTGGCTAGCGTTCCCAAGTAAAACCTACCGAGACACACTTGCAAGACCTCCCAAAACACTATTTTGTTGCACGATTAAAATTCTATGCCCCTGGTAGGGATTCAACACGTGTCCTTGAAAGCATTTAGGGTGTGAGTTGTAACAAGCCATAGAATTGTGACCATGGCTTGGATCGACGAACCATCAAATCCATTGTATTAAATTCATTAGGATAGCTCTATTGTTTCCCCTCTCTTTTGGGTCCATGGCACATAGATCATCTCCTAGGTCGATTTTGGAAACTAGGGTTTTTCTCAATAAGGGACTTTGTAATTATTGCACATAGGGATCAAATTTTTAAATTCCTCGACTGGGAACTTGTGGCTAGCATTTCCAAGTGGAACCTTCCTGGAGATATTTGTAGGACCTATCGGAACCCTGCTTTGTTTCACGATTGGAATTCCCAATAGGGATTCAACAGGTGTCCTTGAAATCCTTTAGGGTGCGAGTTGTAACGGGCCATAGAATGGTGATCATGGCTCAGATCGATGAATAGTCAACTACTTTGTATTTAGGTCATTGGGACAGTTCTATGGGTACCTCTCTCTTACGGGTCCATGGTATAGATACAATCGTCTAGGTTGATTTTAGAAACTATGGTTTTTTTCAATAAGGGACTTTGCAATTATTGCACATAGGGGTCAACTTTAGAAATTCCTCGATTGGGAACTTGTTGCTAGTGTTCCCATGTGGAACCTTCCTAGACACACTTCTAGAAACACCTAAAACCCAGTTTTGTTGCACAGGTGGAATTCTATGCCTCTGGTAGGGATTCAACAGGTGTCCCTGAAATCCCTTAGGGTGCGAGTTGTAATGGTCCATAGAATGGTGACCGTGGCTTGGATCGATGAACCATTGACTCCGTTGGATTCAAGACATCGAATTGATGTTAATGATATGCATTTCCTATGGGTCTAAGGCCAAAATATTGCCTTATAGGACGATTTTGGAAACTAGGGTTTTAGTGAGTAAGGGTCTATGCATTTTTTGCACAAAGGGGAAAACTTTACAATATTTTCATTTTGATTGTATAACTAGACATTCAAAGAGTGGCACTCAAACCTACCACATTGCACTATTAATAGATTGTTATGTTCTTAGTGTGCCACATCATTTGACATGTCCTTATTGTTTCACTATATTTGCATTTTGAGCAATTAATGTCGTTTTTAAGAATTCAAAGTTCGAAATGAAAAAGGGAGGTTATGTTTGATCGATGATATCTCTCTTATCCTTTCTATCTTTGTCAGTTTCCTTGACTTGTCCTTGTGGTTTCTTAGGAGCCACTTGCAAAAAACAAATTTGACGGGCTTGCTAATCTCTTTCATTTGAATTGGACAGGTATTCAAGTCATTTGTAAATTTTTGTGGGGTATATAGTTATTCATTAATGTGGGAAAAACAGGTGCATCACTTAGGTGTGTTAACTATGTGCATCATTTATGTTAGTTAGGTTCTTATGTGGGTAAGGTGCTTATGTGTTCCACTTGGTTGGGTCAGTTGCTTAGGTGTGTTGGGTGCTTATTTGTGTTAGGTATGTTGCAAAGTGACTTAGGTAGTTAGGATTAGGATCATTAGTAGGTTTTGTGTTGGGTTTTTTTGTATTGTCCCATGATTGTCCCTTTTTAGAAATTTATTAAAATGGTGAAATTTTCAATTTTTCCACTAGTTCGACCCTTGACTAGTATTGGTTTCTTGATCTCCAAATGCTCCCAACTTGTCACACAAGGTATATGGATGGTATTAGGACATTATTATGAGGTTCATGGATTCTTTAGAGTCTTCAAAAGGCTTCTTCAACTATCCTTAGGATTCTAGCCAAGGTAGGGGAATTGACTAGCAATTTCTCTCAACTAGTATTGGTTTCTTGATCTCCAAATAGCTCCAAATGATCCCAAATTATTACAGAAGGTATATGGATGGTATTAGGAAATTATTATGAGGTTCATGGATTCCTTAGAGTCTTAGAAAGGCTTCTGCAATTGTCTTTTGAATTCTGGCCAATGTAGGGAATTTGACTAGCACTTAGGGGTTCAATTCCCCATGGGTAGATGCTGGAAATGGCTCTCTAAATGCTATTGGAACCTCTCGAATGTCTGAACAGAGGAATGGAATATATATGGGACATAAATATAGTCTCATATGCATCACCATTCAGTTTATTAATTCTTCTACAACCCTCTTAATCCAGATACAAAAATATTAGTTTCGACATAGGGGGAAAATGATAGTAAATCTTCACAAATGGTTATGAAACTTGAGAATATTGCTTAAATGCTTGTATAATGAATATGAAACTTCTTCAGAATATTAACGGAACTCCACACAACACTAATACATCATACATTGACTGAACCATTCGAATTTGATATCACTTCAAGTGTAAATAACAAGGTATTGGGGAAATGACACCATTTGTTCATAGTTTAACATTTTTACATCAAATATATTTGAGTTTTGACCTAAAAGTATTATGAGAAGTAGAAATAAAGTATATATATCATATTACAAAGATATGGGTCCTCAATAGTATCCCAAAGAGTTCATCACCTCAACAAGTGTGCCTCTCCTCAAGGAGCAAGAATATGCCAAGAAATAGAAGAATGGTTGTAGAAGCAAGCTGAAAGAGATGTTACCATGAGCTTCCCTGTAGCTTCAACCTGTAACAAAAGACTCCATTTTATCTCCAAATGAAAGGTCTTAATGGCCTCTCCAATTGCCAGTTAGGATGGGAATCTTTCACCCTCGAAATTGGTGCTAAGGCAAGTAGAGTAACACTCCACTAGCTCTCCTCTCCAAATGCAAAATGTAAAATGAACAAAAAGCTACCATCCTGCTTTGTTATTATATTTTATAAACTTATAAGGTCATCAATGGGTTGAATTCTTTCCAAGAAATTCATGCCAACTCAAGTTGGGAAGAGATTCCCAAGTATGCCACTTGTCCTTCCAATTCTAGCCCCCTCCTTCTCCAAATTCGAATTGGTGTCTCTTTGGCTTCCCTAACTCACTTGGGCGCATTATTGGAGGCTATTTTTAGCCCTGACATGTCATATATGTCATATGTCAGCATTCATATCTCATTTGTGTCATAGGTGTCATGGCATCTTCATCATTGTTGTCATAGACCTACGGAATCTAGTCCAAGTGTCCAAGAATCTCTCCTTTGACTCTTCCTCTTCCATGGGAGTTACACTTCCATCCCAATTCAACCTATGATGCATATTTACAAGTGTATGATCCTTCCAACTCATCCCAAGAACATTGGAATCCTTATGGATTCGAATTGACAAGAGGAGGATTCCATGTGGCATAGAAAATCTAGCTTGTGTGGATCCCACATCCTCCATGTGTCTTCATGATGAATTGCCACTTTGATTTTCCCTTGTATTTATTTATTTATCTCCTTTATTAGATATTTATTCCATTCTAATGTTTAAACATCATTTATTAGCCCCCTTATTTCAAATCCCAATGCTTCCACCCCCAACCTAGGGAACTAGTAATTTTCCTCCATGACAGTTCATTTGGATGGGTATATTACAAACTTGAATTGGGAATTTCTCTTAATGTGACCCACCTTGTCCATTTGGATATAATTTCACATTATTACTAACTTGAACATTATTCTTAGCAATTATTTGACCCTTAGCATCAATTTGACAAACTATCATGAGTATGGCCAAGGGGCTTAGGCCATTGTGACCCAATGCAAAATTTTGGGACATGACAAATCCTCCCTTCCCAATATTTATTGTCCTCAATCAATCTCAACAAATGTATGTGGAAGAACCTGCTTTCTTTCAAAAATTTTGGTTCCCAAAACTTCTCTTCTAAAACCTTGAGTCGAGCCACCCATGCACTACAATTGTGTGTTTCCAAAAGCAAGGAGGTGTGGGTTTTCTTTTTCATTTTGATATCCCCTGTAAAATCACCACTAAACACCAAAATTTAAATTAAATCCATCAAACCATGTTTGCACAATTACTCTTTACCTCTTTCATATTTTGGAAACCCCTTCTGATACCACTGCATAATTATTGAAGTTGCCACTAAGTTGCCCAACTTTCAGTCTTCGAGGTTCCATGAAAATTTTAGAGAGGAACCACCATGCTTGCTGATGCACTACTATGATTAAAATCACTTTGTTAAGTGTGGAATCCATCTCCCATATTGTTTGTTTCCCCAAAAAATTGAAATCAATGGGACTAAAAATTATCCCAGGGTCCCATTGCTTGTATTGCACTCCAACAATTAAGAGTGATCTCCAACTCATACCATCAGGTAAGAGAATTCCTGGATCCCATTTTCTTGTATGCATTCTTCCAAACATCATGAGTACAAAATATATATCATCAAAGTACATAACAACATAATGAAAATGTACATCAAGGAGGTGCTTCATCAAAGAATCATGAAAGTGCTTATACCTCCAAGTAAGTAGACCACCATTTGCCAAGTGCATACAAGCTTAAAGTGACCAATAAAATATGCTCCAATGACATAGGTGAGGATCCCATGTCCTATAATGCTGCTCCAAAAGGATGTAATATGCATCAAAATAATCAGCCATGTGTTCTTTCATCCAAGAAGTGAATGAAGAACCTCCACTAAAATCTGAACCAAGTAGGGAGCAAATAAAACAATAAGCCTTCAAGGGGCTCACATAAGTAGAATTTGTGCATCCATGAACATGTGTATCATCAAGAAATAACAAAGGATGTTGCTACCAATAAGAATTTTCTCCAATCATATATCTCTTCACCCAAGTAGTGGATGAATTTCTTCCAATATCAATTGAACTAAGCAAGGGCAAGGAAAATCATGAGTCTTCAAGTGACTCAAGTGAACACCATAAGGGAATCCATGTAGATGTGTTTCATCATAAGGTAACAATGAATGCTGCTGCAAATGTGTTGTTGCAGCAACATCCCCCCCCCAAAATTTTTGTACATATTGGGGCCCCTCCTTTCTTTTGTAGAAGGTTTTTCTAAGAAGCCATCCCAGCCGTTAGCTGTGTTTTTCAACATGAAATCTTGTTTCCCAACCAAGCATCTTGCCACCGACCTTTCCTTTTTTTTTTCCCCCCAAGGAACCAAAAAGGAACTTAGATTTTTTTCCAATGTTTCAGAGTCTCTCGAGCTATCTCCCCGCAATTGCGGAAGCCAAACGCAAAACACTCCCGAAAGAAGACTTAGAATTTTTTCGATTGGAAAGCTGCGAAAACCATTGGGCAATGCCTCCCGAAACGGCGGAGTCCTTCGCTCAAGCCTTCCGCAACCGCGGAAAGATTCCGGTTTTTTCTCCCGAAATGGCGGGACTCATTCGCATTACTCTTCCGAAGAAGACTTAGAATTTTTTCGATTGGAAAGCTGCGGAAACCATTGGGCAATGCCTCCTGAAACGGCGGAGTCCTTCGCTCAAGCCTTCCGCAACCGCGGAAAGATTCCGGTTGTTCTCCCGAAACGACGGAAGTCTTTTACATAACTCTCCCGAAAGAAGACTTAGAACATTTTTGACCGTTCGCGGAGAGATTGGGGTTTTCTGTCCAAAACAACGGGAACAATTTGTGAAACCCTTCCGAAACTCGGAAGAGAACTTAGAAGCTTTCATTGAAAATTTGCGGAAACCTTCGAAAAAAGTTTCCCGAAATCCCGCGGAGGAATTCATGATTTCCTTCCGAAACTATCGAAAGATTTAGATTTTCTTTTACGGAGGCTTCTGGCTCTCTCTCCCGAAACCATGGAAGCTTTTGGGCTGCCCTCCCGAAACGGTGGAAGCCAATCGCTTAAACCGCTCGAAAGAGGCCTTCGAAATGATTCCGGGAAAATTTGCGAAAGAATATAAGATTTTCTCCCGAAATGGCGGGAGCCATTCGTCTAAACCGCCCGAAAAGACTTAGAAAAATCTTCGATGAAGCGATTGCGGAAGTTGTTGGTAAATCCCTCCCGAAACCGCGAAAAGTTCGCCCTGACTTGCCGAAAACGTCCAGACGCTGATGCCCTTTTGGAACAATTCAAAGAAGCCACCCGCAACCACGGAAACCTTCAAGTTTCCCTTCCGAAACTAACGGGAGCCTTCGCCATATCTTCCCGAAAACCCACGAGACTTAGAAAGTTTTTGATTTGCGGAAACCCTTCGCAAATAGCTCCCGAAACGATGGAAGGCTTGGAGTTTCCCTTCCGCGACGTGTCCCGAAACGGCGGAAATTTTCCCTCCATCCTTCCGCAACGGCGGGTGTGACTCGCAAGGTGGTCCCGCGAATGGCGGTCGCACGCAGAGCGAAACATTTTGACGTGACCGCTACGGGCGACGAATTTAAGCCGCATTTTAATTGTGCCACCCACCAAATTGAATGCTCGCACGTGCCTGTTCTGTTTAAATAGGTGGTGGGGGTACGAGCCAACGCATTGTTAATTTTCCAATCTGGATGATTTGTTGGATGCCGCGCAAACCGCTCCAGCTCGGATTGCTCAACCACGTTCACGGCCACCTCAGTTAGCGTTTTTCGTCGGTGCCAGGTAGGATCTTAACTGTAAATCTGTCTCCCTACACGTCGTGTTTTGCTATTGGGTTAGCTTTCTTTTGAAAATGATGGGCATTAGTGGGGTTTTGACAAGCAAAACGCCCGTCATGGGTGATTTTTCCCGTCAAATACGGTTGAATCAAGTTCTTCTCGTCTATAAAGTGAAAACAGGATAAACATTGGTGGGTAGACGGTTAAACTTGTTCCTTTTTTGTTTTTCCCGGGCCGCGTGCCTCGTCATCTAGGAAAAAATGCCGAAGCCCCATGGACGTTGCATGTCCCCGGCCGAAAGATTAAGCCATAAAGCCCCGGGCCTTTTCGTAAACTTCGGTTCTAACGTGACCTCTACCCATTTCAAATCCTAGGACCGACGCCATGGCCCCTGTTCAAACCCCGTGAGCACTTAAGTTACGCCAGCCAGGACCCGAAACTATAGCCGCCCGAACATTTTCATCAGTGTGTCTCTGGCGCCATCACCCTCGCTCGAACTAAAACTTCCCATAGAATACCTCGGCTAGTGCCGTAAAAAACAATAGCGTTCAGAGCCCTCACCGGGTCGTAACTGTGAAAGTGGCTTCCCGTTCCGTCACAGTGTCTCTCCAACCCGAGTCTCCCCGCCATTAGCCTTTCCAGCCGCAGTGATAACGAAAGACATCTTCTTCCCCAGGGATGAACCGAGGGCCCATTGCTTCTGCAACTCGCCTATCGATCCGAGAAAAAAATGTGTCCGCGACATAGCCTATCCCCCCAGGAGCATCCCAAACCCATCCTTTTAAGAGATTCAAATGTTTCAATTTATGTTTCATGTTGAAATAGTGTTTTGCTTCCTAAATATACAGCTTCATTGTACTTATCTTATTGATATATTAAAACAATGATTCTCTCTGTTAAAACCTCACAGTATGTTGCTCAAAGTGACTTGTATATGGGTGTTATCAGGGATAAGTCAAGATGCCGAAAACCGGCAAGAAGAAGGCGAAGATGACAGAAAAGAAACCTGCCCCTCTTAAAACTGAAACTTCACTCCAAGACACTAGGTGCACCACTGGTGTCCCTCCATAAATCAGATGGGGTGACATCTACAGAATGATCCGGGACCAGGAGATCCCAGACATGTTGTTAGAAGAAGGGCCAATTTATCTGAATATCAAAGCCTCAGGCATAACCAGAGCCGCTACCCGCCCTGAGCTGTTCCCCTGTGCTGAAGTGATCGGATGGATACTCCAGCATGCCGATGCTGAAGGGAGAGTGATAAATGACAGCAGTAAAGTGGCCATTGCCTCATTTCAACCCGCGTATCTTGCGGCAGCCTACAAGTTTCCCCGGGTCCAACAAGCTCTGACTGATGAATGGCTGAGCCAAATGAACAACGTCGAGATGGCCAAGAAGCTACTGATAGCAGGCAAACATTTGAGGAAGAAAGGGAGTGATGAGTATGACGTACAGAATCTAAGAGCTCCTTTTAGATTGATTGCCCTGATGCTGTGCAGAATCTTCGGCATGCCCGATGGCACAGTATACAAGATTCAGTGGGTCCCTATCATCCACTATGTGGCATTTAAGGGAACTGTGTTCGACTGGGCCACTCTCCTGTCAGATAGTCTGGCCTCAATGATAGTAGCTGCAAGGGAAGGACTAGCCTTGAAGAAGGCTGAATTCTTCATGTCTTCATATTTAATAGATTGTATCTTGGCCAAGATAGACTTCCCCAAATTGGGCTGCACATGGGATAAGGCCACCATGCCAGTCTATATCGCTTACAAGATGTTGTGGGCTCAGAATTACAAGCCCAGCTACAAAATCATCTGCGAGGGGTTCATAATGCCCCTGTATGAGAAGATATTCAAGGAGGAACCCAGCTGCTTATCAGAGAATGCTTTGGAAGTCCTTGAGAATTACGGGGATTTCTACTTTTCAGAACAGGGAACCTACCTGAGAATGTTTGGAGGGACTAAGCCCCCATACATTTTTCCACAGTATGCCACAGATTATATGGTCCTCAAAGAAGTAGTAAGGCAAATTTTCCTAGATGGGATTGGAGCAATGCTCCACAAACAGCATAAGGCTTCCTTTCCCCCTCTACCTTTCTGCATCGGTGCTTACAAGTTCTCGGGGGTTGCCTCAGCTGAGGAGTTTGTTCAAGAGTTGAAGGCCTTCCACTTCGGTGAGGTTATCTTCCACAGGAACGACAGAAAGGGTAAAGTGGCCGAGCATTGCAAGGACATCTATGCTCATTTTGAATACTCGCATTATCCCGATGCCGAGGAAGAGGCATTCAGAGGCATTAGCAATATGTCTGAACTGCGAATATGTCGCCAAGGCACTGGAGCAAGCTGTAGTTCAGCCAAGATCCAGAAGACCAGTCAGCAGCAGGAGAAAGAAGCTGAAGATGCCCAAGCTCAGGAGGAGCTCAGATTAAGAGAAGAAGCAAGAGTATTCCAAGAAGCTGAAAACTCCAGATTGCAGCGGGAGGTGGAAGAAGCCAGGTGGAAGCAAGAAGCAGAAGCAGCAAGAATACAGAAAGAAGCTGAGGAAGCCCAGAAGTAGAAAGAGGCAGAAGCTGAACTAGCTGAAGCAGAAAGGAAGGCAGAAGAGGAGCGAAAAGCGGAGGAGGATGCCCAAGCAGGTGGGTCCGGCATCCAATACATGGAGATAGACACCTCTCAAGCAGGTGGCTCTGGTACCCAAAAGGAAGGAGTAGACCCTGCTCAGCAAGTTCGGACCCCACCTATGGAAGAGGACATAGACATGATAAACCGACCAATTGTCCCGTACACTCCATCGGGAAAGCGTACGGTGGCCAAATGGAATGAGTTTGTCTATGATAAGAAAAGAAAAGCAATTGTCCTCCAATCAGAAGAGAGGATTAAAAGTCCCTTCCATGAAGACATCGTTACTCACCGAGAGGTCACTGTCATGCAGAACACAGATCAAGATCCCATTGCTATGGCATCCGCAGTTATAGCGACAGCAAAGGCATCATTTGCCAATGTAGGGGTTATAGTTAAAGAAAATATATTGACAAAGAAAAAGGCTCGTACGCTACAACAGACTGTGGCTAATGAGCAAGCCCAAAGAGATCTGGGAGTGAACAAATATGATTGCTTGTACGCTGAACATAAGGAGCTGTCAAACAAGTACAGCCAGTTGGAGGAGGAAAAGGACCAGCTAACACTCCAAATAATGATTGTGGAAGCGGAGAAGAATGGAGCAGAAGAAAAGGCATCTCAGCTAGAAGCAGACAAGCAAGCATTAGCTGAGCGTTTAGAGCAAGCAGAGAGCAGAACGATGGACATATCTCCCTTCCACGAGCTGTCATGCAACATCCTGCAGCAAGTGTATGGCACTCAGGAGCTAATCACTGATGAGGTGTGCAAACTCAAGGCCATGGTGGTTAGGTTAAAAGAGATTAATGCGGAAGCCCATAGGCTCAAAGCAAAGAATACCCGCGTTAAGGCAAATATCATCAGCCAGATGGCATGGAGAGAAGGAAAAGGGGGTTTCCCTACACACCTCCCATTTAAATCTGTGGACAGTTTTAATGAGGATGTAGCACTGTTGGAGTTTGGCAGAAACTGCGCCAGTAAACTGATGGCCAGTGTGCAAAGAACAATAGATAAAATCAGCAGTTTCTACCAGAGGCTCCAAGAGGCACATGTCAAATGCACATTGAGTTTCCCTCAGTCCCTGGAGGACTTTCCGGAGAAGGAGCAGCATTTGTCCCAACTAAAGGAAGAATTGGGCATTCAAACGGAGCAGATAAAGAGGATTGATGTCCTGGCTGTTGATGACCTCCATCGTTATATTGGATCGTCATCACTCCACAACCATCTGCTGAAGGAAGTGCATCAGGTTGCAGTAGCAGAAGTTCAAAGCATTAAAGCAGAGCTCGGGAAGAATGTGACTTCTCATAAAATCTTGTTCCCTGCTGCAGCAAACATAGTCATAAGGGACACAGGTGTGTGGTACAACTACATAGCAGAGGAGGAAAGGAAAGCTGCAGCAGCAGCAGGAGCATCAACAGATCTAGGATCTTCTCTCCCAGCAGCCACTCCAGCTACAGCAGTAGGTTCGAGTCCCTCTTTCTCGGCAGTCATTCCAGAGACTCCAGCTAGCTCGATCCCTCCTTCCCAGGCACAATCAGCAGCCTCAATTGACTTGGGCGACCCTTCCCCAGCTGAGGCTCACGCACAGGAGTAAAAGAGGCTGAACTCAGTTGAGCAACTCTCTTCATCCAAACACGTGCCCAACAGGGAAAGCTTTGGTGTTAGCCAATTTTATGCTAGGTATATTTTGAATATGTAAGGCGTAAGCCATGGGACAGCTGTCCCTATTTCTGTCAAAACAATTTTGTAAAAGAAGTGATCATTTTTTGTGGTCGATTATAGATGAAATTCCTGTAAATGACAGGTGGAAGATGCTAGGTGTCAGCCCAAAGGGCATATTTGTAGCTATAAATAGAAGCTAGGAAATATTAGAAAGGACTTTTGGCAGGGAAGGAAATTTTGGAAAGCTTTACGAGCTATCTTGTATTGTTTCTGTAAAACTGAATTTTCTAATAAAAGCCACGGGAGATGGACATTTTACATGGGGAACGGAAGATGGATGTGCGTTGGACTCTTCTGATGACATCTATACTGTAATGTGAAACCTGCATTGCTATTTGAACTATTTCTTGGCAACCAATGATTTTTCTTATTTCCGTGTGAATGATTTTCTCCATTCTGTGAACAATGAATGCGTTTCATATTAAATCAAGAGCTACTTGTTGATATCTTTATCATTGCTGTAGATTTCTCTGTTAGATCGAATGGATAACTGTTCTTTCTTCATAATAACTCATATGGATCCTTGTTCATACCTTAAAATCGCTCCTTGCAGGGATCTTCAAATTTAATTTCGGTTTGTTTTCATTTAGATCTGTTTCTTTATTCTTTCTACATAGACTAAATAATTTTTTTTTTTTTTTTGTGAGGAATAGATGCGTTCCATGTTGAATTAGAAGCTATCTTTTAAAAGATCTTTATCTTGCTGTAGCTTTAATCGTGAGAGTTAACAGATATCTGTTCCTTCCTTACGTTATTTGTTATAGCTTTTTGCTCATCATTCAAGCGCACCCCCTGCAAGGATAGGAAGATTTATTCCAGCTTCTAGACTTAGATCTGTTTTAATTGCATTTAGATCAAGTATAATTTAGGCACTTGCATCTCATATAAAAGACATAAAACCCAAAGAAAGGTGGATCGGGCCATAACCGGTAGAATCGGATTTAAACTCCAAACCCACGGTTGCCGGAACCGTTAAACGGACGGATTCCCTACACCAAACGGGAGATAGTCTAATTGGGACCATCTCTCGGGGAGAATCCCTTTCTGATTGATGCTATGATATCCGAGGCATCAACAGTTTTTGGCGCTAGAAGGAGGGCCTGAAAGTGCATGGCTGATAGAGGAAAATCTTTCGCGGTCATAGATAACACTGAAGACCCGCTTAAAGAAAGCATTTCAAACAGCCCAGGTCTTGGATTAACAGATCAAGAACGCCTCATTTCTAATCCCGAGCCTCAAGAAGCTTTATACGCTGTCCCTTTTACAGAAATCGAGGATTTGAGAAGACATACCAGATCCTACGTTAGGCAGTTAGGTGGTTTAAACGCTGTCAAATTCCTCCCTAAGAAAACTAGGCCTAGAAACGACCCACAATACACCCGTGATTCAATTCTTGTTCAAAGTTTTGAAGAGCTGGTAAATCTGACTTTGGAAGAAATTTCAGACACTCTTAACAAGGCAGATCCTGAAAACTCAGAAAAAATTTCGGACCAAGAAAATCTTGAAGAAATTACCACTCCCGAAAGTACTCCACAGGAGTCACCCTCCAATTCTCCACCAGGGTCTCCACACCCAAACCCAAACATGGTTGTACCTGCTTGGAGAGCGAGGGGAGCGCTGAACCTAGCTGGACCATTCCATAATCTTCCAAAAAACCCAGAAAAGGTCTTGCCTAAGTACGACCCAGAGAAGGCCATCTCGGCAGAAGATCACCTCAAGAGTTTTTACCTAGCTCTGAACCTTTTGAACATACAACATGAAGACGTAGTCTGCAGGTTGTTTCCATATACATTCGAGCCAAAAGTATCATCATGGTACTTTAGCCTACAACCCAGCTCAATCTCTAGTTGGGATGAATTCGAAAAATGTTTTCTAAAGAAATATGGAAACCAAAAGACTGTGGCCACACTTATGAAAGAGCTCTTATCCATGAGGATGGAAAAGAAAGAAAAGGTTCAAGATTTCAATCAAAGATTCACAAAGCTGTTAAATAACTTCAGTGAAGCTAATAAACCAGCCGAAGAATCTCTGATCGAATACTATACAACCGCTCTTGATGGACCCATAGCAATGTTCGTAAAGAGGTCCAAGAAAACTACCCTGAAAGAGAAATTTGAGGAAGCTAGAAAGGTAGAAGAAGAGGCTGATAGCATTGCTAAACATGCCTTAGATGTAGAACCAAAACCAGCAGCTAGCAAAAAACCTTTGCTGCTCACTAGAGGTAAAGAAGAGCCATCTACGGACATGGAAAATGTAGTCAAAATGATGCAGAAATTATCTAAAAAAATCGTAGATCTCGAGAAAGACAAGGCTGCTAGCACGTCTAGGAAACCTTTCAAGCCATTTTATAAAAGAAGGGAAGACGGAGAGCAGACTCATCCACCAATGAACGCTGCCCCTGTTTTGAACTTGAATGAGATTGGGATGGAAAATTTCTGCACTTTTCACCAAGAACCACATTCAGAAAAGAGCTGCCCGCAATGGATTAATTCCATGAGCTTAGTCATGAACCAGATGTTAGATTCTCAGATCCCGGACCAGGATAATCCTCCAGAAGAATCGAGCCTCGAGTTAGAGGAACCGACCCCAGACACTACTATGGTGTTGTGGGATTGGGTACCTATGACTGAATTAGTAGAAGAATATCACATAGATAGTTCTCCCTCTACCATAAATGTCTCTACTTGCAGCAAGGGCCCAACTGCAGATCCTGTGCCAGCCACCGTTCCCCATAAGCCTAAATTTCCAAAAGATCCAGTTAGGAGGCATATACAAATCATCCCACCACAGCCCAAAGTTAACCAAGCAACGGCCAAACAGCCAAGCGCTGACAACATAGTTCAGCCACCTAAGGTCACGACGAGCAAAACAGATCAGCCAACTCGAATTGGGAAAGAATCCGATATAGGGTATGATATTATCGAAGATATCAAGAAGGTCAAAGCAAACGTATCAATATTTGACATGTGTAGCTTGCCCCATCAACGAGACAAACTGCTGCATGTTTTACAACCAAAACCCAGCACTACATTAACGGATTCTCAAGACAATCCCGAAATTAATGAAGCTAGCATCGGTGGGAAATCGAAATCCCAAACATTGCCATTCTTATTGACATTTGAAATTTTCAAACATAATGTTCACAACTGTTTGGTAGATTTTGGAGCATCCTCAAACGTTATGCCACTGTCAATCTGTAAGAAAATTAATGGGCAGCCCGTGCCATCTCCAGCTCAAATTATCCAATTAGATAGGACTGCTGTTAAAGTAATTGGGGAGATGAAAGACGTTCTAATTAGATTGTCAGCTGATCCTAGAGTCTGTCAATTTATTGACATAATGGTGGTCGATATTCCTGAAGCTTATGGGATGATTTTGAGTAGGTATTGGTCCACCAAGCTGAGTGGCTACTTTGCTACCGATTGGTCTCATCTATGGCTGCCTTATCAGAACAGACAGAATCAGATTAAAGTTCTTAGGGAACCTCATATGAAACAAAACGTAACCCAGTTAGAAGAAAAAAATGAGGCTGTAACTTTCTCTTCCTCGGTCCTGGGAAATTACTTCTTAGAAATGGATCCGGGTAACTATCAATCTGAAACCTTTTGCCATGAATCAGATAAACAGTCCGATCTCCTTCGCTTCTCCCAGACTGATGAGATGGATTGTAACATAGTTAATTTAGTCACTGACATAGATCACAAACAAACAAACTTAGTTGAATCTGAAGATATCTTTTGGACATTATACTTTGATGGTTCTAAAACTCTGGAAGGATCCGGAGCCGGCTGTGTTCTAATGGATCCAAAAAGAAACAAGTATTTTTTGTCTTGTAGATTAGAATTCGATTGTACTAATAACACCGCTGAATATGAAGCTTTGGTGCATGGATTAAAGAAAGCCATTGGCTTAAATGTTAAGTACCTGAAAGTCTTCGGTGACTCCGAGATAGTGGTAAGACAGGTAAGAGACACCATTCATTGTCTCTCACCTCATTTGAAGGGTTATCAGGCTGAGGTATGGAATTTAATTATGCATTTTGACGCTTTCAATATAAAATCGATTCCTAGATTGCAAAATTCTGCTGCTGATTTATTAGCAACATCTGCTTCTAGGTTGGTGCCGTCAAATAATAAATGCTCAATTGAATTGATTTTCAGGCCTTCCGTTCCCGATAACATCACAAATTTCAGAGTCTTCGATGATGATGAAAAAATTATCAGCTTCCTAACAAACGAAGATAGCTTTCAAGGAGCTGCAATAGATGAAGAGAAACACGATGCTGATTTGATGAAGAAAGATGAGGAGAAAGGAAATTTCATGCCCAAGGGGGTAAGGTCCCTCGAAAAGTTGTTCGATCTTCAAAATAAGTTCAAAAGGCCAGCCAATACCAAAACTAACAGCTCATCAATGCAACATGAGTTAGTTAATTTGGGTACCGAGGCAGAACCAAGATTTGTCAACCTTGGCAAAGGTTGTTCACCAGGAGAAAGAGACAGGTTCATTAAATTGTTTAAACAATACAAAGATGTTTTTGCGTGGACCTATGAAGATCTGAAAACATATGACGTCCGCATTATTCAGCATGTTATACCAATGAAAGCGGGTGTCAATCCATTTCAGTAGCAGTTAAGAAGGATGCATCCTACTCTAGAACCGCTGATCCAAAAGGAATTAAAGAAGCTCCTGGACGCTAAGATAATCTTCAAAGTTCGGCATTCCGAATGGGTTGCAAACTTGGTTCCCGTCATAAAGAAATCAGGAGAGATAAGGCTATGTGTAGATTTCAGAAATTTAAACAAAGCCTCAGATAAAGACAACTACCCCGTACCTTCAATGGAGCAAATCCTACAAATGGTGTCGGGATCCGAATTGTTTTCTCTCCTCGATGGTTTCTCGGGCTATAATCAAGTGTTAGTAGCCGAAGAAGATCGTCTCAAGACCACTTTCAGAACTAAGTGGGGAACTTTCGCTTACAGAATAATTCCATTTGGTCTGATAAATGCGGGAGCCACATTCCAAAGGGCGATGGATATTGCCTTCCGAGGATTGGGTGGGCAATGTGGTGTTGTTTACTTAGATGATGTGACAGTCTTTTCGAAGAAAAGGGGAGATCATGTTGTTCATCTGAGGCATATCTTTGATCGTTGCCGGAAGTGCGGAATTTCCCTGAATCCCAAGAAGAGCATGTTTGCTGTGCCCAAAGGTAAGCTCTTGGGTCATATCATCTCCAAAGGGGGAGTGTCAATTGACCAAGAAAGGGTCCAAGCCATTAATAAGATCCCAATGCCTCACAATAAGAAGTCTATGCAATCTTTTATGGGCACCATCAATTTTGTCCGCAGATTTGATCCGGATTTCGCACAAATTGTTAAGCCATTGCAACAGATGGTTAAACAAAGCATACAATTCAAGTGGACAGATTTGGAGAAGGACGCATTTAGAGATATCAAGGAAGCTGTAGCTAAAGCTCCTTCCTTAAGAAGCCCAGATTTTGATAAAGATTTCATCTTGTATACCTTCGCTTCGGATGACTCTCTCGCAGCTGTACTCACGCAAAAGGTGGAGTTGGGGGACGAATACCCAATTTCATTTATGAGCACTGGTCTGCAGGGGGCTGAGCTGAATTACCCCGTAGTTGACAAACATGCATATGCGGTCTTCAAAGCAGTCAAACAGTTTAGGCCGTACATTATGAAGAACAGAACTAAAGTCATAGTTCCCCACCTAGCTGTCAGATCCCTTTTTGTACAAAAGGAATTGGGAGAAAGGAGGGGGAACTGGGTCACAGCTCTGCAGGAGTATGATTTGGAATTTAAACCGGCTACAATCATCAAAGGGCAGGGCCTGTGCAAATTACTTGCGGGAAACTCAACTAATGAAGAACAACATTGGCAGAATGAAGCTGAGTTAAATTCGGTTGAGGTATGTCATATCTTCACAGCCCCGCAGTCATGGTATAGGGATCTGGTGCACTATTTGCAGCATGGATATCTACCCGACCACTGGAACTCTAAGCAAAGAAGGGCACTCCGCTTGAAATCAGCACCCTATCAAATCATTGATGGGATTCTTTTCAGAAAGAATTATGATGAAGTTCTTCTTAGATGTTTGGAAAAGGAAGATGCAAACAAAGTTGTCAAAGAATTGCATGATGGCCCCGTAGGTGGTCATTATTCAGGAGAGACGACAGCACACAAGATACTGAGAGCCGGTTATTATTGGCCCACTTTGTTCCGAGATGCCCACACATACGCACGAAACTGTGATGTATGTCAAAGAAGCGATGGGAAGTTACCTAAGGCCGCAGGCCCATTGCAGCCGGTCATCATCTCTGAACCTTTTGAGCAATGGGGCATAGATGTTATCGGAGAAATAAATCCAAATTCTTCATTGCAACACCGATACATCCTGACAGCTACCGAGGAAAAGCAATGGTCCTCCAATCAGAAGAGAGGATTAAAAGTCCCTTCCATGAAGACATCGTTACTCACCGAGAGGTCACTGTCATGCAGAACACAGATCAAGATCCCATTGCTATGGCATCCGCAGTTATAGCGACATCAAAGGCATCATTTGCCAATGTAGGGGTTATAGTTAAAGAAAATATATTGACAAAGAAAAAGGCTCGTACGCTACAACAGACTGTGGCTAATGAGCAAGCCCAAAGAGATCTGGTAGTGAACAAATATGATTGCTTGTACGCTGAACATAAGGAGCTGTCAAACAAGTACAGCCAGTTGGAGGAGGAAAAGGACCAGCTAACACTCCAAATAATGATTGTGGAAGCGGAGAAGAATGGAGCAGAAGAAAAGGCATCTCAGCTAGAAGCAGACAAGCAAGCATTAGCTGAGCGTTTAGAGCAAGCAGAGAGCAGAACGATGGACATATCTCCCTTCCACGAGCTGTCATGCAACATCCTGCAGCAAGTGTATGGCACTCAGGAGCTAATCACTGATGAGGTGTGCAAACTCAAGGCCATGGTGGTTAGGTTAAAAGAGATTAATGCGGAAGCCCATAGGCTCAAAGCAAAGAATACCCGCGTTAAGGAAAATATCATCAGCCAGATGGCATGGAGAGAAGGAAAAGGGGGTTTCCCTACACACCTCCCATTTAAATCTGTGGACAGTTTTAATGAGGATGTAGCACTGTTGGAGTTTGGCAGAAACTGCGCCAGTAAACTGATGGCCAGTGTGCAAAGAACAATAGATAAAATCAGCAGTTTCTACCAGAGGCTCCAAGAGGCACATGTCAAATGCACATTGAGTTTCCCTCAGTCCCTGGAGGACTTTCCGGAGAAGGAGCAGCATTTGTCCCAACTAAAGGAAGAATTGGGCATTCAAACGGAGCAGGTAAAGAGGATTGATGTCCTGGCTGTTGATGACCTCCAGCGTTATATTGGATCGTCATCACTCCACAACCATTTGCTGAAGGAAGTGCATCAGGTTGCAGTAGCAGAAGTTCAAAGCATTAAAGCAGAGCTCGGGAAGAATGTGACTTCTCATAAAATCTTGTTCCCTGCTGCAGCAAACATAGTCATAAGGGACACAGGTGTGTGGTACAACTACATAGCAGAGGAGGAAAGGAAAGCTGCAGCAGCAGCAGGAGCATCAGCAGATCTAGGATCTTCTCTCCCAGCAGCCACTCCAGCTACAGCAGTAGGTTCGAGTCCCTCTTTCTCGGCAGTCATTCCAGAGACTCCAGCTAGCTCGATCCCTCCTTCCCAGGCACAATCAGCAGCCTCAATTGACTTGGGCGACCCTTCCCCAGCTGAGGCTCATGCACAGGAGTAAAAGAGGCTGAACTCAGTTGAGCAACTCTCTTCAGCCAAACACGTGCCCAGCAGGGAAAGCTTTGGTGTTAGCCAATTTTATGCTAGGTATATTTTGAATATGTAAGGCGTAAGCCATGGGACAGCTGTCCCTATTTCTGTCAAAACAATTTTGTAAAAGAAGTGATCATTTTTTGTGGTCGATTATAGATGAAATTCCTGTAAATGACAGGTGGAAGATGCTAGGTGTCAGCCCAAAGGGCATATTTGTAGCTATAAATAGAAGCTAGGAAAGATTAGAAAGGACTTTTGGCAGGGAAGGAAATTTTGGAAATCTTTACGAGCTATCTTGTATTGTTTCTGTAAAACTGAATTTTCTAATAAAAGCCACGGGAGATGGACATTTTACATGGGGAACGGAAGATGGATGTGCGTTGGACTCTTCTGATGACATCTATACTGTAATGTGAAACCTGCATTGCTATTTGAACTATTTCTTGGCAACCAATGATTTTGCTTATTTCCGTGTGAATGATTTTCTCCATTCTGTGAACAATGAATGCGTTTCATATTAAATCAAGAGCTACTTGTTGATATCTTTATCATTGCTGTAGATTTCTCTGTTAGATCGAATGGCTAACTGTTCTTTCTTCATAATAACTCATATGGCTCCTTGTTCATACCTTAAAATCGCTCCTTGCAGGGATCTTCAAATTTAATTTCGGTTTGTTTTCATTTAGATCTGTTTCTTTATTCTTTCTACATAGACTAAATAATCTTTTTTTTTTTTTTTGTGAGGAATAGATGCGTTCCATGTTGAATTAGAAGCTATCTTTTAAAAGATCTTTATCTTGCTGTAGCTTTAATCGTGAGAGTTAACAGATATCTGTTCCTTCCTTACGTTATTTGTTATAGCTTTTTGCTCATCATTCAAGCGCACCCCCTGCAAGGATAGGAAGATTTATTCCAGCTTCTAGACTTAGATCTGTTTTAATTGCATTTAGATCAAGTATAATTTAGGCACTTGCATCTCATATAAAAGACATAAAACCCAAAGAAAGGTGGATCGGGCCATAACCGGTAGAATCGGATTTAAACTCCAAACCCACGGTTGCCGGAACCGTTTAACGGACGGATTCCCTACACCAAACGGGAGATAGTCTAATTGGGACAATCTCTCGGGGAGAATCCCTTTCTGATTGATGCTACGATATCCGAGGCATCAACAGTTTTTGGCGCTAGAAGGAGGGCCTGAAAGTGCATGGCTGATAGAGGAAAATCTTTCGCGGTCATAGATAACGCTGAAGACCCGCTTAAAGAAAGCATTTCAAACAGCCCAGGTCTTGGATTAACAGATCAAGAACGCCTCATTTCTAATCCCGAGCCTCAAGAAGCTTTATACGCTGTCCCTTTTACAGAAATCGAGGATTTGAGAAGACATACCAGATCCTACGTTAGGCAGTTAGGTGGTTTAAACGCTGTCAAATTCCTCCCTAAGAAAACTAGGCCTAGAAAGGACCCACAATACACCCGTGATTCAATTCTCGTTCAAAGTTTTGAAGAGCTGGTAAATCTGACTTTGGAAGAAATTTCAGACACTCTTAACAAGGCAGATCCTGAAAACTCAGAAAAAATTTCGGACCAAGAAAATCTTGAAGAAATTACCACTCCCGAAAGTACTCCACAGGAGTCACCCTCCAATTCTCCACCAGGGTCTCCACACCCAAACCCAAACATGGTTGTACCTGCTTGGAGAGCGAGGGGAGCGCTGAACCTAGCTGGACCATTCCATAATCTTCCAAAAAACCCAGAAAAGGTCTTGCCTAAGTACGACCCAGGGAAGGCCATCTCGGCAGAAGATCACCTCAAGAGTTTTTACCTAGCTCTGAACCTTTTGAACGTACAACATGAAGACGTAGTCTGCAGGTTGTTTCCATATACATTCGAGCCAAAAGTATCATCATGGTACTTTAGCCTACAACCCAGCTCAATCTCTAGTTGGGATGAATTCGAAAAATGTTTTCTAAAGAAATATGGAAACCAAAAGACTGTGGCCACACTTATGAAAGAGCTCTTATCCATGAGGATGGAAAAGAAAGAAAAGGTTCAAGATTTCAATCAAAGATTCACAACGCTGTTAAATAACTTCAGTGAAGCTAATAAACCAGCCGAAGAATCTCTAATCGAATACTATACAACCGCTCTTGATGGACCCATAGCAATGTTCGTAAAGAGGTCCAAGAAAACTACCCTGACAGAGAACTTTGAGGAAGCTAGAAAGGTAGAAGAAGAGGCTGATAGCATTGCTAAACATGCCTTAGAGGTAGAACCAAAACCAGCAGCTAGCAAAAAACCTTTGCTGCTCACTAGAGGTAAAGAAGAGCCATCTACGGACATGGAAAATGTAGTCAAAATGATGCAGAAATTATCTAAAAAAATCATAGATCTCGAGAAAGACAAGGCTGCTAGCACGTCTAGGAAACCTTTCAAGCCATTTTATAAAAGAAGGGAAGACGGAGAGCAGACTCATCCACCAATGAACGCTGCCCCTATTTTGAACTTGAATGAGATTGGGATGGAAAATTTCTGCACTTTTCACCAAGAACCACATTCAGAAAAGAGCTGCCCGCAATGGATTAATTCCATGAGCTTAGTCATGAACCAGATGTTAGATTCTCAGATCCCGGACCAGGATAATCCTCCAGAAGAATCGAGCCTCGAGTTAGAGGAACCGACCCCAGACACTACTATGGTGTTGTGGGATTGGGTACCTATGACTGAATTAGTAGAAGAATATCACATAGATAGTTCTCCCTCTACCATAAATGTCTCTACTTGCAGCAAGGGCCCAATTGCAGATCCTGTGCCAGCCACCGTTCCCCATAAGCCTAAAATTCCAAAAGATCCAGTTAGGAGGCATATACAAATCATCCCACCACAGCCCAAAGTTAACCAAGTAACGGCCAAACAGCCAAGCGCTGACAACATAGTTCAACCACCTAAGGTCACGACGAGCAAAACAGATCAGCCAACTCGAATTGGGAAAGAATCCGATATAGGGTATGATATTATCGAAGATATCAAGAAGGTCAAAGAAAACGTATCAATATTTGACATGTGTAGCTTGCCCCATCAACGAGACAAACTGCTGCATGTTTTACAACCAAAACCCAGCACTACATTAACGGATTCTCAAGACAATCCCGAAATTAATGAAGCTAGCATCGGTGGGAAATCGAAATCCCAAACATTGCCATTCTTATTGACATTTGAAATTTTCAAACATAATGTTCACAACTGTTTGGTAGATTTTGGAGCATCCTCAAACGTTATGCCACTGTCAATCTGTAAGAAAATTAATGGGCAGCCCGTGCCATCTCCAGCTCAAATTATCCAATTAGATAGGACTGCTGTTAAAGTAATTGGGGAGATGAAAGACGTTCTAATTAGATTGTCAGCTGATCCTAGAGTCTGTCAATTTATTGACATAATGGTGGTCGATATTCCTGAAGCTTATGGGATGATTTTGAGTAGGGATTGGTCCACCAAGCTGAGTGGCTACTTTGCTACCGATTGGTCTCATCTATGGCTGCCTTATCAGAACAGACAGAATCAGATTAAAGTTCTTAGGGAACCTCATATGAAACAAAACGTAACCCAGTTAGAAGAAAAAAATGAGGCTGTAACTTTCTCTTCCTCGGTCCTGGGAAATTACTTCTTAGAAATGGATCCGGGTAACTATCAATCTGAAACCTTTTGCCATGAATCAGATAAACAGTCCGATCTCCTTCGCTTCTCCCAGACTGATGAGATGGATTGTAACATAGTTAATTTAGTCACTGACATAGATCACAAACAAACAAACTTAGTTGAATCTGAAGATATCTTTTGGACATTATACTTTGATGGTTCTAAAACTCTGGAAGGATCCGGAGCCGGCTGTGTTCTAATGGATCCAAAAAGAAACAAGTATTTTTTGTCTTGTAGATTAGAATTCGATTGTACTAATAACACCGCTGAATATGAAGCTTTGGTGCATGGATTAAAGAAAGCCATTGGCTTAAATGTTAAGTACCTGAAAGTCTTTGGTGACTCCGAGATAGTGGTAAGACAGGTAAGAGACACCATTCATTGTCTCTCACCTCATTTGAAGGGTTATCAGGCTGAGGTATGGAATTTAATTATGCATTTTGACGCTTTCAATATAAAATCGATTCCTAGATTGCAAAATTCTGCTGCTGATTTATTAGCAACATCTGCTTCTAGGTTGGTGCCGTCAAATAATAAATGCTCAATTGAATTGATTTTCAGGCCTTCCGTTCCCGATAACATCACAAATTTCAGAGTCTTCGATGATGATGAAAAAATTATCAGCTTCCTAACAAACGAAGATAGCTTTCAAGGAGCTGCAATAGATGAAGAGAAACACGATGCTGATTTGATGAAGAAAGATGAGGAGAAAGGAAATTTCATGCCCAAGGGGGTAAGGTCCCTCGAAAAGTTGTTCGATCTTCAAAATAAGTTCAAAAGGCCAGCCAATACCAAAACTAACAGCTCATCAATGCAACATGAGTTAGTTAATTTGGGTACCGAGGCAGAACCAAGATTTGTCAACCTTGGCAAAGGTTGTTCACCAGGAGAAAGAGACAGGTTCATTAAATTGTTTAAACAATACAAAGATGTTTTTGCGTGGACCTATGAAGATCTGAAAACATATGACGTCCGCATTATTCAGCATGTTATACCAATGAAAGCGGGTGTCAAGCCATTTCAGTAGCAGTTAAGAAGGATGCATCCTACTCTAGAACCGCTGATCCAAAAGGAATTAAAGAAGCTCCTGGACGCTAAGATAATCTTCAAAGTTTGGCATTCCGAATGGGTTGCAAACTTGGTTCCCGTCATAAAGAAATCAGGAGAGATAAGGCTATGTGTAGATTTCAGAAATTTAAACAAAGCCTCAGATAAAGACAACTACCCCGTACCTTCAATGGAGCAAATCCTACAAATGGTGTCGGGATCCGAATTGTTTTCTCTCCTCGATGGTTTCTCGGGCTATAATCAAGTGTTAGTAGCCGAAGAAGATCGTCTCAAGACCACTTTCAGAACTAAGTGGGGAACTTTCGCTTACAGAATAATTCCATTTGGTCTGATAAATGCGGGAGCCACATTCCAAAGGGCGATGGATATTGCCTTCTGAGGATTGGGTGGGCAATGTGGTGTTGTTTACTTAGATGATGTGACAGTCTTTTCGAAGAAAAGGGGAGATCATGTTGTTCATCTGAGGCATATCTTTGATCGTTGCCGGAAGTGCGGAATTTCCCTGAATCCCAAGAAGAGCATGTTTGCTGTGCCCAAAGGTAAGCTCTTGGGTCATATCATCTCCAAAGGGGGAGTGTCAATTGACCAAGAAAGGGTCCAAGCCATTAATAAGATCCCAATGCCTCACAATAAGAAGTCTATGCAATCTTTTATGGGCACCATCAATTTTGTCCACAGATTTGTTCCGGATTTCGCACAAATTGTTAAGCCATTGCAACAGATGGTTAAACAAAGCATACAATTCAAGTGGACAGATTTGGAGAAGGACGCATTTAGAGATATCAAGGAAGCTGTAGCTAAAGCTCCTTCCTTAAGAAGCCCAGATTTTGATAAAGATTTCATCTTGTATACCTTCGCTTCGGATGACTCTCTCGCAGCTGTACTCACGCAAAAGGTGGAGTTGGGGGACGAATACCCAATTTCATTTATGAGCACTGGTCTGCAGGGGGCTGAGCTGAATTACCCCGTAGTTGAAAAACATGCATATGCGGTCTTCAAAGCAGTCAAACAGTTTAGGCCGTACATTATGAAGAACAGAACTAAAGTCATAGTTCCCCACCTAGCTGTCAGATCCCTTTTTGTACAAAAGGAATTGGGAGAAAGGAGGGGGAACTGGGTCACAGCTCTGCAGGAGTATGATTTGGAATTTAAACCGGCTACAATCATCAAAGGGCAGGGCCTGTGCAAATTACTTGCGGGAAACTCAACTAATGAAGAACAACATTGGCAGAATGAAGCTGAGTTAAATTCGGTTGAGGTATGTCATATTTTCACAGCCCCGCAGTCATGGTATAGGGATCTGGTGCACTATTTGCAGCATGGATATCTACCCGACCACTGGAACTCTAAGCAAAGAAGGGCACTCCGCTTGAAATCAGCACCCTATCAAATCATTGATGGGATTCTTTTCAGAAAGAATTATGATGAAGTTCTTCTTAGATGTTTGGAAAAGGAAGATGCAAACAAAGTTGTCAAAGAATTGCATGATGGCCCCGTAGGTGGTCATTATTCAGGAGAGACGACAGCACACAAGATACTGAGAGCCGGTTATTATTGGCCCACTTTGTTCCGAGATGCCCACACATACGCACGAAACTGTGATGTATGTCAAAGAAGCGATGGGAAGTTACCTAAGGCCGCAGGCCCATTGCAGCTGGTCATCATCTCTGAACCTTTTGAGCAATGGGGCATAGATGTTATCGGAGAAATAAATCCAAATTCTTCATTGCAACACCGATACATCCTGACAGCTACCGACTACTTCACTAGGTGGACGGAGGCCATCCCTGTGCGCAAGATCAACGAAGACGCAGTCATCAGCTTCTTAAAAGAGAACATCATAACCAGGTTTGGGGTTCCAATTTCCCTTGTTTTTGATAATGCTACTTATTTTTCGTCTTGCAAAATAAATGAATTCGTTTATGAATGGGGAATCAAGTTGCATTACTCAGCCAATTATTATCCTCAGGGGAACGGATTAGCTGAATCCTCAAACAAGAATTTGATTCGAATCCTTAAGAAAACTGTGATAGAAAACCAGAGAAGTTGGCATGTAGCTCTCCCAAACGCCTTATGGGAAGATAGGGTAACCCCGAAGAACGCTTTAGGTGTCTCCCCTTTCACTCTTGTATATGGCAAAGAAGCCATCCTTCCCCCAAACATCTTACTACCATCCTTACAGTTGTCTCAAGCCTCCCGGGGTTCTGGTAGCCAAGCCTTACAATCCAGGATTAACACCCTGCTTCAACTTGAAGAAGCCCGACAAAAGGCTAAAGAACGATTCTATCAACACCAGGACATAGTTAAGAGGTGGTTCGATAAGAGGAAATCTGGTAAAAGAGATTTTCAAGTTGGGGATTTAGTCCTGAAATGGGACCATAATCACGAAGGCAAAGGAATGCATACGAAATTCCAACATCTATGGGTAGGCCCGTACCAAATTTCTGCGAAATTAGGCCCATCCACTTACAAATTGACAAATCTCGAGGGAGAGGAAGTAGCCCTTCCTCTCAATGGCCTCGCTCTGAAACAATACTTCGCATAGTCTCTTCAAGACTTCCTGTACATAAATAAAGTTTCTTTTATTTTTGCTTTAGCCTTCGTTTGCTTTATTTTGAGCCATTTTGTTTCTTTCATTATTATTTGAACTTTTGCTACAAGTTTTGTTTTCTGAATACTCTTTTGGTTGAGACCCCGTTGAAGATAGCTCTCTCAAAGAAAACTTGCGACCCATGAGTCTGGAACTTTGCTCAAGTAAATCCGGTCTGTTGCGCTCTCGCTGAAATGTTTAGAAGGGAGGAATCCTACTCTGCTAGTCATACTAATCCTGTTTAAATAGCAGAGACCTATGACCATCTTCGCCACTATCGTTGGGCTCCACCCACCCTCACACTTTAAAGGCATCTCAAGAAGGTCATTAGAGTTGGACACATGGAAAGTAGCACGCCTCGAGGGCATAAGGTATTGAAATGACTCCATGTTGCAAATCTAACAGCCACAATGGCATGTCCTCCAGAGCCCATTTTTTCAGAGATTCTCGCCTCAATTAAAGCACGGCTAAGACAAGAGCAAAAGACATGTGAAATCAAGAAGGTTGTCCAAAAAGCCCAGCCCAAACGGGCTCCTTTCCGTCCGTGAAGTTTGATGAAAGCAATAAAATCTCTAACTCACACAAAAGGGCACTATGGATTGAGGAGCCTAAATCAAAGATCATGTCCAAAAGAAATTATCCCTGGAAGGCTCAAACAGCTAAGCTGTCCAAAATACAAGCATCCCAAAGGATGCCAGCAGCATGGGAATGAGGAACAAGAGCAATAATGTCCATGAGAAAGGGTTGCAAATCCTGTGGAGTCCGGCAGTAGTGACCATCTGAAAGATGACCCTCCTAAAATGAATCTCATATATTGGCCCTTTGAGAGTGGCGAATATATCTCGATCAAAGCTCCCCTTCTCCCCAATGGCTGGCAGGTAAAGCGCTTTCTTCCCCTCATACGACTTTAAAGTGCTCAGCTGAGCAGTGCAGCCAAGATGGATGTTTTTGATGAGGGTTCGGACTATGAAGAGGAATTTTTCAGAGATCTGTGTTCACCAGCGACTCGCCATTGTTGTTGCAGCAACATCCCCCCCCCAAAATTTTTGTACATATTGGGGCCCCTCCTTTCTTTTGTAGAAGGTTTTCCTAAGAAGCCATCCCAGCCGTTAGCTGTGTTTTTCAACATGAAATCTTGTTTCCCAACCAAGCATCTTGCCATCGACCTTTCCTTTTTTTTTTTCCCCCCAAGGAACCAAAAGGGAACTTAGATTTTTTTCCAATGTTTCAGAGTCTCTCGGGCTATCTCCCCGCAATTGCGGAATCCAAACGCAAAACACTCCCGAAAGAAGACTTAGAATTTTTTCGATTGGAAAGCTGCGGAAACCATTGGGCAATGCCTCCCGAAACGGCGGAGTCCTTCGCTCAAACCTTCCGCAACCGCGGAAAGATTCCGGTTTTTTCTCCCGAAATGGTGGGACTCATTCGCATTACTCTTCCGAAGAAGACTTAGAATTTTTTCGATTGGAAAGCTGTGGAAACCATTGGGCAATGCCTCCCGAAACGGCGGAGTCCTTCGCTCAAGCCTTCCGCAACCGCAAAAAGATTCCGGTTGTTCTCCCGAAACGACGGAAGTCTTTTACATAACTCTCCCGAAAGAAGACTTAGAACATTTTTGACCGTTCGCGGAGAGATTGGGGTTTTCTGTCCAAAACGACGGGAACAGTTTGTGAAACCCTTCCGAAACTCGGAAGAGAACTTAGAAGCTTTCATTGAAAATTTGCGGAAACCTTCGAAAAAAGTTTCCCGAAATCCCGCGGAGGAATTCACGATTTCCTTCCGAAACTATCGAAAGATTTAGATTTTCTTTTACGGAGGCTTCCGGCTTTCTCTCCCGAAACTACGGAAGCTTTCGGGCTGCCCTCCTGAAACGGCGGAAGCCAATCGCTTAAACCGATCGGAAGAGGCTTTCGAAATTATTCCGGGAAAATTTGCGGAAGAATATAAGATTTGCTCCCGAAACGGTGGGAGCCATTCGTCTAAACCGCCCGAAAAGACTTAGAAAAATCTTCGATGAAGCGATTGCGGAAGCTGTTGGTAAATCCCTCCCGAAACCGCGAAAAGTTCGCCCTGACTTGCCGAAAACGTCGAAACGCTGAGGCCCTTTCGGAACAATTCAAAGAAGCCACCCGCAACCGCGGAAACCTTCAAGTTTCCCTTCCGAAACTAACGGGAGCCTTCGCCATATCTTCCCGAAAACCCACAAGACTTAGAAAGTTTTTGATTTGCGGAAACCCTTCGCAAATAGCTCCCGAAACGACAGAAGGCTTGGAGTTTCCCTTCCACGACGTGTCCCGAAACGGCGGAAACTTTCCCTCCATCCTTCCGCAACGGCGGGTGTGACTCGCAAGGTGGTCCCGCGAATGGCGGTCGCACGCAGATCGAAACATTTTGACGTGACCGCTACGGGCGACGAATTTAAGCCGCGTTTTAATTGCGCCACCCACCAAATTGAATGCTCGCACGTGCCTGTTCTGTTTAAATAGGTGGTGGGGGTACGAGCCAACGCATTGTTAATTTTCTAATCTGGACGATTTGTTGGACACCGCGCAAACCGCTCCAGCTCGGATTGCTCAACCACGTTCACGGCCACCTCAGTTAGCGTTTTTCGTCAGTGCCAGGTAGGATCTTAACTGTAAATCTGTCTCCCTACACGTCGTGTTTTTCTATTGGGTTAGCTTTCTTTTGAAAATGATGGGCATTGGTGGGGTTTTGACAAGCAAAACGCCCGTCATGGGTGATTTTTCCCGTCAAATACAGTTGAATCAAGTTCTTCTCGTCTATAAAGCAGAAACAGGATAAACATTGGTGGGTAGATGGTTAAACTTGTTCCTTTTTTGTTTTTCCAGGGCCGCGTGCCTCGTCATCTATGAAAAAATGCTGAAGCCCCATGGACGTTGCATGTCCCCGGCCGAAAGATTAAGCCATAAAGCCCCGGGCCTTTTCGTAAACTTCGGTTCTAACGTGACCTCTACCCATTTCAAATCCTAGGACCAGCGCCATGGCCCCTGTTCAAACCCCGTGAGCACTTAAGTTTTGCCAGCCAAGACCCGAAACTATAGCCGCCCGAACCTTTTCGTCAGTGTGTCTCCGGCACCATCACCCTCGCTCGAACTAAAACTTCCCATAGAATACCTCGGCCAGTGCCGTAAAAAACAATAGCGTTCGGAGCCCTCGCCGGGTCGTAACTGCGAAAGTGGCTTCCCGTTCCGTCGCAGTGTCTCTCCAACCCGAGTCTCCCCGCCATTAGCCTTTCCAGCCACAGTGATAATGAAAGACACCTTCTTCCCCAGGGCTGAACCGAAAGCCCATTGCTTCCGCAACTCGCCTATCGATTCAGGAACAAAATGTGTCCGCGACATAGCCTATCCCCTCAGGAGCATCCCAAACCCATACTTTTAAGAGATTCAAATGTTTCAATTTATGTTTCATGTTGAAATAGTGTTTTGCTTCCTAAATATACAGCTTCATTGTACTTATCTTATTGATATATTAAAACAATGATGCTCTCTGTTAAAACCTCACAGTATGTTGCTCAAAGTGACTTGTATATGGGTGTTATCAGGGATAAGTGAAGATACCGAAAACCGGCAAGAAGAAGGCGAAGATGACAGAAAAGAAACCTGCCCCTCTTAAAACTGAAACTTCACTCCAAGACACTAGGTGCACCACTGGTGTCCCTCCATAAATCAGATGGGGTGACCTCTACAGAATGATCCGGGACCAGGAGATCCCAGACATGTTGTTAGAAGAAGGGCCAATTTATCTAAATATCAAAGCCTCAGGCATATACAGAGCCGCTACCCGCCTTGAGTTGTTCCCCTGTGCTGAAGTGATCGGATGGATACTCCAGCATGCCGATGCTGAAGGGAGAGTGATAAATGACAGCAGTAAAGTGGCCATTGCCTCATTTCAACCCGCGTATCTTGCGGCAGCCTACAAGTTTCCCCGGGTCCAACAAGCTCTGACTGATGAATGGCTGAGCCAAATGAACAACGTCGAGATGGCCAAGAAGCTACTAATAGCAGGAAAACATTTGAGGAAGAAAGGGAGTGATGAGTATGACGTACAGAATCTAAGAGCTCCTTTTAGATTGATTACCCTGATGCTGTGCAGAATCTTCGGCATGCCCGGTGGCACAGTATACAAGATTCAGTGGGTCCCTATCATCCACTATGTGGCATTTAAGGGAACTGTGTTCGACTGGGCCACTCTCCTGTCAGATAGTCTGGCCTCAATGATAGTAGCTGCAAGGGAAGGACTAGCCTTGAAGAAGGCTGAATTCTTCATGTCTTCATATTTGATAGATTGTATCTTGGCCAAGATAGACTTCCCCAAATTGGGCTGCACATGGGATAAGGCTACCATGCCAGTCTATATCGCTTACAAGATGTTGTGGGCTCAGAATTACAAGCCCAGCTACAAACTCATCTGCGAGGGGTTCATAATGCCCCTGTATGAGAAGATATTCAAGGAGGAACCCAGCTGCTTATCAGAGAATGCTTTGGAAGTCCTTGAGAATTACGGGGATTTCTACTTTTCAGAACAGGGCACCTACCTGAGAATGTTTGGAGGGACTAAGCCCCCATACATTTTGCCACAGTATGCCACAGATTATATGGTCCTCAAAGAAGTAGTAAGGCAAATTTTCCTGGATGGGATTGGAGCAATGCTCCACAAACAGCATAAGGCTTCCTTTCCCCCTCTACCTTTCTGCATCGATGCTTACAAGTTCTTGGGGGTTGCCTCAGCTGAGGAGTTTGTTCAAGAGTTGAAGGCCTTCCACTTTGGTGAGGTTATCTTCCACAGGAACGACAGAAAGGGTAAAGTGGCCAAGCATTGCAAGGACATCTACGCTCATTTTGAATACTCGCATTATCCCGATGCCGAGGAAGAGGCATTCAGAGGCATTAGCAATATGTCTGAACTGTGAATCTGTCGCCAAGGCACTGGAGCAAGCTCTAGTTCAGCCAAGATCCAGAAGACCAGTCAGCAGCAGGAGAAAGAAGCTGAAGATGCCCGAGCTCAGGAGGAGCTCAGATTAAGAGAAGAAGCAAGAGTATTCCAAGAAGCGGAAAACGCCAGATTGCAGCGGGAGGCGGAAGAAGCCAGGTGGAAGCAAGAAGCAGAAGCAGCAAGAATACAGAAAGAAGCTGAGGAAGCCCAGAAGCAGAAAGAGGCAGAAGCTTAACTAGCTGAAGCAGAAAGGAAGGCAGAAGAGGAGCGGAAAGCGGAGGAGGATGCCCAAGCAGGTGGGTCCGACGTCCAAGACATGGAGATAGACACCTCTCAAGCAGGTGGCTCTGGTACCCAAAAGGAAGGAGTAGACCCTGCTCAGGAAGTTCGGACCCCACCTATGGAAGAGGACATAGACATCATAAACCGACCAATTGTCCCGTACACTCCATCGGGAAAGCGTACGGTGGCCAAATGGAATGATTTTGTCTATGATAAGAAAAGAAAAGCAATGGTCCTCCAATCAGAAGAGAGGATTAAAAGTCCCTTCCATGAAGACATCGTTACTCACCGAGAGGTCACTGTCATGCAGAACACAGATCAAGATCCCATTGCTATGGCATCCGCAGTTATAGCGACAACAAAGGCATCATTTGCCAATGTAGGGGTTATAGTTAAAGAAAATATATTGACAAAGAAAAAGGCTCGTACGCTACAACAGACTGTGGATAATGAGCAAGCCCAAAGAGATCTGGTAGTGAACAAATATGATTGCTTGTACGCTGATTATAAGGAGCTGTCAAACAAGTACAGCTAGTTGGAGGAGGAAAAGGACCAGCTAACACTCCAAATAATGATTGTGGAAGCGGAGAAGAATGGAGCAGAAGAAAAGGCATCTCAGCTAGAAGCAGACAAGCAAGCATTAGCTGAGCGTTTAGAGCAAGCAGAGAGCAGAACGATGGACATATCTCCCTTCCACGAGTTGTCATGCAACATCCTGCAGCAAGTGTATGGCACTCAGGAGCTAATCACTGATGAGGTGTGCAAACTCAAGGCCATGGTGGTTAGGTTAAAAGAGATTAATGCGGAAGCCCATAGGCTCAAAGCAAAGAATACCCATGTTAAGGCAAATATCATCAGCCAGATGGCATGGAGAGAAGGAAAAGGGGGTTTCCCTACACATCTCCCATTTAAATCTGTGGACAGTTTTAATGAGGACGTAGCACTGTTGGAGTTTGGCAGAAACTGCGCCAGTAAACTGATGGCCAGTGTGCAAAGAACAACAGATAAAATCAGCAGTCTCTACCAGAGGCTCCAAGAGGCACATGTCAAATGCACATTGAGTTTCCCTCAGTCCCTGGAGGACTTTTCGGAGAAGGAGCAGCGTTTGTCCCAACTAAAGGAAGAATTGGGCGTTCAAACGGAGCAGGTAAAGAGGATTGATGTCCTGGCTGTTGATGACCTCCAGCGTTATATTCGATCGTCATCACTCCACAACCATCTGCTGAAGGAAGTGCATCAGGTTGCAGTAGCAGAAGTTCAAAGCATTAAAGCAGAGCTCGGGAAGAATGTGACTTCTCAGAAAATCTTGTTCCCTGCTGCAGCAAACATAGTCATAAGGGACACAGGTGTGTGGTACAGCTACATAGCAGAGGAGGAAAGGAAAGCTACAGCAGCAGCAGGAGCATCAGCAGTTCTAGGATCTTCTCTCCCAGCAGCCACTCCAGCTACAGCAGTAGGTTCGAGTCCCTCTTTCCTGGCAGTCATTCCAGAGACTCCAGCTAGCTCGATCCCTCCTTCCCAGGCACAATCAGCAGCCTCAATTGACTTGGGCGACCCTTCCCCAGCTGAGGCTCACGCACAGGAGTAAAAGAGGCTGAACTCAGTTGAGCAACTCTCTTCAGCCAAACACGTGCCCAGCAGGGAAAGCTTTGGTGTTAGCCAATTTTCTGCTAGGTATATTTTGAATATGTAAGGCGTAAGCCATGGGACAGCTGTCCCTATTTCTGTCAAAACAATTTTGTAAAAGAAGTGATCATTTTTGGTGGTCGATTATAGAGGAAATTCCTGTAAATGACAGGTGGAAGATGCTAGGTGTCAGCCCAAAGGGCAGATTTGTAGCTATAAATAGAAGCTAGGAAAGATTAGAAAGGACTTTTGGCAGGGAAGGAAATTTTGGAAAGCTTTACGAGCTATCTTGTATTGTTTCTGTAAAACTGAATTTTGTAATAAAAGCCACGAGAGATGGACATTTTACATGGGGAACGAAAGATGGATGTGCGTTGGAATCTTCTGATGACATCTATACTGTAATGTGAAACCTGCATTGCTATTTGAACTATTTCTTGGCAACCAATGATTTTGCTTATTTCTGTGTGAATGATTTTCTCCATTCTGTGAACAATGAATGCGTTTCATATTAAATCAAGAGCTACTTGCTGATATCTTTATCATTGCTGTAGATTTCTCTGTTAGATCGAATGGCTAACTGTTCTTTCTTCATAATAACTCATATGGCTCCTTGTTCATACCTTAAAATCGCTCCTTGCAGGGATCTTCAAATTTAATTTCGGTTTGTTTTCATTTAGATCTGTTTCTTTATTCTTTCTACATAGACTAAATAATCTTTTTTTTTTTTTTTTGTGAGCAATAGATGCGTTCCATGTTGAATTATAAGCTATCTTCTAAAAGATCTTTATCTTGCTGTAGCTTTAATCGTGAGAGTTAACAAATATCTGTTCCTTCCTTACGTTATTTGTTATAGCTTTTTGCTCATCATTCAAGCGCACCCCCTGCAAGGATAGGAAGATTTATTCCAGCTTCTAGACTTAGATTTGTTTTAATTGCATTTAGATCAAGTATAATTTAGGCACTTGCATCTCATATAAAAGACATAAAACCCAAAGAAAGGTGGATCGGGCCATAACCGGTAGAATCGGATTTAAACTCCAAACCCACGGTTGCCGGAACCGTTAACCGGACGGATTCCCTACACCAAACGGGAGATAGTCTAATTGGGACCATCTCTCGGGGAGAATCCATTTCTGATTGATGCTACGATATCCGAGGCATCAACAGTTTTTGGCGCTAGAAGGAGGGCCTGAAAGTGCATGGCTGATAGAGGAAAATCTTCTGCAGTCATAGATAACATTGAAGACCCGCTTAAAGAAAGCATTTCAAACAGCCCAGGTCTTGGATTAACAGATCAAGAACGCCTCATTTCTAATCCTGAGCCTTAAGAAGCTTTATACGCTGTCCCTTTTACAGAAATCGAGGATTTGAGAAGACATACCAGATCCTACGTTAGGCAGTTAAGTGGTTTAAACGCTGTCAAATTCCTCCCTAAGAAACCTCTCCTTTGACTCTTCCTCTTCCATGGGAGTTACACTTCCATCCCAATTAGACCTATGATGCATATTTACAAGTGTATGAGCCTTCCAAATCATCCCAAGAACATTGGACTCTTTATGGATTCGAATTGACAAGAGGAGGATGTCATGTGGCATAGAAAATCTAGCTTGTGTGGGTCCCACATCCTCCAATATGTGTCTTCATGATCAATTTCCACTTTGATTTTTCATTGTATTTATTTATTTAGCTCCTTTATTAGATATTTATTCCATTCTAATGTCAAAAAATCATTTATTATCCCCCTTATTTCAAATCCCAATGCTTCCACCCCCAACCTAGGGAACTAGTAATTTTCCTCCATGACAGTTCATTTGATGGGTATATTACAAACTTGAATTGGGAATTTCTCTTAATGTGATCCACCTTGTCCATTTGGATATAATTTCACATTATTACTAACTTAGACATCATTCTTAGCAATTATTTGACCCTTAGCATCAATTTGACAAACTATCATGAGTATGGCCAAGGGGCTTAGGCCATTGTGACCCAATGCAAAATTTTGGGACATGACAGTTTTGGGGGTAGTGGGTTAGCCATAAATGGTATTTTGTTATATGGATTAGTGTTATAGGGGTTGCGTGGGTCAAGTTAAAAGATAAGTATCACCTATTTGGGATAAATAAGTGTGTTTCATAGGTGAGACATCTTTGGACTTTCTTTAATATGTCCAATAGGAGCTTGTAATATCCCAGGACACAAGACTATGATTATTTTTAGTATTATGGTTATAAATTTTTTTACTATGGTTATGTTTGTGTGTTGAGCAAGTGAGCTTTGAATAGCACCAAAACATTGAATAAAGTGTGAGATGAGATGCTCTGGAACGCTTGAACCACTAGTGGTCGCTTGATGTTGAATTGAAAGGTTCTGGAACATCAACAACCCGTTTTGATTTAATTATTTCGAATATTGAAAGACTTATTATTTTATTCCTTCTGACTGAATGGGGACTGCCACACAAAGAGGGCTGAGCATGCAAGAGTTTAGGTTGGTCTTTAGTTGATAACTAAAAGATCAAATTAGTTGTTAGGTAAATAAAATATATTATTAATAAAAGATTTAAATAAATAAACAAATTGTGAGAAATTAAAAGAAATTAGTTTTGATTCAAAATATAACTATACAGCTGTTAGGGTGTCTTTAAGACGAAATGGAGAGAAAAGACTTATTTTTGCTAGCATCCCCTACCCTTAAGAAAAGTATATATAGCAGAGAGAGGAAAGTTGCAGGGGCAATCGATTTCCCAAGTACACTGGAGGGTCCAGCCGTGAATCTGAGCGCTCATACACCAGATTGCTGAACATCTGGTGTGTCCTGAAAACGTGGACCGTCTTACTGATAGGATTGTAAAGGGAAAGAATATACAAAAAGATTCACACCATAATAGGATGATAAAGAGAACCTTGTGGCTACTCTGCTGGTAGTAATAAAGATAGAAAACTATCCCTATATCGCTTAGATTCTTGTCATGCTCAGTTCGGCTCGGGGGTGACTGGTGGAACAATCCAAGAACAGGTTGCAGTCTCAAGTTGGGAGGAACGTGGCAGCCTCTCAGTTAGTTAGTCGGCGATACTTTACTAATAAGTATTTGTTTATGTTTTTAGTTAAAGTTTTATTTGATAAATTTCAGATTTACAGAGACTGGTCTGATCTACATTTTGAAATAGCTTTCAGATTTACATTGATGTTCTTTCTAATTATCAGATCTACATTTTGAATAGCTTTCAGATTTACATTGATATTCTCTCTAATTGTCAGATCTAAGAATAAGAATCAATCCTTGCATTTGATGTTCCGTAAGGTTTAAATCTGGAAGAATTATTACTATGTAGTATCCTTTCGTTTTCTAAGATTTTGAATCCATAGACTTAGAGCTGTAACAGGTAATGCATCGATGATCATTAGGAGAAATTATAGAAACCATTTATTTTCCCATTTTATCTTATTTTGATTATAAATCTAGATCTGCATCTAGTGTTGTAACAAAGGTTGTTAAGAAGCTTATTCGTTTTCATAGTTTTCCCTATTTTCTTTATTATCTATTATTGTCTTATGTATGTTCTGAGGACAGTATATTTATTATTGGAGAAAACTCCCAAAGATCTTCATATAGGGAGAGGAAGATTTTCCCGGGCATAGAAACCCTAAACCCTTCCTAGATTTAGTATTAGGGTACGGCTCATAAGGAAAACTTAGAGTTAAGGCTACGCTTAGGTTATTAAATATACTTATACAAATTCAACAACTTTAAGCAAATCACGACGAACAATAAAACGAATGCTAGAACCGTTAGAATAAATTTAGTATGCAACCCAGTAGAAATCAAATTTCTAAAAGTAAGCATACCGACCACCGGTCTATCGACCTCTCCTTTATTTAGGGCTGCCCCCGTATTCATTCTTTCAAACATGCATTATAAACTTAACTATATATATATGGAAAAGATTATGTGAATAACAATACTCTTAAATGAAGTCAAGCCTACATAATAAACTTCTCTCTGAGATCTACATGGAGCTGTCAACGCATAGATATAATTTTTGTATCAACATTTATATATGTAAAACTATAATCACAACTCTCTACAGGGTGAGTCTTCACGCCTTTCCTAAGACCTAGTTCGATTAAGAAAACTATTTATGATGCAAGTTAAATACATAGATTTTTCTAGAGGCCGAATACATACCCAACATATTGTTATATATATATATAAAGAACCAAAGCAATTTTTACACAGAAAAGAGAAAGAATTCTTGTAAATATGCAGAACGCTATCACCCCAGAGATCGTTAGTTTCTGCCCTAGAAAGGATATAAGTGCCTAATGCTTATACATAGAATCAATGGACATAAAGATTTCTCATACTCTCACGATTCATACATATAAGATTCAGCCGAAACAAGGGTCACGAGGCTAAGTTATTCCAAGTCGCAGACATCCATTTCAACAACCGTTAAACAACCAACAACAAATTTAAAACCTAAGGCTGAGGTTCTTCAAAAGAAGAAGAAACGTAAGCATATATTCTTTAAGGAAAAACGACAGAGTTTAAGATCCTAGATTTCCTTGTTTTGCATTTCCTTTTGTATAAAATAGAAATAGACAAACAGGTGTAACATACTCAATTCATAACAAATTAGGGTTATTCATCAATTTCCCATTAAAATAAAATAAGAGAACTACACAGGGATCCAAACAATTTATCAAAGTAGAGTCCCTTTGTAGCTGCCTGCGCAGAAGATCGGGTAGAGGGCTTGAACCATCCCTTATAACCACCCGCGAAGTAGATAACCGGTTCTCTTAAAAAAAAAAAAAGTAATCATTAAGGAAATTACAACTTTGACAAAACCCCATTACATTTTAAGCACCTCTGCCAAAACTCCTGCTAGACAAAATAAACTTCCAAACCAACTGGGCGATGGTAGAGGCAGTCAAGGCAGGTCTTACCATTTCTCCTGGCTTGAGTTCTGTAAACTATCGAAACTTCAATCTTTTGGTTCGCACCACTATCACAGGATGTCGTGGCTACCTGCAGAAAGGAAATTTGTATTAGAACACTAGTAAACCAGTAGTGAGTGTTTTAGAATTGATATCCCCGTAAGTTTATGGTATAGTGCCTTACCTGGTTTGGGCGGCGCTTCCATTTTTGCAGAGCTTTGGCTCCCCTCCTCTCAAACTCAAAAGTAATGAATAATGGAATGTGGTATGGTTTCGAGCAAGGTAAGTCTCCCTTGCCAGCATGGATTTCCACTATTAAACTGTCACACTCGACGTTAAATGCATTCCAGCTCCCACCATTTAACCATTGTCCTTTACACCTTACTTTCTCACCCATAAGTCGTGGCTGTGTTTATTACACTCGATTCTCGGGTTTGGCTCCTGCACAAGCTGCCACGTAGATTGGTCACATAAAGTGATACATAATTCCTTGGTGGGTATGATCCTTCAGCTTAAACAATGGTCCTTTATGTATTTGTGCTAGTCACCTCTTTTGCATTACTTTGGTAAACTTCCCTCCTTACCTTAGGGTTTATTTTTGTTAGTAATATACCCTTCGTACCTGCACATGAAAATTTAAAAACATGTTAGTTCAACAAGAACTAAGTAAGCCCTTCCCTTTAAAGCCTCTCATCTCCCAAGAGGTAGGGTAAGGGACGGGGATTGGATTTTAGTACCTAAGGTAAATTTATTTTATTCTCCTCACATTTTGTGATTAAGCATGATAGTAGCATAATCAAGAAACTCATTATTTTATGCCCATGGAAGAAGTAAGAACTTTTGTAAGAACCTTACTATATTATTCCCGTTTCCTAGCAAAAGTATTACTTACTTTTAGGCCTGTTACATTTCAAACACATCAATTTTTTTTTTTTTTTTTTACTTTGGAGTTAAGGGACATTACAAGTGGTATTAGAGCCCAGGTTTGAAAACTTGAGACCTATGAGCCTACACTTCCGCTTAAAATTCACAAACTAATAAAAATAAAATTGTTTACTTGCACATTGTCAAAACTATTTCAAGATTGAATCAAGCAAACATGAATGTTGAGAGAGAAGATAGTCAACATGGAAATCTGAATTCCATACCCAGAGAGCAGGAATTAGTGATTGAGTTAAATGATAACTTAGGAGCAGCTTGCTGAAAACAATACAAAACCTACAGGCAGAATTTCGCAGTTTCAAGGATGAGAACCTAAACGAAAGATGAGAACAACATGAAATAAATGAGGCATTGCTGCAGACATTAACTGGGAAGAAAACTCATAGAAGAACAACTCACTCTGCAAACAAACATCTGCTTAAACAACACCGCAGGGACAGAGACAGTAGCCCAGATTTTAGTCAATTTGAGAAGTCACTAGAACTCTCAGATTCAACCAACTCTTGCGATCCTCAATCTGAGTACTCCTCTGATTCCTATTCATCCTCTCCTCGAAGAAAGAAATATAAGAGAGGGGACATACTATAGGGAGAGTTTAAAAAAATAAAGGCACCAACCTTCGAAGGAAACTTAGACTCAGGGGAAAAAGCCGAGGAATGGCTACTAGGAATGAACAAATACTTTCAAGTACAACACTACTCCAGTAGTATGAAGGCCAGGTTGGCCATATACAATTTGAACGGGAAAGATGGCAGATGGTGGTAGGATCTCAAACACACTAAGAAAATTAAAAGGGATAAAGTTGGGTGGTCAAAGTTTAGAAAATTGTTCCAAGAGAAATACATGTCGGAAAGATTTTTCGACAAGAAAATCAAGGAGTTTCATGAGCTTTAGCTAAACTCCCTCACCATGGATGCTTTAATTAACAGATTTCTCGAACTGTTACATTACGTACCTTACGTAAGAGATGAGAAGGTGAAAATACAACAATTCTTAGGATGCCTTCCAACTTATTACAGAGACAAGATTGAATTTGATGCACCTAAGACCCTCGAGATGGCTTTACATAAGGCTAGGCTCTATTACGAACACAGCCAACATAGGACTGAAACTATCAATAAGAAAAAGGACAGAATGAGACCTTTCACTGATAGCCGAAAGAGGGGGTTCAAACCACCTCCTTACCGCAAGCAGAATAACAGTTTTCCAGTTAACAGGAATTTCCCAAGATTTGGAGCACAACTCGGTAACCCAGTGCAGAGTGTAAACAAACCAACTATGGAAAGGGGAAATCGAAAAGCCCCCATGACTGCCAAATGCTGGGGATGCCAAGGACCCCATTATTTCAGAGATTTCCCAAACAACAAGTGGCCCAAAGTTTCGAACAATATACAGGAAGAACCAACTATAGCTGACATGGCTAGGAAACCTCGGATATGTGCTACCCTGGAGGGCAGGAAAGCATACCATCAATCCACGATGGTTGAAATAGAAGGTAAGATTGCAAATTTCTCTGTTTCCATTTTAATTGACCCTGGGGCATGCCGTAGTTATGTATCCCGTACAACAGTCGAAAAATGCAAACTAAAAAATGTGAAACATGCTAAACCATGGCTGGTACAGTCAGCCACAGGGACAAAAAGGAAAGTTACTGAACTAGTCAAAGACTGCCAACTCAACTTGAATGGTTTTCAAATTGAAGCTAATTTAAACATTTTACCCTTGGGATCCTATGACCTACTAATTGGAATGGATTGGCTTGAGCAACACCACGTTATGTTAGACTGCTTAAACAAAGCTCTCTCTTGCACAAATAAGCAAGGAAATGAGATAAGGGTACAAGGCGTACCTAGGAAGGTATCCATTAGACAAATATCAGCCCTTCAGATTAAGAAATGTGTACAAAAAGGCTGTAAACTATACGCAGTCAACATCCACAACCTAGAAGAGGAAAGAGAGCAATAGATTGAGGATTTCCCTGTCCTAGCAGAGTTAAGAGATATTTTTCCAGACGAAATACCTAGATTACCACCAAAGAGTGACTTGGATTTCTCCATCGAGCTATTACCAGGATCAGTACCCCTCTCAAAGGCACCTTACCGCATGAGTGCCCCAGAATTAGTTGAGCTAAAGCTTCAACTGCAGGAATTGATTGACGAAGGATATATCCACCCGAGTGTGTCCCCTTGGGGAGCACCTATCCTATTCGTAAAGAAGAAAGATGGGACGATGCGAATGTGCATCGATTACCGATAGCTGAATAAACTAACAATTAAGAATCGATATCCTCTTCCAAGGATAGATGATTTATTTGACCAAGTCGGAGGAGCAAAGGTATTTTCCAAGATTGATTTACGCTCCGAATATCACCAGGTTAGAATCCGAGACGAGGACATCAACAAGACTACCTTCAGGACACGGTATGGTCACTACGAATTTGTAGTGATGCCTTTCGGATTGACTAATGCACCTGCAAATTTTATGTGTATGATGAATAATGTCTTTAGTAAATACTTAGGCAAGTTTGTACTAGTTTTCATTGACGACATACTAATCTATTCTTCAAATTAAGAAGAGCATAGGGAACACCTCAGGATTGTACTGCAGATTCTACGAGAGCATCAACTGTATGCCAAGTTCAGCAAGTGTGACTTCTATAGGTCACAGATACAATACCTTGGTCATATTATTTCTGAAAAAGGCATTGTTGTTGATCCAGAGAAAATTAAAGCCATAAAAGAATGGCCTACACCAAGAAGTGTCACAGACATCATATCCTTCCTAGGATTAGCAGGGTATTACAGGAAATTCATAGAGAACTTCTCCAGGATAGCGTGCCCTATGACGACACTACAGAAAAAGGAAAGTAAATTTATATGGACAAACAAATTTGAAGAAAGTTTCTAGAAACTCAAACAACTTTTAACCACCGCCCCTATACTTAATATTGCAGACCCGGATGGTGAATTCGTAGTTTGCACTGATGCAAGTAAGGAAGGACTCGGAGGGGTCCTTCTACAAAATGATTTCGCAATTTGTTACGAGTCACGTAAATTAAAGGAGCACGAGAAGAATTACCCAACTCATGATCTCGAACTAGCTGCCATCATCCACGCACTAAAAATGTGGAGACACTATTTAATGGGGAAGAAATTTCTCTTTAAAACTGATAATATGAGCTTGAAATACCTATTTGACCAACCAGATTTGAAAGCACGGCAAGCTAGATGGCTGGCCTTAGTGAATATAATTTTGAGCTGAAATATATCAAGGGAAATGAAAATAAAATCGCAGATGCATTGAGTCGCAGAATTCACTCCATTTATGAAGTAACAGTGAGCAAAACTAGCTCTGTTCTGCATAATGAAATCTAGATAGCAAACAAAAACAACCGTTTTTACAGTGAAATATTTCAAAAAATATGCGAAGACAGATTGTTCTCACAATAGAAAAATTATAAAATAGATGAAACATGACTACTATGGTCCAAAGACAGACTATATGTACCGGAGAGCGAAAATATCAGAACTGAAATACTAAATGAGTTCCATCAGAAACCATATTTTGGACACCCAGGATATTAGAAAATGTTATCTGATGTTAAGAAACATTATTTTTGGCCAAAACTGAAAAATGATGTGGCTTTATACATTGCAAAATGCCAAGAATTCCAATTGGTAAAGGATGAACATTAGCACCGCGCGGGACTGCTTCAACCTTTGTCCATCCCAGAGTGGAAGTGGGAAGTCATCAACATGGACTTCATTACAGGACTACTGAAGAGTAAGAAACAAAACGACTCAATTATGGTGGTGGTCGACAAGTTGTCGAAATTTGCTCACTTTATTCTAGTAAAATCCACACATAAGGCAGTAAACATTGCTGACATCTTCTTAAAAGAAATTTTTCGACTACACGGGGTACCGAAAGCTATTATTTCTAACAGAGATACGAAGTTTACAAGCAACTTCTGGAAGTCATTTTTTACTGGCTTAGAAACACAATTACAATTCAGCACCGCCTACCACCTGCAAACGGATGGACAGATAAAACGAGTAAATCAAATACTCGAAGGTATGCTTCGAATGTATGTCATGAACAATCTTAAACAGTGGGAAGAATATTTGCATCTTACAGAATTCGCATACAACAACGGATATCAAACCTCGGCTAAAATGAGCCCTTTTGAAATAATTTACGGCAGGAAATGCAGGACACCGGTAACTTGGGATAGCCCGGTGGATCGACTCATGTGTGGACCAGACCTTTTGAAAGATTTGGAACAGTTAGTTGTCAAAGTGCAGAACAATTTGAAGGAGGCTCAGGATAGGCAAAAAAGTTATGCAGACAAAAAAATGAAAGACAAGGAGTATCAGGTCGGAGAGCATGTCTACCTGAAAGTAAAAACCAAAAGAAGCTCCCTGAGCTTAGGCAAATGTGGGAAATTAGCTCCCAGGTTCTGTGGACCCTTCGAGATCTTGGCCAAAAAAGGGCCAGTGGCATATGAACTGGCGCTGCTAGCACATGTTAAAGTGCATAATGTTTTTCATATTTCATTGCTTAAAAAGTATGTGTACGATACTAAACATGTTATTGATTGGTCCTTGTTACAGGTAGAACCCGAAGGGGATTTGTACGGGATCCCCTTCGCATTCTGGACAGGAGAGAGATGTTTCTCAGAAGGCGAACCGTTGTCCAATTGAAAGTGAAATGGAAGCACTTCGATCCTGAAGAGGTCACATGGGAAAATGAAACCGCAGTGAAAGAGGCATACCCCTCCTTATTTCATGGTTTCAGTTCAAATCCCTAGAACACCGGGATGGTGTTGTTCTAAGCGGGGAGGGATGTAATATCCCAGCACACAAGACTATGATTATTTTTATTATTATGGTTATAACATTTTTTACTATAGTTATGTTTGTGTGTTGAGCAAGTGAGCTCTGAATAGCACCAAAACATTGAATAAAGTGTGAGCTTGAACCACTAGTGGTCGCTTGATGTTGAACTGAAAGGTTTTGGAACATCAGCAACCCATTTCAATTTAATTATTTCGAATTTCGAAAGACTTATTATTTTATTCCTTCTGACTGACTGGGGACTGCCACACAAAGAGGGGCTGAGCATGCAAGAGTCTAGGTTGGTCTTTAGCTGATAACTAAAAGATCAAATTAGTTGTTAGGTAAATAAAAGATATTATTAATAAAAGATTTAAATAAATAAATAAATTGTGAGGAATTAAAATAAATTAATTTTGATTCAAAATATAACTATATAGCTGTTAGGGTGTCTTTAAGACGAAATGGAGATAAAAGACTTATTTTTGCTAGAAGCCCCTACTCTTAAAAAAATTATATATAGCAGAGAGAGGAAAGTTGCAGGGGCAATCGATTTCCCAAGTACACTGGAGGGTCCAGCCGTGAATCTGAGCGCTCATACAACAGATTGCTGAACATCTGGTGTGTCCTAAAAAAGTGGACCGTCCTACTGAGAGGATTGTGAAGGGAAAGAATATACAGAAAGATTCACACCATAATAGGCTGATAAAGAGAACCTTGTGGATACTCTGCTGGTAGTAATAAAGATAGAAAACTATCCCTATATCGCTTAGATTCATGTCATGCTCAGTTCGGCTCGGGGGTGACTGGTGGAACAATCCAGGAATGGGTTGCAGTCTCAGGTTGGGAGGAATGTGGAAGCCTCTCAGTTAGTTAGTCGGCGATACTTTACTGATAAGTATTTGTTTATGTTTTCAGTTAAAGTTTTATTTGATAAATTTCAGATTTACAGAGACTGGTCAGATCTACATTTTGAAATAGCTTTTAGATTTACATTGATGTTCTTTCTAATTATCAGATCTACATTTTGAATAGCTTTCAGATTTACATTTATATTCTCTCTAATTGTCAGATCTAAGAATAAGAATCAATCCTTGCATTTGATGTTTCGTAAGGTTTAAATCTGGAAGAATTATTACTGTGTAGTATCCTTTCGTTTTCTAAGATTTTGAATCCATAGACTTAGAGCTGTAATAGGTAATACATCAATGATCATTACGAGAAATTATAGAAACCATTTATTTTTCCATTTTATCTTATGTTGATTATAAATCTAGATCTGCATCTAGTGTTGTAACAAAGGTTGTTAAGAACCTTATTCGTTTTCACAGTTTTCCCTATTTTATTTATTATCTATTATTGTCTTATGTATGTTCTGAGGACCTGTTGACGCCCCGAAGATTGCAGCATCAAGCAGAAAGGGATTCTCCTCGGTAGATTATCCCAATTAGATTGTCCACCGTTTGGTATGGGGAATCCGTCCGATTTGCGGTTCCGGCAACCGTTAGATTTGGATATTTGCTTCAATTACACCGGTTATGGCCCGATCCACCATTCTTTTTGATTTTATGGTTTAAAATGATATGCAAGTGCCTAAGCTAACTTAATCTAAATGCAAAACTTGAAACAAATCTGTGTCTAAAACTGAAATAAAACTAAACTATCCCTACAAGGAGAAAAATTATAAGTATGAGTAATGTGTTGGAAGAAGTATCTGAAGATCAACAGACAGCCATTAAATCGTAAAGATATAACTACAGAAAGAAGGAAAAAGATATTAAAAGATAGATTCCAATTCAGATATAACGCATTCCATTACTCATGTAGGAGACAAATCATTTGCACAAGAAACAGTAAGATCATTCAATACAGAGAATTAATTCAAGACAACAAAGAAAGATCTCATTGTAGAATATGAAAGTCACAAGAATAATCCAACATGCATCCAACATCCATTTACATGCAAAAGACGTCCTCTCCAGGCTCTTATTAGGCAAATTTCATTTTCTTGGAGCAAGTGCAAGATAGCTCGTACAAGTTAAGAAAAATCTTTTCCCTGCAAAAAGTCCCCCATTACACTATTCCCTAAGCCTCTATTTATATCTTTACAAAATGCCTCTTGGGCTGCCACCTGGCTCTTACACTTGTCCTTTCAAGACTTTTCCAGAAATAACAAATTGTGACCCTTTTCTTATAACATAAAATTTCTCAAAAATAAAAAGGGCAGCTGTCTAGTGACCCTATGCTCTAAACACATGGAAAATAGATCAAAATAAGAGCAACGCATGATAACTAGCGTGTTCATCCTTGAGGAGGCGCTTCTGCTGGGAGTGAGGTGCTTGTGCTGGCTGCTACCACTGATGCTGCTTTCTTTTCCTCTTCTACAATGTAACTGAACCAGATATCAGTGTCTCTGACAACCACATTTGCTGGTGAAGGGAGCAAGATCTTTTGGGAAGTTACATGCTTACCAAGCTCTGCTTCAATACTATGAATTGCTGCTTGGTGGATTTCTTTCAGCAAATGGCTGTATACTGATGACAGCCCAATATAATGATGGAGATCATTAGTGGCTAGGACATCAATCTTCTTTAAATATTCTATTTGGATGCCTAACTCTTCCTTCAAGTCTGATAGACGTTGCTCTTTGCTTGGAAACTCATCGAGGGACTGAGGAAAACTCAGCTTGCACTTATCATGCACTTCATGGATCTTTTGATACAGGCTGTTACTTTTGTCAATTGTTCCATGGATCTTAGCCATTAACTTAAGGCCACAGTTCCTGTAGAATTCCATAAGGGCTACATCTTCTTTAAAATCATCTACCGACTTGAATGGGAGATGCTAGGGGAAATCAACCTTCCCTTCTCTCCATTCCATCGGGCTCAGGATGTTTTCTTTAACCCGAGTGTATTTTCCCTTAAGCCTATTGGCCTCTGCATTAACTTCTTTCAATATAACCATCATGGCTTTGAGCCTACACACTTCCTCAGTAATCAGCTCCTATGTGGCATGCATTTGTCTCAGAATGTCACAGGACAACTCATGAAAGGGAGAAATATCTATTGCTCTAGTCTCTGCCTGCTCTAATTGTTCAACCATTGCCTGCTTATCTGCCTCCAGATGAAAAACTCTAGCTTCAGAATCGTTCTTTTCCGCTTCTAGAACCATCATCAGGATTGCCAGGTGCTCCTTTTCTTCTTCTAAATGGTGATACTTATCTGTCAACTCCTTGTGATCAACAGACATGCGATTATATTTATTCACTACAAGATCCCTGTAAGCCTGCTCATTAGCCACAGTATGCTGCAACATGCGAGCTCTCCTCTTTGTTGACTGAAATTCTCTGACCATATCGACCACATTGTCCTTTGTTGCTTTTGCTGTTGACACAACGGCGGATGCCATGGCTATGGGGGCTTTATTTGTATTATGCATCACCGTGGTCTCCCGCTGGGTGACAATATCTTCTTGGAAGAGTCTCTTTATCCTCTCTTCCAACTTCAAGATCACTGCCTTCCTCTTCTTATAATACACAAATTCATCCCATCGGGACACAGTATGATCTTCTAATGGGGTGTAACGGGAGGTCTATTACATGTACTTCCATCTCTATGGGTGGGGTCTGCACTACTTGAGAAGTGTCTGTTTCCACATTTTGGGTGTCGGAGCCACCTACTTGAGATGCGTCTGTTTCCACATTTTGGGTGCCGGAGCCACCTACTTGAGATGTGTCTGTTTCCACATTCTGGGTGTCGGAGACACCTACCTAAGATGTGTCTGTTTCCATATCTTGGGTGCCGGAGCCACCTGCTTGGGCATCTTCATTGGTCTTAAGATCTTCCTCTGTCTTTTGTTCCTCTTCAGTTTTACGCCTTCCTTTTTCTTCTTCAGCTTGCTGTTGATTTTCACTTTCCTCCCTCTACTCTTGTTCTTCTGCTTCCTTCTACTACCTTGCCTCCTCAGCTTCTCTATCCAACTTTGCTTCTTCAGCTTCTCTCTGCAACCTTGCTTCTTCAGCTTCTCTCTGTTGTAGTCTTGCTTCTTCTTTCAATCTTTGTTCTTCATGGGCCAAGGTCTCAGCTGTTTCCCTTTCTTTCTGCAGATTGGCTTCTCGGGCTGTGGCAGAGCTAGAGCTAGCTCCACTGCCTTGACAACAAATCTACAACTCAGTCATGTTGCTGATGCCTTTGAACACTTCTTCCTCTGCATCATAGTAATGAGCATATTCAAAATGAGCATATACCTCCTTGCAATGCTCGACAACCTTGCTCTGTCTGTCATTTCTATGGAAGACCACCTCACCGAAGTGGAAATATTTCAGCTCTTGAATGTATTCCTCAGCTGTTGCAACCCCTGAGAATTTATAGGCTTCTATGCAAAAGGGCAAAAGAGGGAAGGAAGCCTTTTGTTGCTTGTTAAGCACTCCTCCTATTCCATCAAGGAAAACTTGCCTGACTGCTTCCTTGAGGACTACATAATCAGTAGCATATTTTGGCAAAATGTATGGTGCTTTGGTACCTCCAAACATCCTAATGTAGGTGCCCTGCTCTGAGAAGTAAAAATAGCCATAGTTTTCCAGGACCTCCATGGCATTTTCTGATAGACAATTGGGCTCTTCCTTGAACATTTGCTCATACAGAGGCATGATGAACTCTTCATAGATGAGCTTGTAGTTTGATCTGTAATTTTGAGCCCACATTATTTTATAGGCAGTGTAGACCGGGGTGTTGGCCTGATCCCACGTGCAACCTAGCCTGGGGAAAGAGAGCTTGGCCAAAATGCAGTCAATAAGATAGGAAGACATGTAAAATTCTGCATTTTTTAAGGCCAAACCTTCTCTAGCTGCGGCCACTGTGGATGCCAAACTATCCGAAAGAATAGTAGCCCAATCAAACACAGTTCCTTTGAATGCTATGAAGTGGATGATGGGAGCCCATTGTATCCTATATACAGTGCCATCGGGCATGCCGAAAATTCTGCATAACATCAGGGCAATTAATATTAAAGGAGGTCTTAGGCTCTGAATGTCATATTCATCATTATCTCTCTTCCCCAGCTATTTGCCTGTGACCAATAGCTTTTTAGCCATCTCAATATTATTCATCTTTCCCAACCATTCATCATTTAGAGCTTGCTGGGGACGTCGGAATTTGTAGGCTGCTACAATATACGCTGGATGGAATGAAGTGAAAGGATCTCCCTTGTTGTCATGCAACACTCTTGTTTGCGGGTTGGAATGTTCCAGTATCCATCCGATCACTTCAGAGCATGGGAACAATTCAAGGCAAGTAGAAGCCCTGGCTATGCCGAAAGTTCTGATGTTGAGGTAGATTTGTTCTTCCTCCAATAACACGTCTGGGATATCCTGGTCCCTGATCATCCAGTAAACATCTCCCCAACGGACCTTGGGAGAAATGCCAGTGATACACTTAGTGTCTTGGAAAATAGTTTCAGTCCTTAGTTGCACTGGTTCTGGTTCCATCACTTTAGCTTTCTTTCTACCACCTTTTGGCATTGTGGCTTATCCCTGTCAGCAACCAAATGTGAATGGTTATAAAATTGTAACCCATTATGAGGGTGTAACATATAGCAAGACAAATTTAGCATGCCAATGATAAACATAGACAACATTATAAAGTTGCATGTTGGGGAGGCAAACTAAACATAGATCATTCCAGAAAACAAAACATGGTCATTAGACTTGATTATTCTAGGGAGACAATGCTTGGTTAGGAACTTTTGGCAAGCTTCCGAAAAGGTTAAGCATACGACGTGTAAAACCCACTTCGTTCCTAGTAATTGGAGATAGGATGACCTCCATCATAGTACATTCTAATGGCCAATGGTAGGCTGGCCTGGAGTGGAAAATCCTATGAGAAAATGAAAACAAGAGACTGCTTTCCACAGTCATTAACTAGGCCAAATAGGCGAGAGGTTGAGTATCTCAACCGACTACTACTAACGCTGATAATACTTGAGAAGCGGTATGCAGCTGGTACAAAATTGGGTTTGAGTAAATCTGGGTAGGATTTCAACCGAAACGCAGCCAGTAAAAAAAAAAAAAAAAAAAAAAAAAAACTTGGACGACTCAGAGATAAAGGGCTGACTGGGACCGACTTGGTCATGACTATGATTTCTAGCTGGCAGCATTGAGAAACTTATGGGGCACGGGGACCGTAAGTTGTTTAAAATGATACATACTTCCAATGCCTACCGACCATGTTATTAAACGGGAAAAAACCCAAGAAAAACTCAACGTAAAGGTAAGACAAAGATAACAGTTGATGAGCTTACCTGTAGATGAAACGGTGGTGGGGTGAGGTCGATACGGTGGTGAATATGCTGAGCTAGAGCGACGCACTCTCCCAAACGACGTTTTTTTTTGAATAAAAACTAACAATGGGAACAATGAAAACTCACCACCCATATATAAGGCTTGACACGTGCGGGCATTTAAATGGGTAGGTGACGATTTAAAATGGGGTTTAATGCTCGTATGACGCGATCTTTTCAAGCCGACTTGGCATTTAAGCACGACTGTTGGTTGTGGAGCGGACTCACAAGTTTCGTCCACAGTTGCGTCCAGAACTCATGAATTCCTTCCGAAAGGCGGGAAACTTTGGCGAGGCATTTGCTTGTTGGGAGAGAAATGGAAAATATGCTTTGCAGTGGTGAAAAATTTTGGCGAGTCATTCCAAAGTTTCAGGAGCATTTCGTGAGTTCTTCCGAAATTCACTTTACCATAAGTTTATCGCGGTCGATTTTGCCGAGTTGTTCCGAAGTTTCGGAAAGACTCAGTAAGTTCTTCCGAAATTCACGAATGACTTTGTTAAGTCTTTTCCAAAATATGAACGGTCGAGTAACCTAGGGAAAATACCAACTTACTGTGGCAACACTTGGCAAAGGCTTCCGCAATTTTGGGAGAGAATCCCAAGTTCCTCCACAGTTTTGGGTGAGCTTGCTGAGTTCATCCGCAGTTTTGGGAGATAATTTTAAGTTTTTCCGCAGTTTCGAGAGAGAAATTTGAGTTCTTCCGAAGCTTCAGAAACGCTAAGTATTTTTCGCAGTTTCGGGGAGCAATTTTAAGTTTTTTTGCAGTTTCGGAAGAGAATCCTAAGTTCATTCCCAGTTTCGGGAGAGAAATTTGAGTTCTTCCATAGTTTCGGGAAAGAGTTGTGAGATTTGACTTAGAAGAAAAACTTCAATTTTTTAAAGCAGATTCCTCAGTTAAAACAAAACTAAGTCCAAAAAGGTTTCAAAGGAGACTTAACTTTTTAGGCAGTGTTTCTAGGAAAATGAAAGGAGGGGCCCCCAATATCTTCAAAAATTTGGGGGGGATGTTGCTACAACAACAGGACTGTATATTTATTATTGGAGAAAACTCCCAAAAATATTCATACAGGGAGAGGAAGATCTTCCCGGGCATAGAAACCCTAAGCCCTGCCTAGATTTAGTATTAGGGTACGGCTCATAAGGAAAACTTAGAGTTAAGGCTACGCTTAGGTTATTAAATATACTTATACAAATTCAACAACTTTAAGCAAATCATGACGAATAGTAAAACGAATGCTAGAACTGTTAGAATAAATTTAGTATGCAACCCAGTAGAAATCAAATTTCTAAAAGTAAGCATACCGACCACCGGTCTATCGACCTCGCCTTTATTTAGGGTTGCCCCTGTATTCGTTCTTTCAAACATGCATTATAAACTTAACTATATATATATGGAAAATATTATGTGAATAACAGTACTCTTAAATGAAGTCAAGCCTACACAATAAAATTCTCTCTAAGATCTACATTGAGCTGTCAACGCATAGATATAATTTTTGTATCAACATTTATATATGTAAAACTATAATCACAACTCTCTACAGGGTGAGTCTTCACGCCTTTCCTAAGACCTAGTTCGATTAAGAAAACTATTTATGATGCCAGTTAAATACACAGATTTTTCTAGAGGCCGAATACATACCCAGCATATCGTTATATATATAAAAACAACCAAAGCAATTTTTACACAGAAAAGAGAAAGAATTCTTGTAAATATGCAGAACGCTATCACCCCAGAGATTTTTAGTTTCTTCCCTAGAAAGGATGTAAGTTCCTAATACTTATACATAGAATCAATGGACATAAAGATTTCTCATACTCTCACAATTCATACATATAAGATTCAACCGAAACAAGGGTCACGAGGCTAAGTTCGTCCAAGTCGCAGAAATCCATTTCAACAACCGTTACACAACCAACAACAAATTTAAAACCTAAGGCCGAGGTTCTTCAAAAGAAGAAGAAACATAAGCATCTATTCTTTAAGGAAAAACGACAGAGTTTAAGAACCTAGATTTCCTTGTTTTGCATTTCCTTTTGTATAAAATAGAAATAGACAAACAGGTGTAACATACTCAATTCTTAACAAATTAGGGTTATTCATCAGTTTCCCATTAAAATAAAATAAGAGAACTACATAGGGATCTAAACAATTTATCAAAGTAGAGTCCCTTTGTATCTTCCTGTGCAGAAGATCGGGCAGAGCGCTTGAACCATCCCTTATAACCACTGGCGAAGTAGATAGCCGGTTCTCTTAAGAAAAAAGAAGAAGTAATCATTAAGGAAATTACAACTTTGACAAAACCCCATTACATTTTAAGCACCTCTACCAAAAATCTTGCTAGACAAAATAAACTTCCCAACCAACTGGGTGATGATAGAGGCAGTTGAGGTGGGTCTTACCATTTCTCCTGGCTTGAGTTCTGTAAACTATCGAAACTTCAATCTTTTGGTTCACACCACTATCACAGGATGTTGTGGCTACCTGTAGAAAGGAAATTTGTGTTAGAACACTAATAAACTAGCAGTAAGTGTTTTAGAATTGATATCCCCGTAAGTTTATGGTATAGTGCCTTACCTGGTTTGGGCGACCCTTCCATTTTTGCAGAGCTTCGGCTCCCCTCCTCTCAAACTCAGAAGTAATGAATAATGGAATGTGGTAGGGTTTCGAGCAAGGTAAGTCTCCCTTGCCAACATGGATTTCCACTATTAAACTATCACACTCGACGTTAAATGCATTCCAAATCCCACCATTTAACCATTGTCCTTTACACCTTACTTTCTCACCCATAAGTCGAGGATGTGTTTATTACACTCGATTTTCAGGTCTGGCTCCTCCACAAGCTGCCACATAGAGTGGTCACATAAAGTGATACATAATTCCTTGGTGGGTATGATCCTTCAGTTTAAACAATGGTCCTTATGTATTTGTGCTAGTCACCTCTTTTGCATTACTTTGGTAAACTTCCCCTCCTTACCTTAGGGTTTATTTTTGTTAGTAATATACCCTTCATACCTTCACATGAAAATTTAAAAACATGTTAGTTCAAAAAGAACTAAGTAAGCCCTGCCCTTTAAGGGTAACGGACAGGGATTGGATTTTAGTACCTAAGGTAAATTTATTTTATTCTCCTCACATTCTGTGTTTAAGCATGATAGTAGCATAATCAAGAAATTCATTATTTTATGCCCATGGAAGAAGTAAGAACTTTTGTAAGAACCTTACTATATTATTCCTGTTTCCTAGCAAAATTATTACTTACTTTTAGGCCTGTTACGTTTCAAACACATCAATTTTTTTTATTTTTTTTTTACTTTGGAGTTAAGGGACATTACAGAGCTTGTGTAGGTTAGGTATTCATGTGCTTGAGTTAGATTGGTTTTTTCCTTATGTGTGTCATTTGAGTACATTGGGTGATTATGTGACTGAGGTGAAACATGAGATGCATTAGGTGGTTAGGGTTAACAATGTTAGCGGGTTAGGATAAAAAGGATTTGAGTGTAGTAGGTGAGTTGTGAGTGGGGCTTATGATAAAGGGATTATTGATTTAGGGGTCAAGGTTCATTTTAATAGGATAGTATCACATTGAACCTATGTTCATTCCCATGTTCATTTTGTTATATGATTGTCATCACATGTGTGTGAAAGTCTAGATGCATAGCCTATGTGTGTTTGTCCAACTTGTTAAGTTTTTATGTGTGTTAGGAGTGTATGTACATCACTTAGCTGTATTAGTTTCTTATTTTGTAGGTTAAGTGTGTTAGTACATTGTGTGTATTAGGTGCATCACTCACATCATTTCACATGCAATTTCATATAATTCAATTGCGGTCAAGAACATGTTGTAAATGTGCATTGTTGTGGATGCAATTTAACATTGTATATGCAATTGGATCGTTGTCAAGAACATTGTAAATGTGCATTTTTCTCAACGTTATAATTGATATCTCCATGCAATCGTCTAAGCTATAAAAAAATTGGGAACATTACGCATATAGAAATATTGGCCACGCATGTATTACCACACATAAGACTGAACTATGAAGATGCCAAGAGACAATATGAAATATTTAATATATCATGGATGTCATAATACAAAAATAGACAACCCTTAGATGGCCTATCAATGTGCATGTATCAAAAAGGTCAATGATGTACATGTAAACAAAAGTACATCTGTCCACGATCACACATAAAAACTCTAACTTCCTCTTGTAAACAAAAGTATATATGTCCTAGACTACACATGAAAACTCTAACTTCCTCTTGTTTATTCCATACTGTGATGCATCTTGCCTCTATCTATGACTTTTTTGCATCTCCGAAAACTGCAAGTCAAAGACCATAATTCTTGATCAGATAACTGAACTAATACTGAATCACTAACAAACTTAAACAATTTAAAATACGACTCAATTATTTATAACAAACACTCACTGAATCCATCAGAGGAATAGAGGCATGTGGTGTCCTCCTCCTATCCAAAAGCCTCTCTGCAATGGTGCTCTGAGAATAAAATATCCTATGTCAATTAGCTCAACAATTATCAACACGTATGTGTGATAAAGTACTAACCAATTTTATAATTGATGAACATGTTTCACCAAAAATATGCTTTGGGACAGGAGATTGAGTTTCATTTGTAGCAAGCGGAGCTGTATGTTGAACTTGAACCTCCATCACATGCTCTACTTGACTATACTAGGGCTACATTCACCAAATGCTAAAATAATTAGATAGCTTGCATGTGCATACACAATGCGAATGAACTATACATGTACAAATAGTCAAGTAGATGCCTCTGCGTGGCTTGTTCCCATTGTACATGAAACATTAACAAGAACATCAACAACCCTGCTAATTTCTAGCATGGAGGACTCTCCAGCCTGATGTTGTAAACATGCGAATTATTTTGTAATAAAAACAAGTTGTGGAGTGAATTGAAATCTAGCCAACAACTATAATCAATGGCTATGTACATTACCATGGAATCAATAGGTCCATGATCATGGACACCTTCTCTTTTTATGGAAGAGGTTTGTCTGGTGTAGATAAGACCCTTCTCTACATTTGGACTACGGGGAGATCCAAACCAAAGCGGTGGTGGATTGATTTGCATTGATGCATGTAGTCACAAAGTGTTGTCATAGTTATACATGGACATGAATAGATGAAATAAGATGTATTGAAAAATTAACATGCTGTAATACTTACCTCTTCTTGCGACATATCGCCCCCATGGGAGGGATCACTACTACCAAATTCTTTCGCCTCTGCAGATCCAGATAACACCTACAAGTTTACAAATTATAAATGTTAGCAATCTATAAAGGAGTACACTAAGAAAAAAATAATTTGAAAAAGATTAATTCATTTGAAAAAAATATAGAAGCCACTTGTGGGGAATTCACTCAAATCGGTGTCTCTTGCATCCTGTTGAGAATCGGTGCCTACAAATTAAAAAATTGTAGATATTAGACCATCTAAAAAATTAATGAATTAACATGTATTAACGAACTGACATGTATTAACAAAATGACATGTTGAAAATATGACCTCAGTGTTGGTTATTTCCGCCTTTGATACGACAACACGGGGTACACTTCTATTCGTTGTAGAGGAATCAAGCTCCTTGTTGAAGCCTCGGATGTGCTGGAAGTACCCCAGGAAACAACGTAAGGGAGATAGCCCAACTGAAGGCTTCGAATAATCCTATGCAAGGATTACCCTATCCTCAAGCTGTTTGGTGCAGCTAACTCCGACGTATATTTGACCTCCATTGGCACTCTTTGAGTTGGTAAGTTTGCTCCTTAAAAGAGGGACTTTGAATTAAATCTGAAACTAATCCTAAATGTGATTTGAAAGCAATCTACTATTAATAATTCTGCAACTATGAGAATAAATTCTATAGTTACAAAAATACATATTTGAACTAAAATACTAACCTATCTAAATGTTAATTAAATTAATATCCTATCCCAGGAGCCAAAATTTTTAACATGGAGAGAATGGTTTAATGTTCAAAAGAATGATTGGATCGTCAATAATTCGAAAATAAATTTTTAAATCATTAACATCATTAGCACATCAATTCTAACATGGGAAGAAAAACATTATCTTCACTATGCTAAAACTGTTTGAACATTGAATCGTTTCTACAATCATTAAACGTAATCAGATTAACAAATGAGCTACAGAATGCAGAAAAATGAATCTGATTATAATTCAAATGTGCACAAAAAGAAACATCTCATTAAACATAGATGAACTTGTGAAGAATAAGTACAGAAAATAAAGGTTCATATCACCAGTTCAGTTTTATAAAAACATTTACAAAGCTTAAAATTGATGATCAACAACCACTCCAGGTAGCGCCTCCTCATTCTAGCTCTTCCAAGTAAAAATACACAGAAAAGAGTTTAGCAGAAAAATTACAATCTTTCTGTTCTACAAAGACTACCTCCCCCCCCCCCAATAGAGCATAGAAGGTAAGTATTTATACAAAATAAATGGTAGGAGAAGATAAGATCAGTTTCCCCAATTACTGAGCTAACTAGCTGAGTTGTCCCATTTAGCAAATCCGTCCATGAGAAAAATATGAGAAATTTCGTTTTGAAAAACTAGTCGGATCTCCCAAATGAAGAAATTTCTAAGGATTCTGCATAAGTGTAAAATTAATAGGGCACATTCTGCACAAAACCCATGTCTCGGATTTTCCAGATTCATCTTCATCACTCTAGAAATCGCATCCAAAGATCATTGCTTTCCACTTGGCACATTTTGATCACTCCAAATTCGGGATTTAAATTCTTCAGTTTAACTCCTCCAAATCCAAATCTACACCTGTACAATTTAAAAGAGAAATTAAAACATCATTTCAAAGCTAATGAGATAAATCTAAGTTAATAAAAATCCATTTGCAAACCAAAATATAATGAAAATAGTTAAATCTTATCCAAACCCAAAATGGGGAAAAATAATCTTCTCAAATCATTCCTTATCCTTCCAGCTTGCCAACGAGCTATCTCGGGCTTGATTTGGATTCATAAATCTCAAGATATTGCTCCCGGAAGTTAAGGCTCAACAGCCGTTGATTTCATTGTTGGGTGAATTATGGCTATTGATCTAACTATTAAATCCATTATCCCATATTAAATATTTTCCAAATGAATAAAACCAAAACAAAAATCCAAAATCAATATTCCCAAAATATCGGAAATCAAATGTCGGGGAAGAATTTTTAGGATTTAAACAAATCAAAATCGAAAAAAAACAAATTAAAAATTACCAAAATTTATGGACCCCAAATTAAATTAAAATATAGCATAAGATAAACTTAGGGTGCGGAAAATGCGGAAATGAAAATGTAAAAATTTGAAAAAGTGATTTCCGCAATTCGCAATCCGCATTGTGAGTTGCGGAATATTAAATTTTAATGAGAAAAAACCTTACCTTCCGTAATCCGCATTCTGCATTGCGGAAATATGTTTTAAAAATGAGAAAAATTAAACCTTCCGCAATCCAAAATTGGGAAAATTTCAACCTTCCGCAATCCGAAATTGCGGAAATTTCAACCTTCCGCAATCCGAAATTGCAGAAATTTCAACAATTAAAATCAAAGGTTCCACATCCACAATTGTGGAAAGGTTGAAATTTTAACCAAAAATACAATTTCCGCAATTGGCAAAAATGCATTAAAACGATGGAAAGCTTGGAAAAATGCAATTTAAAAAAAAAAAAAAAATATTGAATGAAGTAAGGAAATAAGAATGGATAAAAGATTAAGAAAAATCTAAAAATATATAGAAACAAGTTACATATATAGGAAAAGAATCACTCCTATAATATAGGAGAGTTAATAAATTCCATAAATAGGTTTCTAACATAATCATTTTCCAAGAATAGAAAACCAAGAAAAGAATAATAATATTCCTTTTACACAATAATAAATAAAAATCCTTTTAAATTATAAATTGAGCTTGTTCAGAGGGAATGACTTATCCATGATCAAACTAATTTTACATTCGTTAATATTGAACTTTAATCCAACTAATTCCCAAATAATCATAAAACAACTCATGGAAATTAGATAAAATAGAACTCATACAACTAAAACATGTGTGTTCTTTAATTTTCATAAAATCAAATTGTGTATAAATATAATATATGGATTAAATAAAATACACAAATTAAGTTTATGAAAATCAAAGGATGACCATGAATATTTAAAATATTTCAATAAACTTAAACTAAAAATTAAAAATACTAAACTAATATAAGCAAATAACCCAAAGACTAAGATTATTTACAATATTTACATTATGATTCTAGGCATGCAAAAGTTAAATAAAACTCCATCAAGCTCAAATATCATACTAATACAATATCTAAAATCATGAGAGAAGAAACCATAAGATCAATCAAAATCTCAGAATGAAGGTAACAACCAACCATCCTCTCGAATGATCATCTTATGCAGTAAAAACCAAATCTAGGTGGGGAATGTGTAGAACAACATGGTAAGTTTACCTCCAAAATCAAATACAAGCTAGAGATCAATAAAAATGGAAACAATCCAAATAATACCAGAGTTCTAAGAAAATATATGGTGAAATACAAAAATGGAAATCCAAACATACAAGAAATAAAAGTGGGGCTCCCATTTTTTATCAATAAAACAAAATGGGATATGTTGTGCCTACAACACTCCTGCAAGATTAAAAATTGTATATATTAACAATATTTTAATGTGTACAATATGGAAAAAAATAATTTGAACAACAAATTAATGTTTTAATAATGTCCTTACCTGACCAGAAGTCATCGTAGAGGTGCCATGTGTTGGTCCATGACCATAATAGGTTTTACCACATGTCGTGCACATGTGTGGCTCAATCTGTGGCTCATGGGTGTTAACACCCAAAAAGTGCTCACTACCTCATCTCCCTCATTACATGACTCATTTGTTTATATTTCCTACCATATTTGCCTCCAAAACCTTAAAAAACCATTAAAAAACCTCCAAAAGGCCAAAATACTCCCTTTTTTTCCCCAAAATAATTTAAATTTCCTCAAAAATAGCAAAAACCCTCTAAAAAGGGAATAAAAAATATAAAAAAGAGGAAAAAGAGGGAAAAAAGAAGCAAAAACCCTATACAATTGACCTAAACCATATGGTGCCAAAAACCATGGGTCAACACTCCACTACTAAAAACCTATAAATAGGTGATGGAGGCTCCTCATTTCATATCCACAATATTCCCTATCCTCATTCTGCCAAAATCACTACTGAAACCCTAGCTTACCATTTTGAGCTAATTTCACATTTGAGTGCCCCTTTGGCCCATATCCAAAACACTTTGGAGAAGGAGAAGGAACCCATTGGAGTTTGGAAGCAGCCCTCCTGGACTACTGCAAGAGCTTCGCCAGCCTCCACACTTGAGGTAAATCTAATACAAAAGAAAATTCTTACCATATTACTGTCTTTTTATTTCTTATTGATGCACATGCTAGTTAAGTTTACTTTGCTTTATTGTTATATTTTACTGTTTTATTGAACTTCTACTAAGGAGTCCCTTCTTCTTAGTAGGTGCTCATTTGCACAAGCTAGGGTGAAAACCTTAGCTACAGTTTTGGCGACTCCACTAGTGTTCCTTTGAGTTTCTGGTTATAATTTTTAGAAGTTTCTATTTTCTGCAAGTATTTTTCTATTTTCACCTTTCGGCTATCCTTTTCGGCAGTTGGGTTTGCTGTCGGAAATCGCATATTTTTTCCTCACAGCTGCGATCCGATTGCGGCTTTCAACCTGTTTCCTGCGATCTCACCGCAGCTTTCATCCTGTTTCCTACGATCTCCTTGCGGCTTTCAGCCTGTTTCCGTCACCTGACCCGGACGCCCCTTATTTCACATCTGATTCTGAGGCAGAGTCTGAAAACCCCACTTACACTGCAACAACCAGCCCCATGGTTGGCATGACATCCAACCCTTTCTTTATAGGTGCCATTGGTGGAGCATCCACCACCACCCCAGCTACCACACCCACTTTGGGTATGCCCTCGATGGGTCCCACACCCACCATTCTGATCACTGTGCCAATTCCAGTGGCTAGCATACCCAACCCAACTCCACCAGTGACTCACACTACCCTTGGTGGTGCAGGACCATTCCATACCACCTTCATTCCTCCCCTTGGGGGCCCCATCCCCAACCTGAACCCAACCCCTACACTTGGGGGCATTGGCCCCAACGTGGCCACGACCACCAGTATGTCACATCCTTCTACTAGTTTTCCATTCATGGCTAGTCTCAACCTTCCTCATCTCACCAGACTGACCAACGATCCCATCAGACACGACCCCACATGGCCTCACATGCCCGCCAAGCTCCCATAAGACATCCCTAAGTTTGAGGGAAAGGAAAGTGAAGACCCCTAGAACCACATTATGTCATTCCATCTATGGTGTTCCTCCAACTCCATAGTGGGCGACTCTGTCTGACTCCATCTATTACAGCGCACCCTCACTAGCTCTGCAGCCAAGTGGTACATCGAGCAGCCCCATGGGACCCATGCCACCTTTACTTCCCTCGCCTCAAACTTCCTGCAGTTCTTTCAGTTACCTGTCTGCTATGACGTGGGAGTTGATATCCTACTGTCTTGTAGACAGAATATAGCCACCCACGGTTTCTAAAATCTCTCCTTCTTGTCATTGCCAAGGATGTGGCATCCGAGCGACCCCAGTCTGAAGAAGAGGCCATCCTCAAAGCCCAGCAATTTCACCTTATTTACGCCTAGTCTGGTTATCTATATACCATTATACCCGATGCCCCTCGTGGCGATTCCTCGTGCAACGATGCACCGGGGGCATCCCATGCTACCAATGGAATCATTGGCCATATTGCCTCGCATAACCAGCCCTTTTCCATAGCATGTGCTAACCAGGGCCCCGACCTTTCGCGGGCCACATCCCACTCCGGAGCAACCAATTCATATGCTCCCATGGCACATAATCACAATTCCCACGGACCCTCATGTCCACCTTAGTGCTTTGGCCATGCATCCCCTGCTTACGTCCCCCTGATTGCACCTCAGTCATATTACCACCCATAGGTCACGCATGCTCTTGTATCCTCTCAAGCCCCCCCCGTGCTTATTATCCGCCACAGACAGCACCTGTGGAAAACCCACAACCCGTCACACAAACATATCAGCAACCCCCACAAGGTTCAGCACCTGCACCGCCTCCACCCACTTATTATCCACCGTAGCCTGCTCTCATACCTGCAAAAGCCCAGAACCCACCTGCCACCCAAGGGCAAGTGTATGCACAACAAAATCCACAGCCAAACCAAAATAACCAACGCCAACAAGGCCAGCAAAACTGTGGCAAAGGACGTAACTGCGGGAACAACCTCCCTCCTAACCAAGGCGGCCAACCCCCTAATCCCCTGAACAATAATAACACGACACCTACCAACCAAAACCCCGACATGCTGCCCAAGCAAGCCAAAAACCCTAATTTGTGAACGAACCATCCTTGTTCTATTTGCGGGGTCTATGGCCATTACACACATGCTTGCCCACATTTGGAGCAGGCTTGACAACTCTGGACTGATGATGCCCACCACCAAGGGCATGCGGCTCCTTAGGCGCCGCCCAACCTCCCACCACCTCAGACTCAACCCTTGGTGTTAAAAAACCCTTTACCAACCCAAGGTGTAGTGAACACTCAACCATTGGCTCCCCCTCAAGGAAATGCGCCACCACAACAACAAATCACTTATGCCACTCCTAATCAACCCATGATAGACTCAGGTACCCATCACTTGTTAATGATGCCATCCGTCGATGTCAACCTTCAAACCCGTCGGAACCAATATGGCTCCACCCATGAAGCCCCTCCTGCCGACAAAAACACCAACGCTCTTCCCACTGATCAGTTGTTACGAATACCTTCGGCTCCACTAGATGGCACCTCCAAATCCCCTCGGTTCCCACTTCGCCGCATCAACAATAACCCCAATGCTCGTGCTGCATCTAATTACAACATTGTAGATGATTTAGCTCAGTCCGCTGCAACCATGTCTGCATTGGAGGTCTTAAAAAACTATCCTACACAGCGCAAGACTTTGCTTTCAGCCATTGGTGCTATTGACCCAAATGATTCATGAATGATGGCCTTCGATTTGGACCAATCCGAACCACGCCTGCCTTCCACATTAGTGTTCCAAGTTTCTGTATCCGTTCAGAATCTTGTCATCCATCGGTGCATCATCGATGAAGGTGCCTCTACATGTGTTATGTCCACTTTCGTTTGGTAGAAGTTGGGGTCCCCTACTCTCCAGCAGTCCACCACTGCGCTGTGAGCCTACGATGGTCGTTCGGCTCAACTCCAAGGTCTCTTAGCTAATGTCCCCGTCCAGTTGGCTGGTAAAACAATGCTTATTGACATAGAGGTCATCAACGCTCAACTTGATTATAACCTCTTACTTGGTCGTAGTTACATGTACGCCATGCGGGCGGTTGCCTCATCCATTTTTTGTACCATGAAGTTCCCCCATGACGGACATGTGGTCAAGGTTGATCAGCTCACCTATTACGATCCCAATGCCCCCGCTGCACTCGAAAATGTTCTCCCCATGGTTGAACAACCTGTTTGTGGTGCATCTACCTCTTTGGCTTCCTTAGTGGGACCCAGAGTTTACTCAGATACGGTGATGACCTCAACCTTCCAATCCATTGATCCCCCATCATCAGCGACCGAAATATCTGACTTATGTACCCTCTCCCACAATGCTCAAACACCCAACCATCAACCGCGCTTGCTACCCCAACCACCACTAGTACCTAGTCATGTTGGTGTTACACCCATCCACACAATCCCCTTCCTATTCTCTCCTTCGGGAGTAGTAAGCACCCCGGTTATGGCTACTCTCAGCCTCCTGGGTTTAACTTTAGGACTACCTGTGTGGTACATCATGCCTCCCGTTTCCCCTTTGACACCAAATGTTGTCCTACAATCGGTGCAACCTGTTAAATTTTGAGCATTAATTCACAATCCTCTAGGATATTTGTTGAGAGAATAACATCTACAATATATCAATGCATGACAATCACAATATGACAAGCATCACAAGAATCAAAAGCATAAAGACAAGAGACACAGAGTTTCCATGGGGAAAACCCTAAGGTGAAAAAACCCCACAACTTGCTCAGAGATAGAGAGAGCAATGGCTCAACCAAAAGTACAACCAAATAACACTGAAATAGTCTCCTGATAGCAGATGATCCTCCTCCTCACTAGTGCGCCACTTTTCAAGTGAGAGTGAGTTGCTTTTCTGAATGAGTAAAATAGAGATCTCCGATCTCTATTTATACTAATCTTTTTGCCCAGTGACCTTATGGGGCTGACTTGTCTATCTAGATACATCCACATTATATTATATATAATTCAGGGCCGACCCCATATGGTGGTCTAATAACCCATCAGCAAGTACACACACTTGCAACACTTGTCAATCCACATGACGACACTTCCTTATAGAGGAATAACACATCTCTTATAAGGGTACAATGAATATATATAAAATACACAGATAAAATACATTCCGAAGTTACATATACATCAACACTCCCTCTTAACTAGGAAGGTATTTCTCGACACAGATCTGCTAGACAAGTCTTCTTCTCTGGATCATCGTCATCGATGCATCGTCATCATCATAGTCACTACTGCTGCTATCTCAACCAATCTCTGACTCTACTCGTCATAGGAAGTTCTACAGAGCCAGTCCTTTTTCATACTGGATGTAGGCCCACCACCTGCAGGTCTTCATCATCACTGGCCATATTGTGGAATCCTCAGGACTTATTACGTGTGTCACAAAACCTGGCTGCAGCATCCCAGGCTAATACGAGCACACAGCTCTACCTGTAAGATCTCCCAGGAGCACATTACATGTGACCCATCACAAAACCTGGCTGAAGCATCCCAGGCTGTTACGAGCACACAGCTCTACCTGTCGGATCTCCCAGGAGCACATTACATGTGATCTCACCACAAAACTTGGCTGAAGCATCTGAGGCCTTTTTCATCCTGTCCATATCTCCCAGGAGAAAATTACATGTGGTCATGGAAAAACCTGGCTGAAGCATCTGAGGCCTTTTTCATCATGTGCAGATCTCCCAGGAGCAAATTACATGCCATAGGACAAAACCTCGCAAGAGCATCTGCCAGATATCCCAGGGCACCGAATTACATGCCATAGGAAAAACCTCAAAAGACTATCTGCAGATCTCCCAGGGCACAAATTACATGTCCTCCCAAACAAAACCTCGAAAGAGCATTTGCTAGATGTCCCAGGGCACCGAATTACATGCCATAGGCAAAAACTCGAAAGACCATCTGCAAAGCTCCCAGGGCACAAATTACATGCTTACCTGCACAACCTGATCCACGGCCACAAAGTATCATCTGATACTCATCAAACATCATCCTGATGTACACATGATCATCCTGATCATCATCACTGCAACATCCTGCTGCATGTCATCTGGAGAAGCTCGTAATCCATGATCATCCTGATCATACAATGCATCCATCTGATGCATACCACGTATCCACCTGATACATACATAGATACATGATCCACACAATGTATCCATCAGCATACATGATCTACCTGATCATACAAAGATACATGATCCACACAATGTATCCATCAGCATACATGATCTACCTGACCATACAAAGATACATGATCCACACAATGTATCCATCAACATACATGATCTACCTGATCATACAAAGATACATGATCCACACAATGTATCCATCAGCATCCAACATGATGCGTACATACAAAATACATACACATGATCCAACCGATCATATCCAGCATCCAACATGATGCGTATATAAAATACATACACATGATCTAACCGATCATATCCAGCATCCAACATGATGCGTACATACATATAAATGATCCAACTGATCATATCCAAGCAGAAACCAGAACATCATCCTGATACTTGTCATCCAGCGCTTACATCCACAGCCATGTGAAGGATCCCCCTTCCAACATGCTTGGAATGGCTTCAGCAAATGTGTCCATCACTTCTTCCTCAAAGTGTCCTCGATTTGAAGAACGCCAAGCCTCTCTCTGAAGTACTCGAACTTTACCCTAGCTAATGGCTTCTTCAGCACATCTGCAATCTGCTCATCCATCGCAACATACAGGAGCTTCACGGCTCCTCTCTGCACCATATCCCTGATATAGTGATATTTGATCTCTATGTGTTTCGACCTGTCATGAAACACTGGATTCTCGGACAGCTTCACACAACTCTGGTTATCACAGAAGATACCAGTAGCATCCAACAGGAGATCAAATAACTCAGACAGTAGCTTCCGAAGCCATACTGCCTCACAACTAGCTGAACAGACTGCAACATACTCTGCCTCAGCTGTACTCAGTGCTACACATGACTGCTTCCTGTTAAACCAAGAGATCACACCTGATCCCATACTGAATCAACACCCAGATGTGCTCTTCCTATTTGCATCATTGCCATCCCAATCTGAATCAACATAACCCTGTAGGTTAAACTTTTGATTCGCTTCATACTTGAGCCCATAATCCACTGTACCCTTCAGATACCTCAGAACATGCTTTACAGCAATCAGGTGAACACTCCTTGGATCCGTTAGGAACTGGCTCAATGTGTTCATAGCAAAGCAAATATCCGGTCTCGTGTTCGTCAGGTACATCAAGGACCCAATCATCTGACGATACATGGAGACATCAACCGGCTCAGATGAAGCATCACATAGAAGCTTCAGATTCGATGCCATAGGTGTGGCCATGGCTTTGCAATCCATCATCCCAAATCTCTTCAGGATATCCACTGTGTACTTCCCTTGACCAAGGAAGATCCCACCTGCACTCTGCCACACCTCCATACCTAGGAAATAGTGCATCATTCCCAAATCTTTCATATCGAATTCAGCAGCAAGCTTCCTCTTAGTATCTGCAATCAATCTGTCATCTCCTGTTACAAATAAGTCATCCACATACAGGAGTAGAATCACATGATTCCCTTCCTCAACCTTGTAGTAAAGGTTGGAATCCGCTTTACTTTTGGTAAAGCCCAAACTAGATAGGAAACTGTCCATCCTACCATATCAGGTTCTGGGAGCTTGCTTCAAGCCATACAATGCTTTCTTCAATCTGCACACATATGACTCCCTGTCATGTATTTCAAAACCTAGTGGCTGTTCCACATATACTTCCTCTTCAACTACACCATTCAAGAAAGCTGTCTTGACATCCATTTGGTGTATTTTCCATTTCATTGCTGCAGCCAGGGAAAGTACTGTTCTGATGGAAGTATACCTGGCTACAGGTGAAAAAGTTTCTTCATAATCTATTCCCTCTTTCTGAGAGAATCCACGAGCTACGAATCTTGCTTTGTATTTCTCCACACTGCCATCTGTAGCATGCTTGATTTTGTAGATCCATTTGGAGGTCACAACAGACTTCTCTTTAGGTCTTGGGACAACATCCCAAACATCATTCTTCATTATTGATTGGTATTCCTCAACCATGGCATCCTTCCATTCTTTCTTTTCCGCTGCTTCTTCATAACTGGAAGGCTCTTGGTTCATAATGTCACAAAGTAAAGCAACATAACTGGTTTGTGATCTGGTTCTCTTCTTTGCTTTGTGTTCTTCTTCTGGAATGCCAAATCTTTCGGCATCTTGAATGAGCTCTCTAGCCCATGCAGGTTTCCTCTTGTGAGGGTTATCCTCACGGGGTGGATCTATAGGTTCCTGTGTATCTTCAACTTCACGAACAACTTCTGGAACTGCTTCAGTCATGGTAGTGTCTTGAAATCTTGTTTCCTTAGGTTCTTCATAAACTTCGATGGGTGCCTTCCTTGATTTGATGAATGCTAAGTTTTCATCAAATGTTACATCCTTGCTAACATCAATCTTCTTGAACCCTGGAAAGTATATTTTGTAAGCCTTCGAGCTTTCACTGTAACCCACAAAGATACCCTCCTTTCCTGAAGGATATAGTTTAGTCCTCTTTTCCTTTGGGACATGAGTATATACTGGACAACCAAATATTCTGAGATGGCTGACTTCAGGTTTCTTACCAGAAAAGACCTCTTCTGTTGTCTTACTGTCCAATATCTTGTGGGGTGTTCTGTTCTGCACATATACAACTGTTCTAGCTGCTTCTGCCCATAGATGCATAGGTAGATCCTGGTCATGAAGCATTGCCCTTGCTGCTTCCATGATAGTTCTGTTCTTCCTTTTTGCAACTCCATTCTGTTGAGGATTCTAAGGAGCAGTCAACTCCCTCTTAATCCTTGAATCACTGCAATGCTTCTTGAAGTCACCTGAGGTGAATTCTCCACCATTGTCGGATCTGAATGTTTTGATCTTCTTGTCAGTTTGATTCTCCAACATGGTTTTGAATTCCTTAAACTTATCAAACATCTCATCTTTTTTCTTCAAGAAGTATACCCAAGTCTTCCTGGAGAAGTCATCAATAAATGAGACATAGTAGACATACCCACTCAGGGAACTGGATGACATAGGCCCACATACATCTGAGTGGATGATTTCTAGGATGTCTTTTGCCTTGCTTTCACTGCTTGGGAAAGCCTTCTTAATGTTCTTACCTTTTGCACATCCTTTGCAAACACCTTCATGTTTGGTCTTGATTTCAAGAAGACCCTCTACTGCCTTGCTTGCAAGTGGAAGTGCTCTATAGTGCATATGAGCTAGTCTTCTATGCCAAAGTTCACTTGGTTCCATGGATTCATGCACCATGGCATGTTCAGGTTGTCCCTTCAATTTATACAAGCCTCCCTCTTGCTCTCCAATCACTACTGCATCATCTATGGTCTTTCCCTTTGGCCACATTAGGACTTGTCCATCCACAAATGCAACCCTCATACCTTTTGCATCCAATGCAGAGATGGAGAGTAAGTTCTTCTTGGGCCCAGGTACATAAAGTACTTCTTTCATCTTCAAGGATTTTCCAGAATCTAGGTTGTAGGAGGCTTCACCACTTCCTTTGATTGGGTATTGATAATCATCCCCAAGTTTCACCTTATGGGGTGATTCATGTTCAGATAGATTCACAAAAGATTCCTTAAACCCAGTCATGTGTTTGGAAGCCCCACTATCAATCAACCAATCATTACAACCATGAGAGATGGTACCTGTGAGAGCAGAGATCATAACATACTCTTCTTCACTTGATGAGTCATCATTACTATCACTTTTTTCCCTAGCCTTCTTCTTTGGGGGTTCATCATCTTCGGCAGCATGAGCATGAAACCTTCTTTTGCTACCCTTCTTCTTCTTGTTGGAGATGTTGTTGTCCTTCTTGTTCTTGGGACAATTTATGGCAATATGCCCTTTCTCATTACAGGTGAAGCATATTCTTCTTTCTTTGAAGTGATGTGAAGATCTCTTGGAGTGAGATGGCTCTCTCTTGGACTTCCCTTTCCTGGTGTGAGCTATGAGAGCTTGATCTTCATTCCCCATCTTTTCTTCTCGTGCCACAAGCCTTGCTTCTTCTTGTGAGCATTCTTCTCGTAGTCTACTGAAGGAGATCAACTTCTTCCTTGCACAAATTCCTTGGATAAAGAAATCCCATGACCTGGGTAGGCCATTTAGAGTGGTCTTCACCACTTCACCATTCTCCACCATTTCATCCACTGCTTCTAGTTGTTCCTTGATCTGGGAGACCCTTGAAAAATAAGATTGAATGGTTTCTCCATTCTGAAACTTTACTCCTTTCAATTGGTTCCGCAGGGTCATCTTCCGATTTATGTTCTTCCCTTCAAACAGCTTGGTCAAAGAGTCAAACATCTCCTTGGGTGTCTTAAGAGAAGACACATGGGGTATGAGATGGTCTTTGATAGAATCAACAATGATTCTCTTTGCCTTGACCAAGTTCTTCTTGTGCAATGCCTTGGCCTCTTCATCTTTTGGGATAGGGATGTCTTCTTTCACATATGAGTCCAACTCATTTTCTTGCAGGATTAACCCAATCCTATACTTCCAGGCTTGAAAGTTATCAGCCCCTTCAAGCTTATCCTCAAGCTTGGTGTGGAGAGACATCTTAAAGAGTACTTCAAATGGAAATAGAAAAGATTTAGATCTTACCACTTGAAGTGCTGAAAACTGGATCTGGTCCCGGATTAGGGTTTGTCAGAGAAACCCTAAAAATTCAAAATATGAATTTCAAATTTCTAAAAAGATAGAAAGATGCGCCTTGGTGAGCTGATCAGCCTGGTACATTCATAATTTGAGATCAGCAAAGTCTTGCCCTTCAAAATTGCCTTTTTGTCCTCCTGGGTTTACTAGGGAGAGCCCTGAATTAGGGATTGAGTTTCCCGGAGATCTACCCAGCCAAAAATCTCGATCCAAAGCTCTAAACTTTGATTTTTGCAAGGAGCTTCCAGCTGTGTCTTCAGATTCCAGAAATTCCTATTTTTTGTGGAAACCCTAATTTTTAGGGCCAAATCTGAAAATGCTCAGAACTGAGTTCTGATTGGACAGATAGATGCACCTTGATGAGTAGAGTCAATTTACTATACTGATTTTCAAAAATCTGTGGAGAGAAACCCAATAAACAAGGAACTCAAGCTTTCGTCATTGTAAAATGTCTTCTTCTCAGGTTAGCTTTGATACCATGTTAAATTTTGAGCATTAATTCACAATACTCTAGGATCTTTGCTAAAAGAATAACATCTACAGTATATCAATGCATGACAATCACAATATAAGAAAAAATCACAAGAATCAAAAGCATAAAGACAAGAGAGACAGAGTTTCCGTGGGGAAAACCCTAAGGTGAAAAAACCCCACAACTTCCTCAGAGATAGAGAGAGCAATGGCTCAACCAAAAGTACAACCAAATAACACTGAGATAGTCTCCTGATAGCAGATGATCCTCCTCCTCACTAGTGCACCACTTTTCAAGTGAGAGTGAGTTGCTTTTCTGAATGAGTAAAATAGAGATCTCCGATCTCTATTTATACTAACATTTTTGCCCAGTGACCTTATGGGGCCGACTTGTCTATCTAGATACATCCACATTATATTATATATAATTCAGGGCCGACTCCATATGGTGGTCTAATAACCCATCAGCAAGTACACACACTTGCGACACTTGTCAATCCACATGACAACACTTCCTTATAGAGGAATAACACATCTCTTATAAGGGTACAATGAATATATATAAAATACACAGATGAAATACATTCCGAAGTTACATATACATCAACACAACCCATCACCACTACAAGTCAACCACCTCCCGGTGTCACTACTCCTTCCTCATCCCCTAATCCATCCCCTCTTATCAAGCACACTTGGGGTAGAGGCCCACAACCATACACTGCTTTACCCCCGCCTAAAACGGTTGAAAACCCCCCCACGTTTCGCGCTCCTCCCAAATTCTCTTTGTGTGATGAGTTGGACCATGCTACCCATCAATGTCCACAATTACCGGCATTACAAGAGCACATGAAAATGCTTGATGACGACCCCAACATCCCGGTTGTCCAACTCAACCCTACCCCTAAGCCTCATGATAAATCACTGCGTACCAACCACCCTTGTGCAATATGCAGTATTTACGGCCATTACTCACATCATTGCCCTGATCTCCCATATTACAGAGCCGCTCTCTACGAGATGAATAACTTGGACCTCGAGATGGTTCCCCCCCACCATTGAAGAGATCCACCCTCCGGAATCTCCACCAACATGCGAGATCAATACCATTTATATGATCTCTACTACTAGCGCTCCCCCGTCAATCGATTTGATGACACAAAGTTTCCACAATGATGAGGAGATTCTCGAGGCTCTTACTGCGCATGATTACCTCTAGGAGGATATGCATCATCGTTCCTATTTCCTCCCAGAAGAGTTCTCCCCCACCACAGCCACCCAATTTTTGGTTGAGTCCCAAGATTTCCTCCCCACCAAAGTCGATTGGTTTAAAGAGCCCATTCCCACTCCCGATGCCTTCGAGGAAGGTAACATGGCCAATATATCACCCACAATCCACATTAATATATCTGCCCCAGCTGGTGCTTCTGAACTCATTACGTTAGGAGCCTCCTGCACTGAGTACGAGATCAGAGAGTACAAAAAACTTTTCCAAGAGTTCCACGATGTCTTTTCCTGGTCCTATACCGAAATGCCTGGTCTTGACCCCACTATCATAGATCACCACATTGACACATGGCTAGATGTACCCCCCGTTCGCTAGAAACAGCGCCCCATTCACCCATCAAATCTCCCCGCCATTAAAGTAGAGATTGAGAAACTTTGCACAGCAGGATTCATTTATCCTATTGCATACACCACTTGGGTTTCTAACCCCGTCCCTATTAACAAGAAACAAGGCACCATCCGAGTATGTACTGACTTCTGCGATTTAAACCAAGCATGTCCCAAAGACAACTTCCCCACACCATTTATTGACCAGCTCATCGATGTGTGTGCGGGGCATGAAGTCCTCTCCTTCATGGATGGTTTCTCTGGATACAACCAAATTCAGATCCACAAGGAAGATCAATACAAGACTGCCTTTACCACCCCATGGGGCACCTTTGCCTATCGTGTCATGCTTTTTGGCCTTAAAAATGCTGGTGCCACCTTCCAGTGGGCCATGACCTATTGTTTTCACGACTTGGTCCATCTTCTATTAGTCTATCTTGACGATCTTACAGCTCGTTCCAAGAAACGATCCGACCACCTCAATGACCTCCGACAAGTTTTTCTGCATTGTCACAAGTATCAAATTCGCTTGAACCAACTCAAGTGCGTCTTTTGAATTCCGGTAGGCTGGTTGTTAGGTTTCATTGTTTCCCATAAAGGAATCGCTGTTGATCCCCTCAAAATCCAAGCCATCATAGACCTTCCCACACCATGCATGCTCCAGCAGATCCAAAGTTTACAGGGGAAATCTGATTTCCTCCATCACTTCGTTCCTGATTATGCCACCACAGTTCATGGTTTCTTATGCCTGCTTCGTACTCACATACCCTTTGTTTGGTATGACCAGGTGCAAGCTGCATTCGAAGCCCTTAAAAAAGCTCTCACGCAAGCCTCTTTGATTTCCCCTCTGGATTTCTCTCAAGACTCCATCCTTTACATCTCGGCATCCGACCATGCCATGTTAGGAGTCCTTGTCCATGAAGACGTTGCTCGCCAGGAGCATGCCATTTATTATGTCAGCCAAACCTTGTATGGACCACCCCTACGTTACCCGTATGAAGAGAGGCTGGCCGTTGCCGTCATCTTTTCCATACAAAAATTGTGACATTACATTTTACTCAGTCGTACGACAGTTGTCACCGACTCCAACCCCACGGTCTATCTCTTGAACCGGTGACCTTTACTAGGTCGCGTTGCTAAATGGGTAATTATTCTCCAAGAGTATCACCTAACTTTCACAACCCCTAAGAGCACTAAATCCCTCGCACTCGCCCAGCTCATAAATGACCTCCCATCCCTTTTTCCATCCCCACCAATCTCCGATGAGTTACCAGACAATCATTTGTTCATCATATCGTCAGATGACCCATGGTACATTGATATTTTGTTGTATCTTCGCACGCAGAAGTTTTGAACCGCCATAAATCACGATGGATGCCGCCATATCCATCACCAGGCCTCTCGATATCTCCTCTTGGGCGATGTCCTTTACCGACGAGGGGTTGATACTATTCTCCGTCGTTTCCTCACACACGAGGAAGCCGAACAAGTCCTCAATGACTGTCATAGCGGTGCCTGCGGCGGAGATTTCTCTGGAATGGCCACTACCCAAAAGGTCATCCGTGTCGGATACTTCTAGCCTACACTCTTTACCGACTGCATCACAGCGGTCAAACATTGCCATAATTGCCAACTTTTTTTCCCTAAGGCTCGGACACCACCCGCCCCACTACACCCAGTCATCACTGTTGGTCCCTTCTGCAAATGGGCCATCGACTTCATGGAATGTAAACCCTCATCCACAAATGGCCATAAGTACATCATTGTCGCCATCAACTACTTCACCAAATGGGCTGAAGCCATGCCCACCTTCAATTGTAAAGCAGACACCACTGCTCATTTATTTTTTAACCATGTTATTACATGATTTGGGGTCCCCAAACAATTGGTCTTAGACCATGGTTCACATTTTGAAGATGCCATTTGGCACGAGTTGTCCACTCTTTTGAAGTTCGAACATCCGTATTCCTCTGCTTATTACCCCCAAGGGAACGGCCAAGTTGAGGGCATTAACAAAATTTTAAAAACCATTCTCCAACGCACTATTGACCAGCATAAGTCCAATTGGCATCACATGCTTTTCCCTACATTATGGGCTTACCGTACATCAACTAAGGCCGCCATCAGTTTTACCCCGTTTCATTTAGTTCATGGTGTAAAAACTGTCATCCCCATCGAGTATCAGATACCTGCCTTACACATCGCCATCGAGCTTCTCCTAGACACCTCCCCACTTGAACAATGTCTGCTATCATTGGAACAAGCTGACGAAGACCGTCGCGCCACCCTTCAAACCATTGAAGCTGCCAAGAACCACTCCAAAACTGATTACGACAAACATGTCCACCCATGAACTTTCCGTGAAGGAGACCCAGTCCTCGCCTATGACCAAGCCCACGACAAGACTAGTAAAGGGAATTTTGAATCCATGTGGCAAGGCCCTTACATCATGCATACCTGCCTCGGACATGGGGCATATATTTTAACTGACTTAGAAAGCCACCCTTTGTGCAACCCCCGTAATGGGTTATATCTTAAACGCTTTTATCCTTAATAATCCCGTGGACCCGTTGGTCTGTATTGTATAGTTTGATTTCTTTTTGTTTTCCAATTTTTTCCATGCACGCCGCCATCTCGACTTATGCGACACATCGGCCATTGTCAGTTTTTAGCATTCCTTATACCATCGGATTCAGTTTTCCAAGCCTGTGATGATGCTTGAGATAATTTCTTGCTCTCACCCCTAGATTTTTTGGGCATTTTTACCAGCCCCTAGTCATCTCGGTTTGTGTGCCACCTCGACCGTTCTCCATTTTTGAAACTTTTTATATCGCCGGATTCAGTTTTTCGGGCTCGTGATGATGCTTGAGATCATTTCTCGCTCTCACTAGGAACAGTTTCAACATTGTGTCCTGACACCTTGCTGCCTCAGTTTGCATGCCACATCGACCACTATCGAATTGTTACACATTTATACATGAGCCATTCACTCCATTCATACTGCAATTATTTTGTTATTTTTCCACCATTCATCATCCCGCAAGGAGGCCCACTAGTGTTCCTCCCCACCCTTGTTCCTAGTTCTCATCGATGTCCCTTGATTGAACACTCTCTCCTTGCTTGGCCATTCCTTTTGTTCGGTATAATTTTATCCCTTTTTCGGGCCGAACAAGTTCTTTACAAAAAAGGCCTTTAGGGAGTTTCTGTTAAGCTCTTTTTTGACTCCTAAAAGAATGAAAAGATCGCCGAGCAATCTTGCTTCTTTTCATGCTCGTTAAAGTACCTGAAAGGGCGTCTATCTGGTATAAGTTTAACCCTTTTCCAGACCTGGTAGACTAATTACGAAAAAGGAATACTCTAGTCACACCGGCTAGAAGAGTTCTTCATTGCATCCTTTTATGATTTTTTGGGCCTTGGAGACTAACACGCGAAAAAGAACCCCCCTAGAGTCTTCTTATTTCTTTCAGACTCTCTAAAATTGAAAGCAACCATGAGCATGCACTGTCCTAGGCTCGTACAAATCCACACGATGGTACCATCCCCTTATTTCAGAGTCTTCTTATCGCTTTCTGACTCCTTAAAATTGAAAGCAATCACGAGCATGAACTATCCTGGGCTTGTATAAATCCACACGACAGTACCATTTTGAGCACACTTCTTCCAGCTCCTTAAACCATGAAGAAGCCCCCACCAGTGCCCCTTGGCACTATGATCAATCCTCTCGGCAACACCCCCAATAAGGTTGCCTTTGTTCAGAGTATTCTGCAGTCTCCTACCATCTTACACCAATGTGAGTATCACTTATCCCAGTGACCCCCCTTGATCCATTAAAGCTATGATCCTCTTCCCACTAGTCAGTTTCGTATGTTGCCCGATCACCCCCTCCACCATACTCTGAACAAAGGAAGTTTGAGTCCACCCAATCTATTTACCCAGTTATTCCTCACCCCCACAGTATGTCAGTCCTACCATCAGTACTCTCACACTTCGGTTCTCCACCTCGTGCTCCTATCAAGGAAACATCATTGCCTTGGTAGTTGCAGGTCTCCCTCTGTCGACGCCAGCCCATCTATTCCAGAGGATAGACCCAGAGGTCCCTACGCCTTGGACTCATCACCATCTATGGTGAGTGCCTATGGACCATTTTGAGAGGAGTCATCAGTGCCTCTCCAAGTGGTTGTTTCTCACATGCTCGACTTCAACCCCTTGATCGCATCATTGAGAATAGCGCAGGGTATATATCCCTTCAGTTATTGGTCGAAGACCCCGGATTTCCCCTGACTCTAGCACATTGGTGAGTCACTTCAGAACACCCAGTTATATGTTCTCATGGATGTCTGGGTTGCGTTGGCGATTGTATTCAGAAGCCATCCACTTATATGCTTCCTTGAGTACCCAGTTCAGCTCCAGTCCAGTGTACCATTGAGGTTATGACTCCTTGTTATTATGATCCAGTAGCTCATCAGTTCCTCTGGTACCACACTCAGTAACACTATTGTTATTCCAGTGTATCAGTTCTTTAGCTCAGACATGGTCAGCCCGGTAGTATATCCCAGATTTGTGTCCCCTCTGGACCCTTATGATGTACACAGTGGTTCTCCATGTATCTTTCAGGTCCCCATTTTTGGGCCTCATTGTTATTTTTTTATATATATCTTGATACAAGCATGGGTATGCCCTCCTCGTCTATATATTGAGATTCTTCCTCATTCATTATTTGAGGTCATGTATCTTTCAGGTCCCCATTTTTGGACCTCATTGTTATTGTTATAGATCTTGATACGAGCATGGGAATGCCCACTTCGTCCATATATTGAGATTATCCCTCATTCATTATTGAGGTCATGTATTTTCAGTTTTTGCAGTTTGTTCGGGACCGTTGTTCCGGGCTCTAGTTCATTTCTTCTCCTCTTCACATCTCAGGAAAACCATAAAAGAGCTATGATGTCTATCGGCCATATGATGAGCTCCTTCCCTCACACATCAGGGGGCAATCTGTTAACACCCAAAAAGTGCTCACTACCTCATCTCCCTCATTACATGACTTTGTTTATATTTCCTACCATATTTGCCTCCAAAAGCTTAAAAAACCATTAAAAAGCCTCCAAAAGGCCAAAAAACCCCCCTTTTCCCCAAAATAATTTAAATTTCCTCCAAAATAGCAAAAACCCTCTAAAAAGGGAATAAAAATTATAAAAAAGAGGAAAAAGAGAGAAAAAGAAGCAAAAACCCTATACAATTGACCTAAACCATATGGTGCCAAAAACCATGGGTCAACACTCCACCACTAAAAACCTGTAAATAGGTGATGGAGGCTCCCCATTTCATATCCACAATCTTCCCTATCCTCATTCTACCAAACTCACTCCTGAAACCCTAGCTCACCATTTTGAGCTAATTTCACATTTGAGTGCCCCTTTGGCCCATATCCAAAACACTTTGGAGAAGGAGAAGGAATCCATTGGAGCTTGGAAGTAGCCCTCCTGGACTACTGCAAGAGCTTCACCACCCTGCACACTTGAGGTAAATCTAATACAAAATAAAATTCTTACCATATTACTATCTTTTTATTTCTTATTGATGCACATGCTAGTTTAAGTTTACTTTACTTTACTGTTATATTTTATTGTTTTATTGAACTGCTACTAAGGAGTCCCTTCTCCTTAGTAGGTTCTCATTTGCACAAGCTAGGGTGAAAAACCTAGCTACAATGGGATGCTAGTATATCCCCACTAGTAGATGTTCCTCTTCCACTAGAAGATGATGCCTATACCCCACCAGAGGAAGAGGTTCATGCCTAGTCAATAGCTATATTGTGGTGTACAATCACCTGAGCTAGCATCATAAATGCCTCCTGTGTCTGGGGAATCATAGTATGTGTAGGAGGGATGTCTGGCCTTGGTAGATGGCTATGAGGTGGAGGTATCATTCGATTGGAATCTCTATTCCTAGCATTGGGGCAGTTTTTGGGCATCCCCATACCAACTCCATGGAACCCCAACATATCGAAATAGTTGACATTTTTTCCCATCACAAACTCATCATAAATTTTTCGGAGGAAGTATAGCGGTACTTCCCTGTTGTTGTGTGGGGGAATGTCAAATACCATATACCATCGATCCATCCAGTGATCTGTAATTGGTAGAAAAACACACCACTCAATTGAAATATGTGCTCTAGTAGTCTTTGGAATGGCATCTGTCCTAGACACTCTAAAAAGTGAATATATTTGCTCTTTAGTTATTTTTAATTTCTTCACCTCATTGTAACTCAATCCATTGGCATATTATTTCCGTTTTCTTTCTCTATGCAATGCTATGTTGTACAATGCATCGTTTGAGCGACTGATAGTATCCACAATAACATCTAGTGATGCTGCCAATGAGCGGTGTAGTTCATCTCCACCTTTCCAAGTCGTACGAATCTCTCAAATGAGAAGTTTCTCTCAATATCTCTGCATTCTGATCCATAATAGCCAATGCAATCATAAAAAACATATCATTAGAAAAATACACATGGTGTAATGACATCTCCAAGTAATGGAAAATGTAAACTAGTGTACAACAAATAACTACATGAACTGTTTATAATTTGAAATTTAAAATTGAACAAATTACACACTAAAGACTAAACATTTAACATTTTTACATCTTAAATTATGTCATATATGTGTATTAATTTCAATTTCCAAATACATACATTAAATGTCCTAAGTGTATATGTTGACTGGGAATCTTCTCTACCTTATTTTTAGGCTTGGATTATGAAGTTTCATCAAAACTGTAGGGTGTTGACTAATTCCCTTGGAGGACCAAATTCGAGATTCTAGGTAGAGGCAAGGGCTAGAGCCTATAACAGGGGGCACAATGTGCTATTTATGAATAAAATCCCAATATAGGCAAGATTTTGATATATGTAATTATTTGTTGTGGCATGAATTTTTTGGACACTATAAACCATTTGGCATATTTTTTTATATGTAATTTGGGGCATATGTGGATTTCACTTGATGTCATTTTAGTTGTATGCACTCTTTATATATACACATGAGAAAATTTGCATATTTGTGTATAGTGGTTTGGGATCTATAATTCATTAGATTAACAATTTTCAATATTTTAGGATTGCAAGGTTTCCACTGGATTCTGTCACATATGATAGTATGGGATTAACATATAATCAAACACATCAACCTCCCTATGTATCTTGATGTTGGTAGAGCCTATTGCTGAAATCCTATGTCTTTCCCTTAACCAAAATGCACTCTTCACTCAAGTGAAAACATTTATTAAGAATGGGAAGCTTCTTTACCCTACCTTAAAACATGGACTAGGAAGTTTCATCAAACCTATAAGGTGTTGACTAATGTCCTTGGAGGACCAACTTCGATATTTCGGGTAGAGGCAAGGGCTAGAGCCTAGAGGAGGGGTAAATGGTGCTGGTGATGAATAAAATCCCAATATTGGCAAGGATTTTGATATGTTATTATTTGTTGTGGCATGATTGTTTTTGGACTCTATAGGCTATTTAGTGTCTTTGTTTATGTATTTTGGGGAAGATATGAATTGTAATTGAATTGTTTTTTAGTTGTAAGCAACCTTGCTATATACATGAGAAACTTTGGATATTTGTGAATATTGGTTTGGATTCATAAGGATGCTCATGTATATATATGCGTCTAGTGAAATTGATTTGATTTTTACGAGTAAATTAGGGTTTTAATTTTCTTTGGGCATACAAATGTTTGGAGTTATGGTCTTAATTTATTTTAGGGCATAAATATTAAAACATTTATGGATTCAATTCATTTTAGGGCACAAAAAACAAAAAATATAGAAATTAGAAGGGTGTAATTTGATGTAAATACTTGAGGTTGAGGAGACTGGTGCGCAAGGTGGAAGATTTGGGCTCTATGACCTCAAAACACGTTCACCACTACTCATTATGTCGTCTGCTCTATCGTTGTCGTGGAGGAAATGATGGGCGTGACCCGCTTCAGACATAAAACATGTTTTGAAAAACGCATACATGTTTAGTAGCTCATAACTCGTACGCATTTTAGGACTATATAACACATACGCATTTTATTTAAATATCCTACTTGGCCTTCAACGTAGTAGGCTTGGGACTAGGTTTGGCATGGTGAAGATTGCTTGGGATCAATTATCTTTTATGGAACTTGAATGAGTTTTGTGAATCTACCATTGCATCTAAAAGGTCCCTCAACTTTGTGCACTCACCCATAGTAATTTGGTTTAATCACAAAGCCTAGGTACTTGATTCCCAAAGACATATCAGCCATCTCAAAATAAAAAATATTTGAAATCCATTATATGGACCCTGCATCTAGATTTAAAAAGGAAAGAGATTATTTGTGAGGGTTATTGAACATACTTGTAGCTTTAGAGAATAGATATAGGAGAGATTTAATATTAAGGATTTCTCTTCTTCTAGCATCAAAGAACAATAAGGTATCATTAACAAAAAGTAGATGAGTGATAGATATAGGTCGTCCAAAATGGAAACCTTTGAGAGTACTATTGGATCTGGAGAAAGTAAGAATTATGCTAAGCCCTTCCATGATTAAATAGAGGATCTAGTGGGAATCCTTTTTGTATCCCTCTTCCAGGTTTTAAAAACTGAGAGGCTAAACCATTAATGAGTACTGCAAAACTAATAGTTTGCACACAAGAGAAGATCTAGTTAATCATAGAGAGATGGAAACCAATCTGTGTAAGGACCAATCTAAGGAAGGTCCAGTTTACTCTATCGTATGCCTTCATCAATTTAGCCTTTATGACCACAATGGGGGAGTGTTTAAACTTTGCGGAGTGGAGAACCTATTGGGAAATTTCAATGGCGTCATGTATCTATCTTCCCTCAAGAAAAGTGAATTGTTTAGGTGTAATATACTTCAACATTATACTCATGATTCTGTTGTCAAGAATCTTGGCAATAAGATTGTAAACACAATTACATCATGATATGGGTCTTAGTTCTTCCATTCTTTCCACTTTATCAACTTTTGGAATAAGAGTTAAAAAAGTGGAATTAAAAGTTTCCAATACTCTTCCTTTAATCCTAAATTCTTCAACAACAGCTAGAAGGTCTTCTCCGATAACATCATGCATACCTGAGTAAAACTCAACTAGCCATCCATCAGGGCTAGGACTTTTGTTGTTTTCCAAATAATTAATTTCATTCTTGAGCTCATATCTGGAGGCAGGTTCATTAAGAGTGTGGTTATGTTCTTCAGTAACAAACCTGGGAAAATGTGTTATGATCTCGAACATGGAGGATAACAGAGCTCTATGGTCCTTGTATAATCCAGAAAATTACTTCACACCAACATGAGCAATATTATTGAATCCAAATACCTTATTCCCTCTTTCATCTTCAATCTTTAAAATGGAATTAATATGATCCCTATGTTTGATGTGGTTGCGATAGTACTATGTGTCACTATCATCTCCCCAGTCACCTTAGTGCTCTTTAGAGGTAATGCGAGAGCTCCCTTGAATCACCTGCTAATTTTTTTCTTCTTTTTCCCAATCAATTCAAAGGCTCTGCAAATCTAAACTTGCAATCATTATTGATCCACAATCCACGGTTCCGCAATGAACTCCAATCCACAACCCACAATCGGAAATCAGAATTTGTGTCACAAAAATTATCCTTCTATAGAAATCGCCCTCCCAACTTCCGCAATCCACAATACGGAAGTCAAAAATCAAATCGTTCTCCCAGAAAATTTCCTCCTCCACAATTCCGCAATCCGAAACCCATGTTACAGATGTCAGAAAGACAGAAGTCCAATTCATAGCCCCAGAATATTTCCCTTTCGACATCCCGCAATCCGCAATACGCATGCGGGATTCGGAAATGCGGAAGCCCAATACACAGTTTCAACAAATCCCCTTTCCGATTTCTGCAATCTGCAGTTCTACCTTGCAGAACTTGGAAATCAGAACACCAATATTGCTAACCTAGGAGAAACCATCCTCCACAATATGGAATCTGCAACCCACTTGCGGATGAGGAAACACGGAAATCCAATACGCCAACTACGCAGAAATTGATCAACCGACATCCGCAATCCGCAATCCGCAATCTGCTCTGCGGATGTGGAAAGGTGGAAGTCTCACCATGCAACCCAACGGTTGGTACCTGACCTCCGCAATCTGCAATCCGCATTGTAGATGCAGAAAGGTCCTTGTGGATGCGAAAAGGTCAGGACCACATACCCCTGCACCGACAACTTCATTTGCCAACTTCTGAGGGTGATAACTCTTCCTTCCTTGGTCCAAATTGGACGAGGCCGGTATCATTGGAAATATCTTGGAGAGATCTATCCAATGGTGTAATACCCAGCCCATCTGAGCAATCCAACCTTTCCATTTTTCCAAGTAAAATTTTGTCCATAACCTCCTCTATGTGCCTTTACCCTTCTGCATGGAACTCTACTCCACTTCTGCCATGTCTTCTCTCCTTCATCTGATCCATAGAGTGTCCGTTCCTTTCCCAAATCCTGACTGGATTGGTCTTGCACATTTACCAGAATTAGCCTTAATTCATCCAAGGACAATTCAAAAATATTACCAAAATGGAATTACAAATGTGCATAATCTTACTAGAGGAACACCAGGGATGAAACATGATCCACACCCTTATAATGGAATGCATGCACATATTCCTCCCAAGCAGATTGAAGGAAGCATGCAAGACTTAGACCTATTCCTCAAGAATGATTACATATAAATATTAACATAAGTATAAGCATGTAAAGCTGCAAGAAAAATACAATTAACACACACAAAATAGAAGTTTTCCATATTAACACACACATCTGCCAACCATAACATCCATTACTAGTTAAAAAGTGCAGAAGAAAGATGAACAACATACACAACAGACTTAGCACCATGCATAGGAATACAGTCCCATTCATCAATGGACTATTCAAATAAGAAAATAGATGCATTCATAACTAAACACATATTATGAAACCAAAGTTATTAAATGCATATATGACCTGCAAGGTTAGCAACATATTAACTCAAGCCAATGATGAAGCATTCAAACATGCCTTCAACCTCATATTTAATCTTACACATAGTTCCCTATTGATCCAATTCCATGTAATAATTCAATCATTAACTTGAAAATAATAAGAATAACATAACACATGAAATATCATCATTTAAATACCATAAGGAACACTTATCTTTGGAATGAAGCTGCCCAAGCAACTGGCTAAGTGAGGACAACTTTCTACCCAACCTTAGGTCTCTATTCAGACTATACCCTTTCAGCTGAGAGACCACCCCCGAGTTGGTTGCATATCCACTAAGGAGGGCTGATGGGCTCTCACAGTCAAGGTTCCATCCCAATGCTAAGCCAACATATGGTTGGGTTTATCAAGCACTCAAGGGAACATGGAGGATGCTTCTAAGAGAGTGATCTCACCACAGAGCTATAGGCATCTCAACAACTCAACAAACATGGCACCCTCATAACCTACCTCACACACGACAAGGAAGGCCCTCTTCTCTGCTGCATAGTCCCTCAAGGCCCCTTCCCTCCAGTGCTCTTCAGGGTTGCATGGAAAGGTCCAAACTATTGTTTTTCTGAGACTTTTTCTCTCACTAGGTTTATCAAGTAGATCCAACCCTGGGTTGACCTTCTTCTCTTTTATTTCAGATGGGTTCTTCACAGGTTCATGACCTAAGCTCTGCTCTGCAAATCGATCTTCTGCAATAGATCAGAGTGTTCTCATGACTTCACTAAGATTCACACACTCTGTAATTCATCAAAAGAATCAGATCCACGGATAACCCCATCGTTTAGGTTACTACGTAGGGTTTACTAAGTGCATCCAGCTCTGCAAATTCGGCTTCCACAGACCGCAATTTTCTCCACGATTGGACTCTGCAAAAATACGTGAATGACTTGGGTTCTTGGTCAACAATGGGATAACGATCAGGATGAGTGAATTCCTAGGCATGGAGTGGCTTAAGGGACATGGAAAAAAATATCCATACCTTGCCATATGGATTTGCAGGGCTTCCGCATAGTCAATCGAATTCCTAGTCTAGTTTTCTCAACTAACCTCTTACAGTAGCATTAATTTCAACATGGGGAGTCAAATGGGTTCACAATTGGACATGGGGCAACATGGGTTCCAATCCCATAAACCCCTCACCTCTCCCTAGTGGATACACATGGCCCCTTCTCATTGGTTTCCTCCTTATCCAGCTTTCTTGAGTATTTTATTGCAGTAATTAATAATTACACTATTTACAAATCCTCATGGCTTAATAGCACATGGATAATCAAACTTTTAAATACTTTCCAATGCAAATGAACCTGAACATCCACTAGTGGGTTCTTGGCCTTGAGCTCCACACTAGGGAAATCACACACTATATTTACACAATATTTACATTGAAGCCAATAAACCCTAAGGGTCAAAATACGGATATTACAGTCGTTGTCACCATTTTAGAGCCATATGGCTCGAATTTTAAGCATGAGAGTCGCTTCTTCATCTAGAAGGAGCTTCCTTCTTTTATAATCAAGCTCCATAATATGAACCTTTTGCTTAGACATATCAAAGCCTTCAAGAGAGTTTAAATAATAGGAATTTAGTTGTTTCTCTATAGCAAGAAGTTCCTTCACGTGTCTCTTCTTGCATTGGTCCACCCAATCTAGCATAGTAAGAGATTTTAACCTTTTTAGATTGAGCATAAATTGTAAAACAACATAGCTTTGTGAATGTGCACTATAGGGGATCTATGATGATTGGAACAGGTTATGAAAATGTTAGGAACCCATGTCAACCCTTCTCTTTACTTTGTTAGTATATTGTTGTTGGATGCATATGCATATGCTTTGTAAGTCGTCTCGTAGTATTTGTTGATCCATAGTTTGTATTAGCCCATGATATTGACCCATAGTATTGGACGCATATGCTTTGTAAGTCATCCCGTAGTATTATATGTCCCATGGTATTGACCCATAGTATTGGGCATATAATTAGTATATAAGCGTGTGTTGAGGCCAATGAAGGTACCGTGAAGTTATTTGTATTGAGCTTTCTCAAAGGAGGTTGCCCCCTCGAAGTGGCATACGATCAATAAAATCGATTCTAAGTTCTATTATTTCTGCTATCTCGTGTATTTCAATTAATTAATTGTTGTAGGTTCTTCACATCTGGTATCAAAGCACTTTCTTGGGCTCATTGGGTGGAATTTCTGCTAATTTTTTTTTTCGCATCTGTTGCAAGTTCCGATCTGGGAATAATCCCTATCCGCTTAACTGTGGGAAGTACTTGGGCATAAGCCCTAAAAATCATTGTGAGGAGTACCACAGGAACCCCAATGTAGCTAGCCCATTGAGAGGACCTGCCAGTGAAAAGGAAAATGACCCCTACCTAATTGACTAGTTCCCACCTGTGAGGTAAACCAAACGTTGTCGTTTGTGGAAAAACAGTTATCAGTTTTACCTAAGGCGTGGAGTGAGGGGTACTGCCCCAATACGCAAGCCGTCAAACAACTTTGGTGGCCAAGTGAAACCCCTGAACTGTTAGGAAGCCGAATATACCTGGGGTCCATATCTTTTTTCAACTGAACTGTTGTCGATCACTTCCACCCTGTTTCAGATCCATTCCGAGCTGTTTCAGATCCATCTGTTTCCGATCCATTCTGAAATTCGTTCTAGATCCAACCGTTTCAGATCTATTCTAAAAGTTGTTGCAGATCCATCTGTTTTCGATCCCTTCTGCACCGTAGCGGATCCATTTTTTCACCATATCTCCCTTGTTTTCACTCCACTTCCCTTGAAACTTCCCTAACACCCCTATACTCCCATTCTGCATCTTTCATTCCTGAGGACCCTATCCCAAATTCCACTTCCCAAAACCAGAAATCCCACATTTATCTATTTTTAGGGTTTTCCATAACTTCTTTAATTTTCGCCCAATCGCCTTCAAATTTTTCCACTGTGTTCATTCCCTATTTCTGCTTCTTTGTCCCTCTCTGACAAATTTTCCCATTCTTTCACCCCGCTTCTGAAATCCTCATTTTCTGCTTCCCTATCTATTCAAAAGTGTCCAAAACCTAGTCAAACCCCAATTACCCATAAGAGTGTTTCCCAAATCCAAATTTCTCTTTACTAAATAAAATTTTGTTTGTGTTTTGCTACCCATCCCCCCCCCCCACAAAAAAAAAACTCCTAGTTATGGTTGTCACCCGCGCACGAGCAAAAACCATGGAGGAAGCACCTGCAACCATCCAAACCAAACTCCAGGATCTGGATGAAAAATTTCTCGGCCTCCATCTTGAGCATTCAGCCATGAACAATAAACGACAGTCCGAGTCTTCATCAAATAATGGGTTCTCTTCTTCCAACAATTTCCTTGGTCCAAAGCTTGATTTTCCTCGCTTCAATGGTACTGATCCGACTAGATGGGTCTATCATGCAGAACAATATTTTAGTCTGCATAATAATTTTGATGTCACCAAAGTTCCACTTGCATCATTTCATTTGGAACAGGAAGCTCTTCAATGGTACCGTTGGTACATCAAGGCTCATGAAGAGCCAAAATGGCCAGATTTTTGCCAGCTCCTTTTGCAACAATTTGGTCATAGTGCTTTTGATGAATTCACAGGAACCCTCACTAAACTTCACCAAATTGGCACTGTGAGAGAGTATCAGACAGAATTTGAGAAACTATCCAATGGCATGGAAGGATTGTCTGATGAATTCTACAGGAGTTGTTTTATCAGTGGTCTTAAGGATGAAATCCTCTCAAAGGTTAAAATGTCCTATCCCAACACAGTGATGGAAGCCCTGGGGTTGGCTAAGTTGGCAGAAGACAAGATTGCAGCCCAACAATGCTCCAGACCCACTTTTGTCCCCTTCGGAAGTATGGGTTCTCAACGACCTCCCATGCTGCTAGCTCCTCAACCAACTCCTATCAAGCATTTGTCTGAAACAGAGATGCAGACACGTAGAAAAAAAGGGCTTTGTTATAATTGTGATGAGAAATTCACTTGGGGACATAGATGTGTTCAGCAAAAGCTCTATCTCTTGGATATGGATTCTCCGTCTTCCTCTAAAATTGGTGAAAAAGCTCTAGATACAATGGATGATCAGGTCGACATTCAGGCGCCGCCTATTGACCCCCCATCTTAGGACAACCAACCAGAGATATCTCTCCATGCTTTATCCGGCGTCACCACCCCCTAAATAATGTGGGTCAGGGTTTACTTCAAGAAGCTTCCTCTTACAATACTCATTGATTCTGGTAGCACTCATAACTTTATTGACCGTCGGATCGCTAAACAGGCTGATTGTTTTGTCCATCTTTGCTCCAACTTTGAAGTCATGGTTGCCAATGGGGGCACCTTATCTTGCAAGGGGAAGTGTCACAATGTGCGTATCTCTCTGGAATATTATAACATGTGCTTTGACATGTTTTCCTTGTCCTCAGGTGGATGTGATGTGGTTTTGGGCATTCAATGGTTATGCACTCTTGGCCCCATCTTATGGGATTTGCTGAACTTTGGATGTAGTTTTCAATCAATGGGAAACAACACAAATTTACGGGATTACAACCAAGGTCTCTCTGCATCATCAGTTCACATCGCCTAGAAAAGATCCTTAAGAAGAATGCACATGGTGTCATCGCTCAGCTCCACTCCATTCAGAAGCACCCATCAACTGTCTCCACTACTTCCTTGGATAGATATGCAGGTTTCTTTGCTGAACCAATGGGCTTGTCGCCTTCAAGAGACCTTTCCGGTAAGAATTTAGCCGCATTTACATCTCATAAGGAAATGATGGCTATTTTGCAGGCAGTACAGAAGTGGCATCCATACCTATTAGGGAATTATTTATGCATGAAGACTGATCTCCAGAGTTTGGAAATTTTCCTGGAACAACGGGTCTCCTCCCCAGCACACCTGAAATGGGTTATCCAACTCTTGGGTTATGCCTATGCGATCACTTACAAGTAGGGTAAGGACAATCTGGTGGTAGATGCTCCTTCTCGCACATTGGATGACCCAGTTTCACTTACATTTATTTCTCTACTTGCTCCAAATTGGTTGCAATCTGTTCAACAGGGCTATTTCTTCTATGAACTCCATGCTTCTCCATCGGCAGGGAACACTGGGTTCGTCAAAACGTATGATCGGGAACAATGTAACTTCTTTTGGCAGGGACTGAAAATGACAATTCAATAGATGGTGGTTGACTATCATACTTTCTAGGTCAACAAGGGTGAACCGACACTCCTTTCAGGACTACTCGAACCCTTGCCTATCCCTACACAGATGTGGACAGTTTTTTCTATGGATTTACTTGAAGCGCTTTGGTGGTACAATACCACATCTAAAATGACACCTTATGAAGCAGTCTATCAATAGGCACCACCTGTTTTTCTTCCATACACCCTCAGCAGTTTACTAGTTCAGGAAATTGACTCGGTTCTTCGAAACTGTGATCAGATTCTTCTCATTCTGCAAGACAATCTTCACATGTCACGAATTCGACTGAAACAACACGCCGATCAGCTCACTTTTCACGCAGCTGATATGGTTCTTCTTCATCTACAGCCTTACATGCAATCCTCTTGAAACTCATAAGGTGTCAGATTCGCTCTCCATCTATCACAAAGGTATTCATTCAATGGCACATAATGCAACTCGAGGATGCTCCAGGGGAACCACTCCTTCATATTCCATATCAATTTCCACATCTAAAGCTTTGAGAAAAAACTTTCTCTAAGGGAGAGGGGATGTTAGGAACCTATGTCAACCCTTCTCTTTACTTTGTTACTATATTGTTGTTGGGCGCATATGCTTTGTAAGTCGCCCGTAGTATTTGTTGATCCATAGTTTGTATTAGCCCATGATACTGACCCATAATATTGGACGCCTATGCTTTGTAAGTTGTCCCATAGTATTATACATGTCCCATGGTATTGACCCATAGTATTGGGCATAGAATTAGTATATAAGTGTGTGTTGAGGCCAATGAAGGTACCGTGAAGTTATTTGTATTGAGCTTTCCCAAAGGAGGTTGCCCCCTCGAAGTGGCCTACGATCAATAAAAGCGATTTTGAGTTATGTTATTTCTACTATCTTGTGTATTTTCATTAATTAATTGTTGCAGGTTCTTCACAGAAAACCATCATAAAAATCTATGTAGCATTGAATTTGAAAGGTGAGAGGGGGTTTTTTGAATCCCATATAATCTCTCAGAACACAGGGAAATGATCAGAGTCGCCTCTAGTATCGACCCACTGTTTAATACTAGTGGCCGAGTGCATAATACCTTCATTAATAAAATTCTCTCATTGCATGAGGCAAAAAAACTAGGTCAGGTGCATTTCTTAGTGGATTCTAATATAAATGTATGTAAATACAATTCAAATAAAAAATATGTAGTTTATCTATTGTGAATAAATTTTATAAAAACATAGATTTAATGATGCCTTCAAATAATTTATTTTTTAATTTAGTATTAAATTATTGTAGTAGAGATTTCTCTTATATACAATTTACAAATCATATATATTTTCAATTTACAAATCATATATATTTTCTGCAAATATTGCATTTTGGTTGTAGAGTCGGAATGTTAACCTATGAGATGCCAACTAACCATTTTACATTAAACAACAACCCTCCTAAACTTGATTTATCATATAAAAGCTCACCATTTTACAGTAAGCAACATCAATATTATATTTTGTTTATAAATGCTACATTTCTTGTTGTTCTCATTTATTTATCATTAATATTATATTTTCTATCATTCCCTAGCTATTAATGATTATCTATTTCTGGGAGATAGATAAAAGTGTTAGATGTTTCTTACTAAGTGATGATCAAGAAAGATAATCACCAATATTCTTTTTTCAGTGAAAAAAAACTACTATTGATATTCAAGTGAATCAAATAGTACAGTGATTGTGTTGATTCATATACAGAATCAATAAAAGATTCAAAAATGGATCAGAAATATAAATAGTGCATCAAAGTCCTATCTGATCCCATTCTCTAAAAAAAAAGACCTTAAAAAAAGTCATTCTTCTAAAATATGTGCAATGAGAATAAAGCAACGAGCATCTAATACATATAAGTATGAAGCCTTGACTTTAATCAAAGAAATAGGTGACTCCACCCATCAGAATGGCATTATCCAGCCATTCCTCCCATATAAGCTGACCTTCAGAACCAGCCAATGCCTGTTTTGATAACTTGTCCGCCAGAGAGTTATGTTCTCTATAAATATGTTCAAAAGTAATATTCTGCTGCAAAGATATTTCTTTTTGTGTCCGAAGACACCAATGATGAAGGTTGGTAACATTAAGCTTGAAATCCCTAGAAGCCCACTTGATTGTTACACGAGAATCCCCATACACTTTGATATTTACTAAACCAAATATATTTTCCAATTTTAATACACACCACAGAGCCAAAAGCTTAACTTTCATGTTGCTACCAACTCCACAGTTGAGTCGAACTGTATAATAGTGGTCCTCATTCAGATAAAGTACTCCTCCTACTGCACAAATCCCATTTTGTGCAGCCCCATCAAAGAATAAAACTGGTCGATCCACCTTAAGAGAAAAATGACTAATTTTGGCAATCGGCAGCCTATGCTCATCACTTTTGTATGATGAAAACATCTTCAGTGCAGTCATACTGCATTTCAATTCATTAGGGAGAATATTCTGAAAGATAGCACAATTTCTCGTATGCCAAACTGCCCAAGTAATACAAATAGCAATATTAAAGAAATGCTTACGATTTCTGTACCAATTCAAGAGACAGAACTTGAACTCACCAACAACCCATTGACACGTAATTTCCAATTTAGCAGAAACAAAATCCCATATTTTGTATGTGAAGCTACAATTGACAAATAAATGCTGGGTTCTTTCTGCTTCATTTAGGCAAAGACTGCAAATGCTTGGACCAATCTAGCCACGCTTCATCAAATTCTCCCATGTCTTAAGTTTATCTTGAAGGGCTAACCATAAAAAAACATTTTAATTTTAAGGGAATTGACCACTTCCATAATCTCTTGTACCACCAGTCTTGGGGGAAAATTAACTTTTCACCAAACTAGCTGATCACTGTCCAAATTTATTTTAACACCATCTCAGTTCAAGTTATTGATATAAGTCTCCCATTCTAGAGCATAAAAACCAGAGAGTCCAAGATCTCTTGAATTCAACCATACAACAGGCCCAGACTCACCTGCTTTGCGAATAAGAATTTTGTTAAGAGAAGACAGTCCAAGAATATGTAAGTAACGTGTTAGGAGATTGGGAAGTATGTATGAATCTTCCATCCCTAGGATAGGATCCAAACCAACTCTAATATTCACTCCCGAGCCAACCTGCCAGTAGAGATCCTTTTTTATCCAAGTGAAAACTTTCATGAAACCCCTCCATATTGGCGAATCTTACTACAAGGATGATCAAGAACATGATCATCAACATATTGACTGTGAAAGACAAAATACATATAAACAACCTTTTGCACACATGAACCAAGTTGGCTTGGTGCCATTCCTACTCGTCTTCTATAGCCAAATCTTGATATCTTTCTAAAATTTGTATGGAAACCTAACATAGCATTAACTCTATATATATCTGTCTAAAATCTGTATGGAAACCTGGCATAACATTAAATCTATATGTATATTTGATATGATGAAATACCATCACAATTCTAAAGGTCCATTTTCCTTTTCTTTTTGAAATCATGCAACATGTATTGTTGTTCAAATGTAATTCAATGCACTGCATAACCACTAAATGAGAATTATATGCCTCCAAAGGTATTATCGTCTACACTTTTTACCCAATCTGTGAGACCAACGATGTGACTAACAAGCTCACCAATGTATTTGAGGACTAATCTTTGTATCAGTTTCGTGTTTGTTCCCTACAAAAATCAATCTATTGAGGACTGATATGTGTATCAATCTTTGGTTTGTTCTTCATATTGATTGTGACGACAACGAAAAACATATGTTTAATCAACATCTTCATTTGATTGGCGAGAGAGATCAAAAGATGTGTTGGTGTGCAATAATTGGAACATGCTCAGAAGGAATCAACATCCATTGATGCCTGGGAGGAGGAAATAACAAGGTGTTTTTAAAGCTTGCTCCTCATATGGAATCTATATTTATTTTATTGAATGTTTTGGTCGATAAGAAAATATGTGAAGCCAATCAAACACAAATGGAGGATTGCTTGCAAGTGCCCATGAGCTACTAAGAAATCAATTGCAATAAGTGATTCCTTGTTGGAATAGAGTGCAAAGATTGCTTCTCTCTCAATAGAGCAGCCCACAGATCAAATTAAGTTATACAGTGACCTCCATTCCAATTCAACCCACTTAAGCATGGACTTAAGTTTGAGCCCCGAGATTCACAAGCATAAGATCAAAATATCTTACAGGTTTGAGAAGAATGCATGTGTTAAGGATCGAAACTCTGCAAACGGGGTCCCGACCACAAGATCTGGATGCCTTGTAAGGTTGCAAAGAGGTGAAGAGGTGGACATGAGGATTCATGCAAAGTACAGGAAATTCAAGCGGATGGAGTCTAAAGAAGAAGACGATATTCAAAATTCAACAGAGAATCAAGGTGAGGAATTATCCTTTCCAACTCTTCCTTCTCTTTCAATAGAGTCTGTTGTTTTTATCTTTCCTGAAGAGAAACCGAGGTTGTCCCTTCAAGTTTTCAGTCGCCCCGAAACTGTAATGAAAAACAATCCACCAACACACAGAGGATGAGGCTGCTACCTATGGACATCGAAGACAATTCGTCTGGTGCAGATTAATAGTGATGCACGATCGCTATATGTTCCACTGCGCGGGGCATAATAAATCACTTTTTAAATGATTGAAGTGATAAAAGTAGTACTAAAAGTAGATATAATGTTTTTTTTCATTATAATATTTGGAAAGAAGCTATATATGCATTTGACCATAAAGAAAATTGTGGATCAATTTTTAAAATATAATCAAAGGTTAGCTATTCAAACAGATTTGGAAAAATAAATTTGGTTTGGTGTATGGATTTTGAACTTCCTCATCATGGTTTAGGAAGAAATTAAAATGGATAATATATATACTAAGAAAAATAGTCTCATCCTAAATATTTTAATTTTGAAATAACATATCTACAAAGCATGACCTTCGAGTCTTTAGTTAAGATCTATATAATCTTAATAAAACTACAAGGATTCACAATTAAGCTTTGGAGTTTGTTACACACAATACACACAAGCATATATTCTTACTAGAAGCATATCTTCCTACCATTTAATTAGTATCTTTATAATTTTAATAAAACTTTGAGGGTTAAAGGTCCTTAACTAGGCAATGCATCTCAAATTCTTAACTAGGTGATGCATTGAAATTCCCACTATTAGAGCCTATATGGTGGTCCAAGGACCCTTGCATGGCCTATAATACATAAAATCAACATATTGGGACCTAAGTTAATCATTTTCACCCATGAAATACCATGAAAATATACTTGGTGCAAAACACTTTTCCACATCCAACTTATACTACCATGGAAATATACTTGGTACACAACACTTTGGAGTTTGTTACACACATGGACACACAATACACACAAGCATATACTCTTACCAGAAGCATATCTTCCTACCATTTAATTAGTATCTTTATAATCTTAATAAAACATTGAGGGTCCATAATTAAGTCTCAAAGGTCCTGAACTAGGCAATGCATCTCAAATTCTTAACTAGGCGACGCACTGAAATTCCCACTATTAGAGCCTATATGGTGGTCCAAGTACCCTTGCATGGCCTTTAATACATAAAATCAACATATTGGGACCTAATTTAATGATTTTCACCCATAAAATACCATGAAAATATACTTGGTGCAAAACACTTTTCCATCTCCAACTTATACTACCATGGAAATATACTTGGTGCACAACACTTTGGTATATCCAACTTATAAATCAAATATTACTTTTATATTTCCTTTGTGGTAGTTTAAAACCCTTTTCATAATACATGAGCTCTAAAATTAGTCATCGGACCTAAGTATATGGTTTTTTCCCTAGACAATGGCTTAGGCCTTAAGAACCATCTATGTAATGTAAAACTTGAAAATGTTGTCGTGTGAGGCACCTGCAACTATTAATTAACAAGAATATGCGAAATAGCAGAAATGACAGAACTCAGAATCACTTTTATATTGATCACATGCCACTTCGAGGGGGCAACCTCCTTTGAGCAAGCTCAATACAATTAACTTCACGGTGCCTTCATGGGTCTCAACACACACTTATATACTAATTCTAGGCGCCAATACTATGGGTCGAAACCATGGGCCGTTACAAACTATGGATCAACAATACTACGGGCGACTTACAAAGCATATGCGCCAACAACAATAACACAACTATTGATCAACAAATACTACAGGACGACTTACAAAGCATATGCGTCCAACAACAACATACTAACAAAGTAAAGACATGGGTTCCTAACATCCCCTCCCCCTTAAAAAAAGCTTTGTCCTCAAAGCTTTAGATGTGGAAATTGTTGTTGAATCTGAAGGAGTGGTTCCCATGTAGCATCCTCTGGTTGCATGTTGTGCCACTGAATTAAGACCTTTGTGATAGAGAGAGAGCGAAGCTGACGCGTGCGTCGATTGAGGATGGCCTATGGCTCCAAAAGGATGGATCCTTCATTATCCAGTTCGGGTAAAATCGTTTGTCCGCTGATGTTGGTGCCAAGAACTTTCTTCAGACAAGAGACATGAAAGACTGGATGAATGCGGGAAGAAGGAGGAAGTTCCAATTTATAAGCAACGGACCCAATCTTTTGAAGAATCCGATATGGCCCATAGAACTTTGGAGCGAGCTTATGACGCCCTTTGAGTTTCAAGGATGATTGTTTGTATGGTTGGAGACAAAGAAAAACCATATCGTCGACTTGAAAAGTGCACTCCGAATGGTGCTGATCAGCTTATTGCTTCATGCGATTTCTTGCCATGTGAAGATTGTCCCGCAAAATGCGAAGAATCTGATCGCGGTTGCGAAGGACCATGTCAACTTCCTGAACTGGGGAACTAGTGGGGGTGTATGGAAGAAGAGCTGGAGGTGCCTGACCATAGACTGCTTCATATGGGGTCATTTTAGAGGCAGTGTGGTAAGAGGTATTGTATCACCATTCAGCGAGAGGGAGCCACTTTGCCCACTGATGTTGTTGTTCCGAGGTGAAGCAACGAAGATAAGTTTCCAAGCATTTATTGACAATTTCAGTCTGACCATCTGTTTGTGGGTGATACCCTGAACTCATCTTTAGTTTGGTGCTAGTGTGGAGAAATAGTTCTGTCCAAAAATGACTGGTGAAAGTCGCATCACGATCCGAGACAATGGAAGAAGGGATGCCATGAAGACGAAAGATCTGGTCCAGAAAAATTTGAGCGACGGAGGAGGCTGTATAGGGATGGCTGAGAGCACAAAAATGACTATATTTGGAGAGGCGATCAACCACAACGAGAATCACTGTCTTCCCGCCAGATTTAGGGAGCCCTTCAATGAAAGCCATAGAAATATTTGTCCAAATCCGTGTAGGTATGGGAAAGGGTTCAAGCAATCCTGGAAGGAGTGTTGTTTCACCCTTATTGCGCTGGTAGGTATCACATTCGGCCACCATCTGTTGAATTGTCCTTTTCATGCCCTACCAAAAGAAGTTACGCCATGCTCGTTCATATGTTTTGAGGAACCCAGAGTGCCCTGCCGATGGAGAAGCATGGAGTTCATAGAAGACAGCCTGTTGAAGATCTGTGCTCTGGGGAAGCACCAGACGACCCTTGTATCGCAGAGAAGCACCATCCCAAGAGTAATGTGGTACAGTAGAAGGGTTGTTGGTCAAGCGGTGGATGATTTGAGATAAGGAAGAGTCATTGACATAACCCTGTTGAACAGATTGCAACCAATTTGGAACCAACATAGAAATAGCTGAAAGAGAACCTTGGGCATCAAATGTGCGAGAAAGAGCATCTGCCACAATATTGTCTTTACCCTTCTTGTAAGTGATCTCATAGTCATAACCCATGAGTTTGCTAACCCATTTCTGTTGTGCCGGGGAGGAGACACGCTGGTCCAAGAAATATTTCAGACTCTGGTGATCAGTCTTGATGCAGAAATGATTCCCTAATAGGTATGGGCGCCACTTCTGTACTGCATGCAAAATAGCCATCATTTCCTTCTCATAGGTAGAGGCAGCTAAATTCTTACCTGAAAGGGCTTTGCTGGTGAATGCAATGGGGTGTTCATCTTGAAGGAGGACAGCACCAAGTCCATTGCCGCAAGCATCACTCTCAATAGTGAAGGGCTTGGAAAAATCGGGCATAGCTAGCACAGGTGTAGTACACATAGCTTGTTTTAGTTTGTCAAATGCACACTGAGCAGCAGGTGTCCATGTAAAAGCATCCTTTTTCAATAGAGCAGTTAATGGAGCTGCAATCTTCCCACAATCCTTGACAAACTTGCGGTAGTAGCCATTCAACCCCAAAAAGCCACGAAGGCTCTTGAGTGTGTGAGGCTGTGGCCAATTGTTCATGGCATCAATTTTGGCAGGATACACGCGAACCCCTTGTGTTGAGATAATGTGCTCGAGATACTCAACTTCCTTCTGTCCAAAAACACATTTAGACTGCTTGGCATGGAGATGATGGTCAGAGAAAAGTTGCATGACAAGATCCAGATGTTGGAGATGTTCATCCCATGTTTTACTGTAGATAAGCATATCATCAAAGAATACCAGAATGAATTTCCGCAAGTAGGGTCGAAATATTATATTCATTAAGTCCTGGAATGTGGAAGGAGCATTAGTGAGGCCAAAGGGCATGAACAAAAACTCATAATGGCCATCATGTGTGCGGAAAGCTGTTTTAGGGATATCCTCCTCATGAACCCGAATTTGATGATACCCAGAACGAAGATCCAACTTGGAGAAAAAGTGAGCCCCATGAAGCTCATCAAGAAGCTCATCAACAATAGGAATTGGAAACTTATCCTTGATGGTGAGGTGATTAAGTGCTCGAAAGTCAATGCAGAGGCGCCATGACCCATCTTTTTTGCGGACAAGAATAACTGGAGAAGAAAAGGAACTAGTGCTTGGACGAATAATACCTTGCTTCAATAAGTCCCGAACGAGCATTTCAATCTCCATTTTTTGGTGAAATGGGTAGCGATAGGGCCTGATGTTAGGAGGAACGCTGCCAGGAAGGAGCTGAATACGATGGTCTTTTGGCCTGGAGGGTGGTAATCCCACTGGTTCAGCAAAGACACCTGTATATCGATCCAGAATTTGTTGTAGATCCAAAGGAGTAATGGAGACCGCTAATGGTTGCATCTGGATGGAATGGATCTGAGTGATGACACCATGTGAATTCTTCTTGAGGAGTTTTTCCATGCGATGTGAACTGATGATGCTGAGAGAACCTGGTTGTAATCCTGTCAATGTGTGTTTTTGTCCATTGAGGGAAAACTGCATCCAAAGTTCAGCAAAATCCCATAAGATAGGGCCAAGTGTGCATAGCCATTGAGCGCCCAAAACCACATCACATCCACCTAAGGGCAAGGAAAACATGTCAGAGCACAAGGTATAGTCTCCCATAGAGATACGCACATTTCGACACTCCCCTTTGCAAGGTAAGGTGCCCCCATTGGCAACCATGACTTCAAAGTTGGAGCAAGGATGGATAAAATAATCAGCTTGTTTGGCGATCCGAGGGTCAATGAAATTATGAGTGCTACTAGAATCAATGAGTATTGTAAGAGGAATCTTCTTGAAGTAAACCCTAACCCGCATTATTTCAGGGGTGGTGATTCCAGCTAAAGCATGGAGAGATATCTCTGGCTGGTCATCCTGAGACGGAGGGTCAATAGGCAGTTCCTGAATGTCGACCGGAGCATCCAGTGTTTCTGGATCTTCGTCACCAATTTCAGAGGCAGGCGGAGACTCCACATCCAAGAGATAGAGTTTTTGCTGAACACATCTATGTCCCCGAGTGAATTTCTCATCACAATTGTTAACACCCAAAAAGTGCTCACTAGCTCATTTACCACATTATATGGCTCATTTGTCCATTTTCCTACCATATTTCCATTAAAATCCCAAAAAATCCCATTAAAAAGCCTCCAAAAGGTCTAAAATGACTCCAAAAGGCCACAAAACCCTCAAAATAGCCTAAAAAAGGCTAAAAAACCCCCTTTTCCTCCAAAAATAGCAAAAATCCCCTAAAAAGGGAATAAAAATATAAAATAATGAGGAAAAGGAGGAAAAAACCCTATACAGCTGCCTAAAACCATGTGTTTCCTAAAACCATGGGTCAGCACTCCACCACCAAAAAACTATAAATAGGTGATGGAGATCCCTTATTCCATATCCACAATCACAAGCACCCTTACTCTGCCAAAATCTCTCTCGAAACCCTAGTTCACCTTTGAACTATTTTCACCTTGAGAGCCACCTTTGGCCCATCCCCAAAATTGGAGAAGGAGAAATGAGCATTATGAAGCTTGGAGCATCCTCTTGGACACTGCAAAGGGCTTCACCAACCTTGACACTCAAGGTAACATTAATATAAAACCATTTTTTACATCTTTAATTTATGTCTCATGCAATGTTTAAAGTAGTTTGTTAATTGTTGTTTTAGCTTAATCATTTAATCATTATTGAACTCCTACTAAGGAGTCCATTCTCCTTAGTAGGTGCTCATTGGCACAAGCTAGGGGTAAAACCCTAGCTACAGTTTTGGCGACTCCCCTAGTTTTCGAATTTCTGGTTTCCGTTTTTTAAATTTTTTCTTTTCGGCTGTCCCTTTCGGCCGCCGCATACCGCGTTTTTTCCCTCTGCAGTCGCGTCCCGACCGCGCCTTTCAGACCTTTACCCGCGATCCGACCGTGGCTCTCAGACTGCTTCCGACGCTCCGCCGGCGGATTCAAGTCTGTTACCTGCGATCCGACCGTGGCTAATCAGCCTGTTTGCCGCGATCTGACTGCGCCTGTCGGCCTTTTTCACGCGTCCCGACTGCGGCTTTCTGCCTCTTTCGGGCGTCCCGACTGCGCCTGTTAGCCTTTTTGCCGCGACCCGACTGTGTCTTTTTCCATTTTTCCTGCGTCCCGACTGCAACTGTTGGCCCGATAGCCGCGACCCGACTGTGTCTTTTCCCCTGTTTACTGCGTCCCGACTGCCTCTGTTGGCCCGATAGCCGCGACCTGACCGCCGCTGTTTCCCTCAAACCCGCGGTCGGCCTGTTCTGATCCGCCACAGACCCGCGGTCTGATTTCTGCTCTTTTCCTGTTTTGAGCCCAGCCCCTCTTGCTGCAATATTTTCTGCATTTGAACAGCCCTCTGTCCCACCTGCAGCCCACTTCCTTACAGCCTTTCTGCAACATAATTTCTGTTCCTTTTACAGAATCTTTTTAAAATTTCAGTATTTTTAATTCAGAAAATTTTGCAAGTTAAACTTTCAATTTCAGTATTGTTGATAGATTGGAAGTTGCCCTCCCTTGTGGCACTTCTATTTTTGGGATCATTACCTCACGAGCACACACTCTGTCACATAAAATCAAGTGAGCCTTAAAAAGTACCTAACTAAACCAACATTCTAACCCCACTTGGGGAACATAAAAGAATCATTGTAGTTAGGTCGGATCAGGGGGATAGGCTTCCAATAACACCCCTTGGTTATTTCACTTGAGACATAGTTGTTGTCCAACTAGGGAACCAAAATCCCCTAGTACTTTTTGGCACGGTCACGACCAGTTTATCAGAGGGCCTCTCCCTTAGGAGGGTTGAAGTCGGGAGACTGGTTCCGGAGGCCTGAGTGGAATACCGCACTCCATTCAGTAACCGAAGGGCTACCTTTCGCAGTTCACGGGATATCCCTGTATAGGGGTATTGCGGTCAACGAACTAAACGGCAGATTCACCTTTCTGGACGTGTCATGAAGGGGGTATCTTAGTTGCCATTCTTCTAGGATTGACTACCCGGTGTCCCTCCCGGTAGGGGGATATCATAGCCACTTGGCTTTCCTACTCATATTGTCTGACTTGGATTTCATCACCTTGCAGAGGATATGTTTAGTTAAGTCAGAATACTTTTAGCTAGGTGTTTGCATGCTCCTTTACCTCCCTTTGGTCTAGTGAGTCCACCATTTTTTCTTTTTTAGGAAACCTGCTGCTTGTTGGTATTCTGACCATCTTTGTTGCTACTCCACCTATTGTAGCACAGCTGTTGCAGTGGGTGTTTTGAGTTGGTTGTTGGCCTGAGTGCCTTGCTTTTTAGCTCTCCTTCTGCACACTCGGTTGCATTAGGATTTTTGAGCTATTTTTATACTCACCTCAACCCACAGAGATTTGACACCATCCGTCACCATTGAGTCCCCGAGACATTCTCGGCGCCTCAGGGGCGAGCCCCCACAGCACGGTTCTCTTGACACCACTCGTCATAGATTCCGATCATTGTCCGTTGATACCACTCATCACAGATCTAGAGCCTTGTCACTTGACTCCACTCGTCAGCGACGTAGGTCTCCGTCACCAGATAGTGACGCACCTTACTTTACCTCTGATTCTGACGAAGAGTCTGAGAACCCTATTTATACTGCCCCTACTAGCCCCATGGCTGGCACGACTTCCACTCCATTTGTCATAGGGACCATTGGTGGCACATCCACCACTACACCAGTTACTACACCTGTTTTGGGTATGCCCTCCATGGGGAACCCATCTACTGTACCCCTCACAGTACCTATTCCCACAGCGGGAATACCTATCCCCACTACATCAGTGGCTCACACTACCAATGGTGGTGCTGGACCATCCTTCACTACCTCAGTCCCCCCACTTGGGGGCACCACCCTAAATCTTGCCCCTCCACTTGGGGGCACTGGCCCCAACTTGGTCCATAGCACTACTGTGTCACAACCTTCTTCCAGTTTGCCATTCATGGCTAGCCTCAACCTACCTGACCTGGCCAGATTGACCAACGATCCTATTCGACACGACCCCACGTGGCCTCATATGCCTACCAAGCTACCCTTGGACATCCCTAAGTTCGAGGGCAAGGCTGGTGAGGACCCACAAAACCATATCATGTCTTTCCACCTATGGTGTTCCTCTAACTCCATCGTGGATGACTCTGTTCGCCTCCGTCTCTTACAGCGCACCTTTACTGGCTCTGCAGCCAAATGGTATATTGAGCAACCACATGGGACCCACGCCACCTTTGCCTCCCTTGCCTCTACCTTCCTGCAGTTCTTCCAGTTGCCTGTCCGCTATGACGCGGGCGTTGAGATCCTTCTATCTTGTAGACAAAACACGGCTACCCATATCACGGACCATATCCATGAGTGGCGTAGACGCCGTAGCTTATGCAAGATCAAACTAGACGACCGTATCTTCCTCGATTGGTTCCTCAAGTACCTGCTTCCTGTTATTGCTAAGGATGTAGCTTCAGAAAGACCCCAGTCTGAAGAAGAGGCCATCCTTAAGGCACAGCAGTTCGACCTCATTTACGCCCAGTCGGGTTACCTTTATACCATTATACCTGACGCCCCTCGCGGCGAGTCCTCCCATCATGATGCGCCGGGGGCATCCCACGCTGCAGATGGTATCATTGGCCCTGTTTCTTCGCATCCCCAACCATTTTCTATAGCACGTCCTACCCCTGGCCCCGACCTATCGAGGGCTACCTCCCAGTCTGGAGCAACCAACTCGTATGCTCCCATGACACATCACCATTCCCATGGACCCTCATGTCCACCTCAGTGCTTCGGGTATGCGACTCCTGCTTATGCTCCTCCAGTCGCCCCTCAGCCTTACTACCATCAGCAGGCTGCCTCAGCTCCTGCGCCTTCACAAGCCCCACCAGCTTATTACCCGCCACAGGCAGCCCCTGCGGCACATCCACAACCTGCTCCGCAGTCCTATCAGCAACCCCCTCAAGTTGCTGCACCTGCTCAGCCTCAACCTACATATCATCCTCCGCAGCCTGCTCCAGCACCTGCGCAACCTCAGAATCCACCTGCTGCACAAGGGCAAGTTTACGCCCAACAAAACCCGCAGCAAAACCAGAACAACCAACGTAACCAGGGCCAACAGAACCGCGGCAAGGGCCGTAATCGGGGAAACAACCAACCTGCAGACCAAGCTGGTCAACCGGCTAATCCCCCTGACAACAACAACGCGGCCCCCGCTAATCAAAACCCTGATCGCCCGCCCAAGCAGGCTAAAAACCCCAATTTGCGAACGAACCACCCTTGTTCTATTTGCGGGGTCTATGGACACTACACACATGCTTGTCCACACTTGGAGCGAGCTCGGCAGCTCTGGGTTGACAAGGCCCATCGCCAAGGGCATGCGGCTCCCCAAGCACCGCCCAACCCCCCCCAACCTCAGCAACCCCCTTTGGTGCTGCAAAACCCATTACCGACCCAAGGCGTAGTGAACACTCAGCCGTTGGCTCCCCAGCAAGCCAATGCACCCCAACAACAACAGATCACTTACGCTGCTCCTGATCAACCCATGTTTGACTCAGGTACCCACCACTTACTGATGATGTCATTCGTTGACGTCAACCTCCAGACCCGTCGGAACCAATATGGCTCCACCTCTGAAGCCACTCCCACGGATAAAACTACTAATGCTCATCCCACCGATCAAGCGTTACGTATACTTCGCCGAATCAACAATAACCCTACTGCGCGCGCTGCGTCAAACTACAACATCGTAGACGACCTAGCCCAATCTCCCGCAGCCATGTCTGCGTTAGAAGTCTTGAAGAACTGCCCTTCCCAGCAAAAGACTTTACTTTCCGCCATTGGGGGATTGACCCAACTGATTCGCATTTGATGGCGTTTGATTTAGACCAGTCTGAACCACGCCTACCTTCCAGCTTAGCCTTCCAAGTTACTGTCTCCGTTAGGAACCTTGTTATCCATCGGTGCATCATCGATGAGGGTGCCTCCACATGCGTTATGTCTACATTTGTATGGCAGAAGCTAGGATCCCCTCCTCTCCAGCAGTCCACCACTGCGTTACGTGCCTACGACGGTCGTTCGGCCCAGCCCCAAGGCCTTCTACCCAACGTTCCAGTCCAGTTAGGTGGTAAAACAGTTCTTATTGACATAGAGGTAATCAATGCCCAATTGGATTACAACCTTCTACTTGGCCGCAGCTACATGTATGCCATGCGGGCGGTTGCCTCTTCTGTCTTTCGCACCATGTTGTTCCCCCATGAAGGACGCGTGGTTAAGATTGACCAGCTCACCTACTATGATCCCAGTGCTCCGGCGGCACCGGAAAATGTTCTCCCCATGGTTGAACAACCTGTTTCTAGTGCCCCCACCTCGTTTGTTTCCTCTACGGGGCCTGGAGTCTACTCAGACGCGCCGATGACCTCCACCTTTCAATCCATTCCTCCGCCGTCATCTACGCCCGAAATGTCTGACTTATGTACCTTGTCCCACTACATCCTACCACCTAACAATCAACCATCCTTGTTGCCTAAACCACCATTGGTACCTAGCCACATTGGTGTTACACCGATCCATACGATCCCCTTCCTAGTTCCTCCAGCAGGAGTAGTAAGCGCCCCGGTCATGGCTACCCTTAGCCTCCCTGGGTTAACCTTGGGATTACCTGTCTGGTATCTTTCGCCTCCCGTTCGCCCCGCCGACACCAGATGTCGTCCTCCAGCCGGTGCAACCCATGGCTACTACCACTCAGCCACCTCCCGGTGTCTCTACCCCTTCGTCCTCTACGACACCTCCTCCTACTCCCAAACCCACTGGGGGCAGAGGTCCACAACCTTACACTGCTGTACCACCTCCCAATACAGTCAAAAACCCTCCAGTGTTTCGTACTCCTCCCAAATGCTCGCTGTGTGACGAGTTGGGCCATGCGACCCATCAGTGCCCACAGTTACCCGCATTGCAGAAGCACATGCAAATGCTCGATGATGACCCCAACATCCCAACAGTCGAACTAAACCCCACTCCTAAGCCTAAAGATAAGTCCCTACGTACCAACCACTCCTGCGCCATCTGCGGTATTTACGGGCACTATTCACATCATTGTCCCGATCTCCCGGATTACAGAGCGGCTCTCTATGAGATGAACAATCTGGATCTTGAGACGGCACCACCTACCATTGAGGAGATCTACCCCCCAGACTCTTCACCTTCCGGAGAGGTTAATACCATCTATATGATCTCTTCCACCACTACCCCCTCGTCAACCGATTTGACGACGCAAATTTTCCGTACCGATGAGGAGATTCTTGAGGCCCTTACCGCCCCGGATTATCCCTGGGATGATATGCATCATCGTTCCTACTTCATCCCAGAAGCGTCTTCCTCTAGCTCCGCTACCCAATACGCGGTTGAATCCAAAGACTTCCTCCCCACTAAGGTTGACTGGTTCAAGGACCCTATTCCTGCTCCTGATGCCTTCGAGGAGGGCAACATGGCCAACATCTCACCTGTCATCCAAGTTGATATTGCTGCTCCAGGTCGTGCCCCTGAACTCATTACTTTAGGAGCATTTTGTAGTAAACAAGAGATTGAGGACTACATAAACCTTTTCAAAGAATTCCGTGATGTCTTTGCCTGGTCCTATACCGAAATGCCTGGTCTTGACCCCGCAATTATAGAGCACCACATTGACACATGGCCTGATGTACCCCCCGTTCGTCAGAAACAACGCCCCATTCATCCCTCAAAGCTCCTAGCTATCAAAGCCGAGATTGAGAAGCTGCGCAAGGCAAGGTTCATTTATCCTATTGCCTATACCACTTGGGTTTCAAACCCCGTTCCAGTTAACAAAAAGCAAGGCACCATCCGCGTATGCACTGACTTCCGTGACTTAAACCATGCTTGTCCCAAGGACAACTTCCCCACGTCGTTCATCGATCAACTCATAGATGCGTGTGCGGGGCATGAGGTCCTCTCCTTCATGGACGATTTTTCCGGATATAATCAGATTCAGATCCGTAAGGAAGACCAGTACAAAACTGCCTTTACTACCCCATGGGGCACCTTTGCCTATCGCGTCATGCCTTTCGGCCTCAAAAATGCTGGTGCCACTTTCCAGCGGGCCATGACCAATTGCTTCCACGACTTGGTCCATATCCTGTTAGTCTACCTTGATGACCTCACAGCTCGTTCCCGGAAATGATCAGACCACCTCAACGACCTTCGGCAAGTTTTTCTGCGTTGTCGCAAATACCAAATTCGCTTGAACCCACACAAATGTGTCTTTTGCGTACCGACAGGCCGATTGTTGGGTTTCATTGTTTCCCAGAAAGGAATTACTGTCGACCCTCTAAAGGTCCAAGCTATTTTAGACCTCTCCCCTCCTCGCACGCTCCGGCAGCTCCAAAGTCTGCAGGGGCGATCTAACTTCCTTCGACGTTTCGTTCCTGATTATGCCACCACGGTTCACGGTTTCTTGCGCCTACTCCGCACCCACGTACCCTTCGTCTGGGATGCGCAAGCAGAAGCTGCATTCGAGGCCCTCAAGAAGGCCCTCACACAAGCCCCTCTGATTTCCCCTCCGGATTTCACTCGAGACTTCATCCTTTACGTGTCGGCCTCCGAGCATGCCGTATCTGGAGTCTTAGTTCAAGAAGACGCTTCTCACCAGGAGCACGTCATTTACTACGTTAGCCAGACTTTGTCTGGTCCACCACTACGTTACCCATATGAGGAGAAACTTGCCCTAGCAGTCGTCTTTTCCGTTCAAAAATTGCGACACTACATCTTAATGAGTCATACCACAGTCGTCGCCGACTCTAACCCCATGGTATATCTTCTAAACCGGCGGCTACTCCAAGGTCGTGTTGCCAAATGGGTCATTATCCTCCAAGAATATGACCTTACCTTCAAAACACCTAAGAGCACTAAAGCCCTCGCGCTTGCCCAGCTCATTACTGATCTCCCTTCCCTTCTCCCGGCCAAACCAATCTCCGATGAGTTACCCGACAATCACCTGTTCACTATCTCGTCCGATGACCCATGGTACGGTGATATCTTGTTATACCTACGCACGCAGAAGTTTAGACCCAAAGTTACACGAAATGGACGCCGTCGCATCCGCCACCAGGCCTCTCGATATCTCCTCTTAGGCGATGTCCTCTACCGGCGCGGGGTTGACACAATTCTTCGTCGTTTCCTTACCCACGAGGAAGCTGAACACGTCCTTAATGACTGTCATAGCGGCACCTGCGGAGGCCATTTCTCAGGGATGGCCACCGCCCAAAAGGTTGTCCGCGCCGGATACTTCTGGCCCACACTTTTCACTGACTGCATCACTGCGGTCAAACACTGCCATAACTGCCAACTTTTTGCCCCCAAGGCCCGGACACCTCCTGCTCCGTTACACCCAGTCGTCACCGTTGGTCCCTTTTGTAAGTGGGCCATAGACTTCATGGAATGTAGACCCCAGTCTGCCAACGGCCACAAATATATTGTTGTCGCTGTTGCTTACTTCACCAAATGGGCGGAAGCCATGCCTACCTTCAATTGTACCGCTGACACTGCTGCCCGCTTCTTTTTCAATCATGTCATCGCCCGATTCGGGGTTCCTAAGCAGTTAGTCTCTGACCATGGTTCACACTTCGAAGATGCCGTCTGGCGTGAGTTATCCACCCTCCTTAAATACGAGCACCAATTTTCCTCTGCTTACTACCCCCAAGGGAACGGCCAAGTAGAGGCCATCAATAAAATCCTTAAGACCATCCTCCAACGAACAGTTGACAAGCATAAGTCCAATTGGCACCACATGTTGTTCCCTGCTTTGTGGGCTTATCGCACCTCCACTAAGACCGCCACTGGTTTTACACCATTTCATTTAGTTCACGGTATAGAGTCTGTTCTCCCCATCGAGTGTCAGATCCCTGCCTTACAGATCGCCGTTGAGCTTCTCCCTGAAACCACCCCCCTCGAGCAGCGTCTGCTGCACCTCGAACAAGCCGATGAAGACCGTCGGGCCACTCTCCAGAACATCGAAGCTGCCAAAAACCGCTCCAAAGCCGACTATGATAAACATGTTCACCCTCGAACTTTCCGCGAAGGGGACCTAGTCCTCGCCTACGACCAAGCCCATGACAAAACCGGTAAAGGGAAGTTCGAATCCATGTGGCAAGGCCCTTACGTCGTGCAGACCTGCCTCGGCAAGGGGGCATACATCTTAGCTGACTCTGAAGGCCGTCCTTTGCGCAACCCTCGTAATGGGTTGTATCTTAAGCGTTTTTACCCATAAAAAGAAACTCGCGGCCTCATTGGTCTGCGCTGTACAGTACTTTTTTTTTTTTTTTTTTTTTTTTTTTCGAACCGTTTCCACCATCGGAACCAGCACGACGCGACCGTCATGATGGTCACCTCGTTGCATTATTTTTACCCTGTCATTTTTTAGGCATTTTTCAAAGTGCCCCCGTCACCTTGGTTTGCGTGCCACATCGGCTGTTACCCGTTTTTGACATCCTTTATATCGCCGGATTCATTTTTCCGAGCTCGTGATGATGCTTGAGATCATTTCTCGCTCTCACTTGGTACAATTTCAACATTGTGTCCCAACACCTTGCTGCCTCGGTTTGCGTGCCACATCGGCCGCCATCGGATTGTTCCACATTTTTTACATGAGCCATTCACTCCTGTCATACTGCAAATGTCTCGTTATTTTTCCACCATTTCATCTACCCCGCAAGGAGGTCCATCAGTGTTCCCACCTACCCTCGTTCTTGGTCCTCATTACTCAACCTTGATTGAACACTTCCTCCTTGCCTGGCCATTCCTTTTGTTCGGTATAATTTTATCCCTTTTTCGGGCCGGACAACTCTTTTACGAAAAAGGCACTTAGGGAGTTTCCGTTAAGCTCTTTTCTGACTCCTAAAAGAATGAAAAGATCGCCGAGCAATCTTGCTTCCTTTCATGCTCGTTAAAGTACCTGAAAGGGCGTCTATCTGGTATAAGTTTAACCCTTTTCAGGACCTGGTAGACTAATTACGAAAAAGGAATACTCTAGTCACATCGGCTAGAAGAGTTCTTCATTGCATCCTTTTATGCTTCTTTGGGCCTTGGAGACTAAATCTACGAAAAAGCAACCCCCTGGAGTCTTCTTACTTGCTTTCAGACTCTCTAAAATTGAAAGCAACCACGAGCATGCGCTGTCCTGGGCTCGTTAAATCCACACGACAGTACCATTCCTTTACGTCAGAGTCTTCTTATCGCTTTCAGACTCCTTAAAATTGAAAGCAACCACGAGCATGAACTGTCCTGGGCTCGTAAAATCCACACGACAGTATCATTTTATCCACACACTTCTTCTAGTTCCTTAACCCATGAAGACGTATCCTCCCGTGCCTCATGGCACTACGATCGATCATCTCGGCAGCACCCCCAATCAGGTCGCCTTTGTTCAGAGTATTCTGCAGTCTCCTGCCATTTTACCATAGCTTGAGTCTCCCTCAGACCAATATCCTCCCAGATCCAATACAGCTATGATCCCTTTCCCCTCAGTCAGTTTCATATGCTGCCAGATCATTCCCATTATCATACTCTGAACAAAGGAAGTTTGAGTCCACCCACTCTACTTGCCCAGTTGTCCCCCCACAGTTTATCAGTCCTGCCATCAGCACTATCACATTTCGGTCTTGTACCTCGCGCTCCTGTCAAGGAAACATCATTGCCTTGATAGTTGCAGGTCTCCCTCTGTCGACGACAGCTCCTCTATTCCAGAGGATAGGCCCAGAGGTCCCTACGCCTTGGACTTATAACCATCTGTGGTAAGTACCTACGGATCATTCTGAGAGGAGTCATCATTGCCTCTCCGAGTGGTTGTTCCTCACATGCTCGACTTCAGCACCTTGATCGCATCGTTGAGGATCGCGTAGGATTATATTCCATCAGTTTTTAGTCGAAGACCCCGGATTTCCCTTGAATCTAGCACATTGGTGAGTCACTTCAGGAACGCCCAGTTGTATGTTCCCGTGGATGTCCGGGCTGCGTTGGCGTTCGTATTCGGAAGCCATCCAGCTATATGCTTCCTCGAGTACCCATTTCAGTTCCAGTCCAGTGTACCATGGAGAGTATGCCCCAGTCACTATGATCCAGCCGCTCATCAGTTCCTTTGGTACCACACTCAGTAGCACTGTCGATTGTTCCAGTGCACCATTTATCCAGTTCACACATGATCAGCTCAGCAGTATGTCCCAGATTTGTGTCCCCTCTGGACTCTTATGATATACACAGTGATCATGTATCTTACAGGTCCCCCTTTTCGGGCCTCACAGTTCTGTTTATGTATCTTGATACGAGCATGGGTATGCCCGCCTCGTCCATATATTGAGATTATACCTCAGTCAGTATTTGAGGTCATGTTTATTTCAGGTCCCCATTTTTTGGACCCCATTGTTACTGTTATGTTGTATCCTGATACGAGCATGGGAATGCCCGCCTCGTCCATATGATCAGATGATTCCTCATCCATTATTGAGGTTATGTACTTTTAGTCCTTGCAGTTGTTCGGGATCGTTGTTCCGGGCTTCAGTTTGTTTCTTCTCTTCTCTCCACATCCCAGGAAAACCATTCATGACTTATGATGTCCATCGGCCATACGATGAGCTCCTGACCTCGCACATCAGGGGGCAATCTGTTAACACCCAAAAAGTGCTCACTAGCTCATTTACCACATTATATGGCTCATTTGTCCATTTTCCTACCATATTTCCATTAAAATCCCAAAAAATCCCAATAAAAAGCCTCCAAAAGGTCTAAAATGCCTCCAAAAGGCCACAAAACCCTCAAAATAGCCTAAAAAAGGCTAAAAAACCCCCTTTTCCTCCAAAAATAGCAAAAATCCCCTAAAAAGGGAATAAAAATATAAAATAATGAGGAAAAGGAGGAAAAAACCCTATACAGCTGCCTAAAACCATGGGTCAGCACTCCACCACCAAAAAACTATAAATAGGTGATGGAGATCCCTTATTCCATATCCACAATCACAAGCACCCTTACTCTGCCAAAATCTCTCTCGAAACCCTAGTTCACCTTTGAACTATTTTCACCTTGAGAGCCACCTTTGGCCCATCCCCAACATTGGAGAAGGAGAAAGGAGCATTCTGAAGCTTGGAGCATCCTCTTGGACACTGCAAAGGGCTTCACCAACCTTGACACTCAAGGTAACATTAATATAAAACCATTTTTTACATCTTTAATTTATGTCTCATGCAATGTTTAAAGTAGTTTGTTAATTGTTGTTTTAGATTAATCATTTAATCATTATTGAACTGCTACTAAGGAGTCCATTCTCCTTAGTAGGTGCTCATTGGCACAAGCTAGGGGTAAAACCCTAGCTACAACAATTATAGCAAAGCCCCTTTTCTATGCGTGCTTGCATCTTTGTTTCAGACAAATGCTTGATACGTGTCGGTCGAGGAGCCTGCGGTATAGGTGGTCACTGAGAACCCATATTTCGGAAGGGAACAAAAGTGGGCTTGGATCGTTGTTGGGCTGCAATCTTGTCTTCTGCCAACTTAGCCAACTGTAATGTCCCTTGTTAGGAATTTTATTAAAATGACAATTTTCCACTTTTTTTCCCTAGTTCGACCTTTGACTAGTTTTGATCTCTAGGTCCCAAATTTGCCCCAAATGATCCCAAATATTCTGAGAAGGTATATTAATGATATTAGAACATAAATATGTGTTTCAGGAATGTCTTTGGACCTTTAAAATACTTCTGTAAATCCTCTTTCAATTCTGATCAATGTAGGTAACTTTACTAGTGATTTTCCTTTTACTAGTATTGGTCTCTAGGTCTCAAATTGACTCCAAATGCCTTCAAATCTTCAAGGAAGGTGTATGAATGATATTATAACTTTAATATGATGTTTATGGATGACATATGTCCACCAAAATACCTCTGCAAACTCTCTTAAGATTTTGGACCAATTATGCAATTTTACTAGGAATTTGGGGTTCAAATCCCCCTAGGGTAAGTACTGAAAATGGCTTCCCAAATGCCTCCAAACCCACTCAAATTTATGAAAAGAGGTATGTAATGTGTTAATTATTTTATTAAAGTCTCATATGCACCATTAATGTATTATTACAACTGTTCTCACCCTGTCCCATTCAATTGCAAAAATCCCCAATTCGACCCTTGGGGAAATGGCACTATTTCACCTCCCAATACAACTAAACTGAGTAAAAATTCTTCAAATGATCAAGTACAGTACATGAAACTTGTAGAAGACATCCATGGCAGTATATTTATCACAAATATATCATAGAATCATCCATTCATTCGAAATCATCATCAATACATTGGCTCACAACAAGGTAGTGGGGAAATGGCATTGTTCTTCCATTAAAAATTAGATTTATACATTTCTACTTGGAATTTAGACCTAAAAATTTTTGGAGATGAATAACAGAATATTTAATTCATATTACAAAATAAATGGGGCATTAAAAGCTTCCCCAAAGAGTACAATAGCTCACCAAAAACGCCATCTCTCAAGGATCAAGAATATGCCATCAAAACTGGAAATGGTTGAAGGAGTGAGCTGCAATAGAAGAAACCATGAGATGCCCTGTAGATTACACCTGCAAATAAAGACTCCATTAAAGCTCCAAATGAAAGGTCTGAATGGCCTTTCCAATTACCAACTTGGATGGGAATCTTTCACCCTCGAAATTGGCTAAGGCAAGAAACTAGTCATCCACTAGCTCTCCCTCTTCACAAATGCAATTGCAAATTCTACAAATGATCAAAATCCATTCTCATACTTCATTTCTACATTTTATAACCAACATTATCCTTCTAAGGGTCGAAATCCTCTCAATAGATTCAATAGATTTCCATTTAGGAAATATTCCACATTTGCCACTTATCTCCTAGTTCCAACCTTCCATCTTCTCCCAAATTCAATTTTGAGTCTCTTTGGATTCTCCAACTCCCAAATTCGCCTTATTTGAGCCTATTTTTGGGGCTGACATGTCATAGTGGTCATATGTCAGAGGTCAGGTCTGCAATTTGTCATAGTTGTCATAGATGCTCCATCATTGGTGTCATAGGGGCTAGGGAATCTAGCCCAAGTGTCCACAAACTTCCACTTTGACTCTTTATCTTCCATGGAGGTTACCAATCCTTCCCAATTTGACCTAATATGCTCAATGACATTTTTTATGACTCACCAACTCACCCAAGAGTGTTCACATTCCCATTAATTCAAATTTGCAAAAGAGAGATACCATGTATTATGAAAAATCAAGCTAGTGTGGGTCCCACATCCTCCATATGTCTCCAAAACCATTTGTCACCTAGGATTTCTCTTGAATTTCTTTATTCGCTCTATTTATTAAATACTTGAACCCTTCTAATGTCTAAACATCATTTATTACCCCCCTTATTCCAAATCCCAAAGCTTCCACCCCAAACCTAGGAAACTAGTAATTTTCCTCCTTGGCAATTATTTGACCTTTAACATCAATTTTACAAACTCTAATGAATATGGCCAATGTGATTAGGCCATCGTGACCCAATACCAAATTTGGGACATGAAACCAACCCCAGGGATTCCATCATTGTGTTGGGACAGAACATTTTGACCTCAGAGCGGATGGCATCCTTTAGACCACTGATAAAACAACTCCGGTAAAAGTCATCAGACAGTCCTTCAGTGTGGTTGGCTAGATTCTCAAATTCGGTTTGATACTCTCTCACCGTGCCAATTTGGCGAAGTTTAGTGAGGGATCCTGTGAAGTCATCAAAAGAACTAGGACCAAATCGTTGCAAAAGGAGCTGGCAAAAGTCTGGCCATTTGGGATCTGGATGAGCCTTGATGTACCAACGGTACCATTGAAGAGCTTCCTGTTCCAAGTGAAAGGATGCCAGCGGAACTTTGTTGACATCAAAAGTATTATGCAGACTGAAATACTGTTCTGCACGATAGATCCATCCAGTTGGATCAGTACCATTGAAGCGAGGAAAATCAAGCTTCGGACCACGGAAATTGCTGGAAGAGGAGAACCCATTGTCTGATGAAGACTTGGACTGCCGTTTGTTGTTCATAGCTGAATGTTCAAGATGGAGGCCGAGAAATTTTTCATCCAGATCCTAGAGTTTGGCTTGGATGGATGCAAGTGCTTCCTCCATGGTTTTTGCTCCTGCATGGGTGACAACCATAACCAGGATTTTTTCTTTTTTGACAACCATAACCAGGAATTTTTTTTTTTTTTTTATCGGTTGACTGGGTAGGAAAACAAAAATAGAAACTACTTCAGTAAGGAAAAATCTGGACTAGAGAAAAAATCTGAAGGGTAATTGGGGTTGACTAGGTTTTGGACACTGTCGACTAGACAGGGAAGCAAAAATGAGGATTTCAGAAGCGGGGTGAAAGAATGAGAAAATTTGGCAGAGGGGGACAAAGAAGCAGAATTCAGAAAGGAACTCTGTGGTAAAATTTGAAGGTGATTGGGTGAAATCTGAGGAAGTTATGGAAAACCCTAAAAATAGACAAATGTGGGATTTCGGGATTTCGGAAAGGGAATTGGGGATAGGGTCCTCAGGAATGAAATATGCAGAATGGGATGACCGAGGTTCCCCGAAAATTTCAAGGGAAACAGAGTAAAAACAAGGGAGATATGGACAAAATTATTATTATTATTTTATTTATTTATTTATTTTTAGATGGAGCGGCTACGGCTCGGAAGGGTTCTAGAACAACGCCGAATGGACTGAAAGCGACCGGATCTAAAATGACTTGCAAAATGGATTTGAACGGCATAGTAGTGATCGACAATAGTTCAGCTAAAAGTAGATATGGACCCCAGGTATGTGCGGCTTCCTAACAGTACAGGGGTTTCACTTGGCCACCAATGCTGTCTGACGGCTTGCATATTGGGGCAGTACCCCTCACTCCACGGCTCAGGTAAAACTGATAACCGCTTTGCCACAAACGACAGCTCTTGATTTACCTCACGGGTGGGAACTAGTCAATCAGGTAGGGGTCGTTGCCCTTTTCGCTGGCAGGTCCTCTCAATGGGCCAACTACTTTGGGGTTCCTGTGGTACTCCTCACAATGAGTTTTAGGGCTTATGCCCAAGTACTTCCCACAGTTAAGCGGATAGGGATTATTCCCAAATCCGAACCTGCAACAGATGCGAAAAAAAATTTGGCAGAAATTTCACCCAGCGAGCCCAAGAAAGTGCTCTGATACCAGATGTGAGGCACCTGCAACTATTAATTAACAACAATATGCGAAATAGCAGAAATGAAAGAACTCAGAATCACTTTTATATTGATCACATGCCACTTTGAGGGGGCAACCTCCTTTGAGCAAGCTCAATACAATTAACTTCACGGTGCCTTCATAGGTCTCAACACACACTTATATACTAATTCTAGGCGCCAATACTATGGGTCGAAACCATGGGCCGTTACAAACTATGGATCAACAATACTACGGGCGACTTACAAAGCATATGCGCCAACAACAATAACACAACTATTGATCAACAAATACTACGGGACGACTTACAAAGCATATGCGTCCAACAACAACATACTAACAAAGTAAAGACATGGGTTCCTAACATGTCCATGTTCAATTCAAAAGCCACATATTATCTTTGTAAGGCCGATGTGGTGACATAAGGCCTCACGTATGGATGATGAAACCTAAAAACCTATTTTAGAGCATAAGGTCCATTTTTCCTCCAAACCATGGTTAGGGCCCTTAGGCATATAGTTGGTGGAAAAAACCTTAGAATAGTTTCCATATCCCACTTGTAAGAAAACAATTCCCTTTGTAGGCCCTATGTGACAATTTGGTAACTCGAGCATGGCCCATGAGCCATAAAAGTATATGTTATGGCATAATACACTTATGTTTCTTCCTTAGACCATGGCCAATGCCAAAAGGCCCATTTATGGTGATAAAAAAGTCATAATGCTACCCAAATGATACTTATAAACAAGAAAATTCCCTCTATAGGGTGTTTATGGTGGTTCAAGACTTTTTTCATGGTTAGTGATATCTAAACAATTCCTTTATGTTATTAGAACTTTTCTTTTGTCCATTAACATGGTCAAGGATCTAAAATATATTCATCATTGGAAAATGTTGCAATGGAACCTATAGACCAAAGATCCCCATTATAGGGCCCATGTGGTCATTTAGCGATAATGCTTAGAGAACCTTATTGAAGAAACCATGAACAAAACCATAATTAACTAAAACAATGTAGAGAAAAAACAAAAATAGAAGAAAACCCAAAACACATTGCTTGAAAATTCACTTGGTTGAAATGCCTTCTTATAGTTTACAATGGGCCTTCTTTGGACTAAATATCCAACATACATGATAAAATAATGTGCATGTAACTCAATGGATAGAAATGAAATGATAAAAAATACAACTAATATATCGAACACGAATTAAAGTTTTGTAAGAGAGGGCGCTCCTTCTAGGGTGTGCTCACGTTCCTTATCATTTAGGGTCGTATTCATGGTCCATGAGCCCTAGAAGCATAATTTATTATTAGAAAAACAGGATCGGAGAGAAATAACAATAAATAGAAATGCAAATATAATCACACAAACAAATTACAAGAGAGTATCATAACCAAACCTGAGGTCCAAACATGGTTGAATCATCATCTATGAGACTGGAAGATCATGATCCACAACCAACAATCTCCCACTTGGAGACTGATCACAACAACTCCACCGCTGTTGCACTTGCTGGACTTGGACTTGGAAAATTTATCGTCTTCACCTTCATGCTAGAAGGCCAACTGAAACCAAGCAAGAACTCAGTTTCTCTTTGGTCACTACCTTTGTGAACATGTCTGTAGGATTCTGGCTAGAATGTATCTTTTCCAGCTTCAACTGTTCATCTTCCAGAACAGAGCTTATGAAATGGTACTTGAGTTGTATATGTTTAGTCCTCGAATGGAATGTTGAGTTCTTTGCAAGATGAATGACACTCTGGCTGTCACTACACAACCTGCTATCCTTATGCTTCTTACCCAATTCCTCCATAAACCTCTACAACCAAATCATCTCTTAATTATTAGCCTTTGTAACAAAAAAATACTCTGCTTCCATTGTTGAAAGTGCAACAACCTTTTGCAGTTCCGAAATCCAACTTATTGTTGTTCCACCTACAGTAAACACATACCCTATGGTTCTCCTCCTGCTATCCTTATCACCTGCCATATTTGCATCAACATATCCCTGTAGAACAGTGTCTGAACCTCCAAAACATAATGCATGAGTGGTAGTACCTCTCAAATACCTGAGAATCCACTGTACTTCCTTCCAATGTTCTTTACCTGGATCGTTTATATATCTGCTCACAACTCCCACTGCTTGTTCAATATCTGGTCTTGTGCACACCATGGCATACATCAAGCTGCCAACTACTATTTGATAGGGAATCTTGGACATGTAATCTATCTCTTCCTTTGTCTTGGGACACATTTCATTACTTAGATTGAAATCGCTGGCCAAAGGTGTACTTACTGTTTTTCATTCTGCGTTTTGAACCTCTCCAACACCTTTTGTATGTACTCACCTTGAGACAATGTCAATTTGCGATTTTTCCTGTCTCTTGTTATTCTCATACCAAGGATTTGCTTTGCATCACCCAAATCCTTCATCGCAAATGAATTAGCTAGCTTCCTTTTCGAACATTCTGCATGTTAGACCCTGCAACAAGCATGTCATCCACATACAATAACAAAATAATATATCTTTCATTGTCTAGCCTCTTGAAATAAACACAGTGGTCAGAATGACATCTACTATAACCTTGTTCTGTCATAAACCTGTCAAATTTTAAATACCACTTCCTTGGAGCTTGCTTCAAGCCATACAAGCTCTTCTTCAACCTGCATACCAAATACTCCTTCCCTTTGACCTCATACGCTTGTGGCTGCTGCATATATATCTCTTCCTCCAAATCCCCATGGAGAAAGGATGTCTTTACATCTAACTGTTCAAGATTTAAATATTCTACCACCACTAGACTTAAAATAGTCCTAATTGAAGTCATCTTAACAACATATTTCATCAAAATCTATACCTTTCTTATATGCAAACCCCTATACAACAAGTCTAGCCTTGTACCGCTTCTTACCTCCTTCTTCTTCCTTCAACCTGTAAATCCATTTGTTCTACAATGCTCTTTTACCAGCAGGCAACTGAACCAAATCCCAAGTCTGTTTTCCTACCAATGAGTCCATCTCCTCATTCATGCCTTGCTCCCACTTCTTTCTAGTTTCCACCTGCATTGCTTCTTCATAACATTTTGGTTCACTAGCATCAATCATCAATAAATAATACATTGAAGGAGAGTATCGTTCAAGGAGTCTACTTAACCTAGAAGATCTTCTTGCAGTTGTAGGAGTTTCAGGTCCTTGCTGTTGTTCTTGATTTTCTGGCACCTTTGGAACTTCATTTTCTTCATTTTCATCAAGTATTGTGTACTCCGTGTATTCCTTTTCCTGTTTCTTTCCTTGCAACTGATATTTATACATGACCTTTTCACTGAATATCACATCTCTACTCCTGATGATTTTGTTATTTTCATAATCCCATAAGCGATAACCAAATTCATCAACTCCATATCCAATAAAGGTACATTTCTTGGATTTAGCTTCAAGCTTTGTTCTATTTTCTTTATCAATATGGACAAATGATTCACAACCAAATGTTCTTAGAAATGAGTAGTTTACCTTTTTACCTGTCCATGCCTCCTTTGGAATACCACTATCTAAAGAACTTGAAGTCCCTCTGTTTATTAAATAAACAACAGTATTTACAGCATCTGCCCAAAACTGTAAGGGCAACCTTGTATGCAATCTCATACACCTTGCATGCTCCATGATTGTTCTATTCGTCCTTTCTGACACATCATTTTCTTGTGATGTTCCTGGAGCTGTCTTCTCTCTACGAATCCCATGGTATGAACAGTAAATATCAAACTTCTTGCCATAGTAGTCACTTCCATTATCAGATCTGAGACACTTCAACCTTTTTCCTGTCTCATTCTCAACCAAAGTTTTCCACTTCTTAAAAGTAGCAAACACATCAGATTTTTGTCTAATGCAATAAACCCAAGTTTTCCTAGTTGCATCATCAATAGATGTAACATAATAATGAGAGCCACCAAGAGATTGCACTTGAGCCGGTCCCCATACATCTGTATGCACAAGCTCTAACTTTTCATTCTTCTTCTATTTCCCAACCCTGAGAAATCTGACTCTCTTATGTTTTGCATAAATACGATTCTCACAGAATTCCAAACTTACCTACTTCAAATCTGGCAGCAACTTCCTTGAGTGGAGAATCTGCATCCCCTTCTCACTCATCTGGCCAAGCCTATGATGCCACAATGTTGTATCTGTTCCTTTGGAAGCTAAAGAGATAGAATGGTCAGTACAATGAGGACATAAATACAAAGTACCTACCCTGTCTCCTTTTGCTATCACCATTGATCCTTTAGTGATCTTCCACCACGTTTCTCCAAACGTAGATAGACAACTGCCATCTCTCAACTGCCTTGTTGAGATCATATTTCTTTTCATAGCAGGAATATGCCTAACATCTTTCAGCAACCAATCAGCTCCATTCTTAAATTTTATCCATACCTTACCCATTCCAACAATTTCGCATGGCTTATCATCACCCAATAAAACATGTCCAAAATCGCCTGGAACATAATCATGAAAATATTTCCTATGGGGTGTAGCATGACATGAAGCCCTGAATCTACTACCCAATAATCACGAGTATTATCTAATGCAAGAATCAAAGCATCTTGTAACACATCACTTGCTACATTTGCTTCCTGGGTAGTTTCCTTTTATCCATCTCCTTTCTTCTTTAGAGATCTGCAGTATTTTTTTAGATGTCCTTTCTTTCCACAGTTCCAACACTCTATCTTTCCCAGTCTGGACTTGGATCTACCCATTTTAGACTTGCTACGATTACCTTGGTTGTTTCCTCTCTCCTTTTGTCTTCCCCTTCTCTCCATGGTCAACACATTACCTGATGTCTCACCTGTGTTTATTCTTCGCATTTCCTCGCTAAGAATAACACCAATAACATCATCAAATTTCAAGGTGTTTGAACCAGAGACAGAGTTACTTACAACCATGACCAAGCTATTCCAGCTTTCTGGCAATGAATGCAAGATTAGAAGAGCCCTAACCTCATCATCGAAGTTCACACTTGCAGAACTTAGTTGATTTGGAACCGTATTAAATTCATTTAAATGATCAGTAATAGATCCACCTTCAGACATCTTCATATTAAATAAATGCTTCATTAGAAATACCTTGTTGGAGGCCGAGGCTTTTTCAAATAGCTTACTGAGTGCGCTCATCAAACCCTCCGTTGTCATTTCTTTTGAGATATTGAAAGCCACCGACGAAGCCAAGGACAACCGTATTGTTCCCAGTGCCTTTCTATCAAGAAACTCCCATTCTTCATCCTTCATGGCCGCCAGCTACTTTTCTCTTCCTCCCAATGGTAGGAATAGATCCTTCTAGTATAGATAGTCCTCCATTTGCATCTTCCACAACTGGTAGTTTTGGCTGTTAAACTTCTCGACCTTAAACTTTCCTTCTTCTGCCATTGTTCCCACTCGAAACAGAAACCCTAGTTTCCTGCGGGTTTAACTGCCAAATAGACCTTTGGCTCTGATACCAATTGTTAGAAAAACAAGATTGCAGAGCAATAACAATAAACAAAAATGCAAATATAATCACACAAACACATTACAAGAGAGACACCAATATATCGTGGTTCACCCAATATGGGCTACGTCCACACTAAAATTGCCAATCCTTATTATTATACCATCCAACAAAGTGAAGGGATACAACCTGCAGCACAACCGCTGCACTTCCTCTTCACACTCTCTCACATTCTCTCTTCACAATCTCAAAGATCTTTACAATGCATAATACCTGATACATCAACCTTAGCCGTATTACAATGTTTTTCTTTTATAAGGGAAATACAATGGGAAAATACCACAGGTTACCCAGAACCATGGGCCCATAAACTGTTGGCAAAAACAACCCCAATTTTTTTTTCTCAGGGGCACTGCCCCCACGCCCCCGATACCCCTTGGGGATTGTGTCGGGATCATAACCAAACCTGGGGTTCAAACACGGCTAAATAACATCTCTGAATCTGGAAGATCAGGCTCCACAACCAACAAATAATTTGCACCCGGATTTATATCTATTTTGCTTGGATGAGGAAGGAGCTTCAACTCGAGCTGGAATATTGACATCTGCAGATCCCACTTTTGATGATTTATTGCATGTTCAAGTTGAAGTGGTCGAGAGAGACCGATGTTTCCTTCTACAGGTTGATATTATGGTTTGTAATTTTTTACCAAATCTAATGAAAAGTGGTCACGATTCAGATCCAGTTTCCTGTGCGAAGCAAGGGTGGGTTTTTCCCTCACATGATGTTTGTAATTGGTTCGGAATTAATACCGCGTCATCTTTCAAGAAAGGGATTTTGTCACTATGGAAGAAAAGAATCCTCTCTATGAAAACCTCGTCTGTATTGCATTACATTAATATTGAAAATAAGTTGACAAATGTAGACCATGAAAATATTATTTCTACCTTAGAAGAACATTTATCAATCATATTGAAAAAGATGTCACCAAATCTTCCTTCAAAGCACTCAAATCAAGTCCTTCTATAGCGATGATGCAAAAAGTGACTAAGATCTTTGAAAGTTCAAAAGAAGTTCAACAAGAATAGATCAAATACTTTTTCTTCAATTGGAAAGTTTTTTTCTGTTGACATAACAAGATGTGTTGTTGTGCCTCTACATTTGCAATATCAAAAATTTGATGAGGAGGTCATGGCAAAGATGGTTTTATCTTTTCTCTCAAATTTTACAACAACATTGAGAGATGTTATTCTATTTTTCGATAAGGAGACCATATTGGGATTTCTTCCTAGAAATGAAGACGAAATTAATTTTCCTTCAGTAAATTTTTATATACTGGATGGGCAACATACTATTTCTACGCAGAAAAAAATCATTGAGTTTGATAAATATAAATCGGTCCATTCAAGGTATCGGCATCAATCAACTCATCTTCTAAATAAAGATGTTCCTCAACACATTATAAACAAATTATGCAAACAACAAAATTTATCAAATAAGAAATTTGCAGACACTCCATTCATTTCTCAAGTTGTAAAAGCAAGGGAGAAATGGATATCCTGCAGTAGGCCATCCCGCCCAGGAAATGGAAATGCTTCAAGTGATGATTGGCAGGTGTAGAATTTTTCTTCGTATCAATCAAAGTCTTTAGATTGCTGCCTGTGTTATGAAATTAGCAAATTAAATATTATCTTAAATTTTATATGTTTGCAGTCTTTCCAAGGTGAATGTATGGATATATATTTTGTTCAAACAAAGGACAACCTTAAAGACAAGCTAACTCTTGTTTTGACATTGGATCGACTTGTTGAAGCCTCGAATGTGTAGGTTGTTGTAATGGGTTTTAAGGCAAACAACATAGGGTGAAAACCCAAATTGAAAGGCTTCAAAAGGCTCTGCGCAAGAGCAATTCTATCCCCAGCCTGTTTGGTGTAGTTAACTCCCATGGATACAAAGGCCTCCGCTGGCACTTATGGGGTTTGATCCTGAAGGATTAGTCTTCCTATGAAGGAAGATTAAAATGTACTAACTCTAAAAAGGATCTAAACCTAGAACAAATCTACCTTAAAGGAAATCTAAATTAAGTTAGATCTAATCTAAAGGAAGTGTATTGTTTGCATGCAGGATAACTTGGATTGAGTTTTAATAAGTGAATTCACCAGCTTAAAAGAAATGTAAAGTTGGATCATTACTTATTACTTCAAAATACAACCAGACAATGCAAATTAACTGATAATAATTTAAAGATTAGGCACACACAAGGTTACCCTGTTGCTCTTATGCTAATTGAAAAATTAACATGAACTTAATAATTTATGTAAATCATTTGCAGAAATACATAAATATTTTAATTAAATAAATTCAATAAAACATAAATATACAGAGACCATGAATTAAGACAAATCCAAATCATAGATCAATGCATTAATAATTGGCTGCAAAATTAACAGTATTCATTCAATAATTAAGGTGAAGAAATCAGATATCATCAAAGAAATTTGATAGCATAACAACGAAGATGCCAAAAGAAACTAACTTTGATTCATTGGTCTGCAAAAAATTACAAGATCTCAAGTGAAACAACATTTCTCCAGTCCTTCTTTGGCGATTATCTCCCCCCTTTCCCCATGAGACTTCTACCCTTTAAATAATAATTACAAAATGGTTACAAATGATAGCCATCCCATGAAAATAGGGATTTACAAAATCAACTAGTCTAAGCATCTCATCGTAGGGAGTGATTAATACCGAATATTTCACAAAATTTCACAAAAGATTCTCATCACACAATTCTGGGGAAACATCCCGTAACAAACTGTGGAGATTAACCATAGTCTACTAGCTGTCTGTGACAGAAAATAAGGGAACTGAAAGATCTTTCTTAGAAGATTCATGATTATCAATAATGTCCTCGAAAAATGAAAAGTTGACCAATTGTTCCTCTTTCAAAGGGATCTATGGAGTGACAGGTACTTCATTGATTATAAAATCCTGGACAATGGTATCATCTCGACCACCCGTTTTTTTAGTGATCTTCCTTCTCTTCCTCTGAGGAAGTCGTATGCAGATGGATTGAATCTCATAGTCCTCTTCTTCACTACCAATGCTTTCATTCAGAACACCTGCATCAAAAGGTCGTGACATAGGTTCTTGGTATAGAAGAGGCTCAAGTTCTTTCTCTTCACAAAATTTGACTGAAGATTTGTGATTTCTTTGCATCTTGCTCATAGTATAACTTTCAGAAGAAAAAGTTGTGAAAATTAACTAACAAGACTTTTCTATTGTGATGTGACGACCAACAAATTTCCCATGTTGACGTTTGTATTTAAAGGAAAACAATAAAGATTCCAGAAATGAATGAGCATAACGAATCACCATGATTGAAATTTCACAGTTTGGAACTTGCAATTATCACGTCTGTATTGAAATAACCCATAGCATGTGTCGACGAAAACTAGGTTAAAATAGGATAAGATTTGCATTAATTCACATATGATTTAATGTCAAATCTCAACATTCGATCAACTATGAATTAGTCGAATCAATGATTACTAGTACATGTTTGGCTGCAGGTGAAAATCACAGTTTAAAACCTGATTACAAATCAAAATATGGTAAAAACAAATGGAAAACAGACATAGTTATCCAAATCAAAATAATCCAATATTAGCTGTAGGATCAAGGTGAATCAACAGTTAAGATTAACCATGCAGGATGTGGAAGAAAGTTGCGGAATTTTATTTTGAAAATATATACATTTTTCCCACAATCCGCAAGCCACAATTGCGGGTTGCGGGTTGCAGGATCGCAAATCTAAACATTAACAAACCAGAAGTTTCCACAATTCGCAATCCGTAATTGCGGGTTGCAGAATGCATGACGTGAACTTATTATTTAAACACTTTCCGTAATCCACAATCCGCAATTGCGGGTTGCGGGTTGCGGAAATGCAAGGCACAAAACTATTAAAAAAGTATTCCCGATCCGCATTGCGGGTTGCGGGTGCAAACAACCGCGATTATTTGAAAAAAAATTATGCATCCACAATCTACATTGCGGGTTGCGGAATGAAAATGATTTAAAACCAAAAAAATAAGCTTTCGCAATCTGCATTGTGGATTGCGGAATTGTGGGTTGCGGAAAGACTGATTTTTTGGGAAAAACCTGTGCTTTTCGCAACTCACAAAAACACACAAAATCAAAGGAATTTTCCAAAGGGAAAATTACTAACTGAATCAAATCATAGCAAAGCAATAAAAGCACGATGAAAAACCCCCCAAAATGACTAAGGAATTTAAGCATTACCTTTGCATATAAAAACTTAGGGCTCCCATGTTTTAATAAAACATGGGATCTGTTGTACCTACTACAAATGGCGACTGGTTGGGATGAACCAGTTATCTCTGTAAATAAAATATTTAGTTAAAAGGAAAACATGCTAGTAAACTGATGTCTTACCCTGTAATTCACAAAATGTTCTCATCAAACACAGTCAAAATAGCAGAGTTAGTCATATGATTGATATATCCCCATCCAAAACCATTTAATGATGATGTTCATATGACAAGGGAGCCTCAGAAGCAAACATGAATCCTTTACCATTATGCAGTCATATGAAGGCATTTTGTGATGAGCCTTAGAGCAAGCTTAGAGCCATTTTGGGTTACCAAATCTTGAATCACCTTAAGTTTATTAACTATTTATTTATGTAAAAAAGCATTACTTACAATATATACATTTTCTTTTTGCCTTTTTTTATATTCTTTTTTATTTTCTTTTCAAAACAGAATGAAAATATGCAAGCAAGACTTCTGTTGATACAAGGCCAATGCCCTGACTTGGTGATCAAATGTTGGCAATGCCATTCACAAACTTAATCTAGAAACTGAACAATCTAGCTCGGTAAGGAGACTCCCTATATTTTAGCTTTTGACACTAAAAGCAATTACCATGGCTTGGTGACCATAAGTGGTAATTTTAGTCCAAAATTAGACCCATGATCATGGTAGGTATGGCTTGTAATAAGACCCCCCTTATCCTCATATATGCAACGAACTGTCTTACAAAGAAAAATAAAATTTATTAGTGCATATATTAAAAGACACTACCATGGCTTGGTAACCATATAACAATAGTGTTACTCACCGATGTTTTGCAGATCATGAATGGACCGACCTGTGATAGGATCTTCCACCTTCCAGCAGCAGCTGAAATTCATCTCCCAAGTTTGGTGGCTTTATGTGGAGATGTCATTCCACTTAAACATATATGAACATAATGGGTTGGCTTGTAATAAGACCCCCCATCTTGCAATCTACAATTATTAAGGTGAATTATTTTTTAAGGTGATCAGAGTGGGATCCATAATAGGTAAGGCTGAGAATGCTATGAATATATGATGCCATTCACTGATGAAACATAAGGTAGGAAAATCTAATTGCTTCCTCAACTCCAATTGACCAAATGAAATATCCATAAAGATATTGATTAAGGTGGGAAGGTATCAATGAAGGCTTTGCAAATATTGACTATTTATTTCATGAAAAACATTTTATGCTACAAGTTAAGTGAAATTAAAACTAACATTGTTTACCTCAAAACTTCATAGTTGCGCTGACTTGAGACATATTGATCAATAGCCTTTGCCAAAATGTGAGGAATTTTTTGAAAATAAAAATAATGTACAAAAGAAAAAGCAAATGAAAACAAAGAAAAAAGCGAACAAACCACACTTTATGTACAGTAAGTGAATCTGCTCAATCAAACAAAATACTTTTTCAGCAATTGCACATTCACTAGGTAGGTGTCTGTGATACCTTCCAGTGTCTGCAACTAGATAGTACTAGGACCAAGCTTTTCTGTAACAATGAATGTTCCTAGCCATAGACATTGGAACTTGGTGTAATCATTCTTGTCTTTGTGTTGCTTATCCCACTTTAACACCAAGTCCCCCATAGCGAATTCCCTGTCAGATGAGGACTTCTCATCAAACCATGTCTTTACCAGCTGTTAATGTTGATACAGCTTGTTTTTGGACTTGTCCTTATCTTCTTCCAGCTTGAGTAACATATCAATTCTGTGTTGGAGTGGGGAAGAATCATCCTCTTGTATGGACTGCATCAACTGCAGTGAAGGGATCATGAGGTTGGATGGCAAGATGGCCTCCTTACCATAAACTAAACAGTAGGGGAATTTCCTATGGCTTCCTTTGGAGTGACCTAGTCTTCTCAAAGAGTATTGTATAGCTGGGTGTGCCAATATTTACGGTGAGTAGCAACTGTCTTCTTCAAGAATTGATTAATTTTTTATTGGAAGACTCTGCTAGTCCATTCCCTTGTGGATAGTAATTGGCAAAAAACTTCAACTTTATCCCTTTTTCAAGGGCATACTGTGTAAGATCAATAGAAGAAAAATAAGATGCATTGTCAAACAAAAGAAATTCAAGGGCACCAAACCTAGTGACTATTTGGCTTTCAAGGAAGCATATCACTTGGTTTGTATTACATTGTCTGAGAGGGATTTCCTCTACCCACCTGGTAAACTAGTGTGTGTTTGTCAATATATACTTGTGTTGCAAGGAGGAAATAAGGTTAATGGGTCCAACAAAATCCAATCCCCATTGTTGAAATGGAAACTGAACTGTTACTGGCGGCAAAGGAAAGGCAAGTTTTTTCATTTTCCCAGCACACTTCTGACAGGGCTCACATTTTCTGACATAAGCATAGGCATATTTGAACAAAGTAGGCCAGTAGTATCCTGCCCTCAGGATATTATGTGCAGTGGTTTCTCCTGAGAAGTGCCCTCCCATAGATCCTGCATTAAATTGCAAAAGAATATTATCAGTTTCTTCTTTCTCTAAACATCTGAGAAAAACACCATCATAATTCTTCCTAAACAAAACTCCATCTGTAAATTGATATGGCGTAGCTTTTAACCTTAAAGATCTGTGTTTTTAAAGTCAAGGGTTTCAGGAGCAAACCCATGGGTGAGGAAGAATTTAATGTCATCATACCATTCAGATGCTTGAGTTGTGATAACATTAACATAACCTGTTGTTGTACTCTCTTCTTGTTCCAACTCAATTTGTTGTTGTATAGGATCATTGGATTGAGAAATTAGCAGACACAAGCCTTGGCCTTTCACAATCTTTGTTGGTCTGATCTTCAAGTCATATTCATGCTAAGCTGTCATCCAGTGAGCTCTCTTTTCACCTATCTCCTTCTGAACCAGTACATTTCTGATAGTTGCATAAGGAACAATGACTTTAGTCTGAGATTTCAATAAATATGGTCTATAATGTTTTACCGATTTGTATACCGCGTAAGCTTGTTTATTGATCTGGGAGTAGTTGAGTTCTTCTCCCTTGAACGTAGAGCTCATGAATGAAATAGGGATTTCAGCATCATTATCATGTTTCTGTGTCAGGACAACTGTGTAGGAGAAGTCAGTAGTAAAGGTGTACAAAATAAAATCTTTGTTGAAGTCTGGAGACATCAAAGCAGGGGATTCAACAATGGCTCTCCAAATTTCAACAAAGGAATTTCTTTGTTCCTCAGACCACTTAAAATGTGCATCTTTTTTGACCAATTGTTGCAATGGATTAACAATTTGATCAAAATTCGGAACAAATCTACGAATGAAATTAATCTTTCCAAGAAAAGATTGCATGGCTTTACGTGAACAAGGTAGGCGGATCTTTGAAATGGCTTCTGTGCATTCTGGATTGATAATCATGCCTTCTTTCGAAACAATAAAACCTAACATCTTACCTTCAGTGACTACAAAGATCGATTTCTTGGGGTTCAATGAGATTCCATATCTTTTGCAGCATTCAAACATCTGTTTTAGAGCAGACAAATGTTCATGTCGTTTTTTCAAATAAATAGTAATATCATCTAAGTATACAATGACAGAATTGTGCAACAATCCTCTGAAAGATATATCCATAATTCTTTGGAATGTGGCTCCTGCATTTATCATCCCAAAAGGCATTCCCCAGTAGGCAAAGCTTCCCTAAGGGGTCCTAAAAGCTGTTTTTAGTTGATCATCAAGGGAAACTAGGAATTGGTTATATCCCGAGAATCCATCAAGGAGAGAAAACATCTCAGACTCTGCTACTTTCTATAGAATCTGATCCATAGGAGGAACATGGTAGTTGTCCTTTTCAGAAGCTCTGTTTAAGTTTCTGAAATCAACACAGAGTGTGATTTCCCCATTCTTCTTTCGAACAGGTACCAGGTTAGCAATCCACTGTGTATGTCTGACAGGGAATATAATTCGTGCTTCCAGTAATTTCTCAAGCTCCTTCTTTACAGAGGGTTCCAAACTGGGATGCATCTTCCTTAACTTTTGCTGATAAGATTTTACTTCAGGTTTCATTGGTATATTATGGTGCATGATACTGGTGTCAAAATTTTTGAGTTCATCGTATGTCCATGCAAAGACATCTTTTAACTCCTTGCACAATTCGATAAAAGCTCTCTTCTCCTCAATAGACCAATCAACCCCTAGATTGATGAAATGAGGATTATGTTTAGTTCCTAGGTTGACAGGGTCATAGTTGAGGGATGAACTTTGGGTTTTATAGTTGGTCTTTTGCTTGAACTTATCTTGCATATCATATTATTTATCTAGGTTGATGACTAATTTAGGGACAAGGTTGGAAGGATCAGACAGAGACTTCTCATGCTCAACCTCATCTATTGCCACATCTTCAAAAGTGTCCTGGGCTGTGAGAAAGTCTAATATTTGTTGGTCGTCATCAAATACCTTCCAATTAGTCACATTATCAGGAGTAGAAGGCCTGTACATAAGTTCAATTGAAAAAGTGTCAGGGGTCAAACCTTCTGGTAGAATCAACCTAGATCCAGTATTATCCAGTAAATCTACATCAAAATTCTGTGATCTTGGGACTGACTTAATGTTAAATGCAGAAAAAGAGTTAGTGAGATCTCTTACCAATTTTTGATAGTTAATCATGTTGATGTATATGTAACTTTGGAATGTATTTCATCTATATTTATTGTACTCCTATAGAGATGTATTATTCCTCTATATGGAAGTGTCGTCATTTGTATTGACAAGTGTCGCAAGTGGTGTAACTTGCTAATGGGTTATTAGACCACCTAGTAGAGGGGTCGGCTTGGAATAATGTAACTTGGGGTTATTAGGCTCAGTTAGACAAGTCATCCCCATAGGTTTATTAGGTAGCACAGGACAAGTATAAATAGATCAGGAGATCTCTATTTCACTCATCTCATTACTCACTCTTCTATCACTCGGAAAGTGGCGCACATGTGAGGAGGAGGATCAGCATCTAGGAGAAGACTATCTCTTGTACTTTGGTTGTATCATTGCTCTCTCTATCTTTGAGGAAGTTGTGGGGTTTTTCACCTTAGGGTTTTCCCCATGGAAACTCTATGTGTCTATTGTCTCTTATGTTTTCCTCTTGTTGTGATTGACATAATTGACATGCTTGATATGATTGATATGCTGTACATGTTATTCTCTCAGTAAAGATCCTAAAGTATATTGAATTAATGCAAAAAAATTAACATGGTATCAAAGCTTCCCTAAGAAGAAGACATTGTGCAGTGGTGGAAACTAGGGTTTCTTGTTTATTGGATTTCTCTCCACAGATTTTGGAAAAGCAGTAAGGTAGATTGACTCTACTCATCAAGGAGAATCTATCTGTCCAATTAGAATTCAATTCTAAGCACTTTCAGTTTTGGCCCTAAAGATTATGGTTTCCTCAAAAATATGAACTTATGAAATCTGAAGACTTAGCTGGAAGCGCCTTGGACAAAATTGAATTTTAGAGCTTTGGATTGAGATTTTTGGTTGGGTGAAGCTCCGGGAAACTCAAACCCTAATTCAGGGTTCTCCCGAGTGAATCTGGGAAGACTAAAAGGCATTTCTGAAGGGTGAAACTTTGCAGATCTCAAATTCTGAATATACCAGGCTGATCAGCTCATCAAGGCGCATCTTTCTATCCTTTCAGAAAGTTGAAATTCACATTTTGAATTTTTAGGGTTTCTTTGACAAATTCGGGACCAGATCCAGTTTTCAGCAAATCAAGTGGTAAGACCTAAATCTTTTCTATTTCCATTTGAAGTACTCTTTAAAGATGTCTCACCACACCAAGCTTGAAGATAAGCTTGAAGGGGCTGATAGCTTCCGAGCATGGAAGTATAGGATTGGTTTCTTGAGATATTGTAACTTCAAAGAATATTATATTTGTACTTTATTATTTCGGAGATGTTTCATTCCTCCGTGAAGATCTTATTGTATATCCGGAGATGGTTATTCCTCTGTCGGAATGTGGTAACTCGGGTTATTAGACTTCCCTATTGGGGGTCGGCCCTGTATGTGTTATGTGGGTCAAAGGGTTATTAGACCACCCTATAGGGGTCGGCCCAGTCAGTTGTAGTGGGGTATTTAACCCATTGGTTAAATACGAGCCTACGTGTACCTATGTAAAAGATATGTCAGAGTAGTGTATAAATAGAGGAGGTGTGTTCCTCATTTGACACACACACTCACTTGAGAGAGAGGCGCACTTGTGGAGGAGAGGTCTGCTATGGTGGAGGAGGATATCATATCTTTGGTTTGCATCTTTGTATATTGCTGGTCATCTATATTGAGGAAGCTTTACTGGGTTTTCTACCCCATGAGGGTTTCCCAGGATAAATCTGTGTCTCTTGTGTTTATGTTATGCTTGTTGTTTCTTCAGTGATCCTGTATACGCTATTATTGTGAAATGGAATGTAATGCTGCTATTTTCTGTCTTAGCATATTAAATCTTAACATGGTATCAGAGCTAACCTGAAGGAAGGCAAGGTATGGCATTTACGACACTTGCTTCACTTACGACAATTTGAAGGTTAGGGTTTTACATAGCAAAAACCAGTCATCGTGGAACTTTTGCTATAAATCCATTTTGGAGAAGGTTTAGGATCTAAAACCTTTACTGGTCGTAGATAACATCTCTAAGTATCTTGTGTCCAAAGGGCACCCTCAGATTCATTGTACTTTGTAAGTTATGATCAGTACAAGTTAGGGTTTCTGCCTCTTCCAGATCTCAGTAAAAATCAGGTGACCTAGGAAAAAAGGTCATAACTTGGGCTAGGAAGCTCCAAATGAAATTTCGTAAAACGTGACAGGTATTACACAGACTGTACTATCTCAGGAAATGTTTTTAGAGGCCGAATCTGAACCAGTGACACGTGGAATGACGTACACGTTCGCTCTCCTGTTTTATCCCATAAACAGGTCACGTTGTGACACTTGGCATAACTCTCTCTGAGAGAGTCCAATTGAGGTTAGACCTGTCAGGATGGAAATATAACAGGGCGAGCTATCTCAAGAAAAGTTTTCAGAGGCCGAAGTTCAAACAGTGACACATGGCATGCCGTACAAGTTCGCTCTCCTGCATTATCCCAAAACAGGTCACATTGCGACATTTGGCATAACTCTCTCTCAGAAAATCCAATTGAGGTCAGACCTATCAGGATGGAAATATGGCAGGTCAAGATACTGTAGAAAACGTTTTCAAACCCTGTGGAGCAAAAATTTCGGAGTTATAGCAAAAACAATCAGGTACATATTTCTGTCAAAACAAAATTATTTTTGGAGCACCTTTATTCATGGTTTCCAGAATTTAGGGTTTCGGAGAAAGTTAGAATTTTTGGAATCGGAATCCACGGCTGAATGCTACTCAGGAAAATCGAAATTTAGAGACCAAGATTGAATTTTTTGGTTGGGTAGAAGACCGGGCTTGATTAAACCCTAGCTCGGGATTTTGATCGAAAAGATGGAAAATTAGGGCTTCAACAAAAGTTGGAATTTTTTAAGTCTGTAACCACGGCTGGAAGCTCCTCAGAAAAATAAGAGTTTAGAGCCTTGGATCAAACCTTTTGATTGAGAAGAAGGGTGGGCTTCATCAAACCCTAGTTCGGGATCCTGTCCAGAAGATCCAAAAGTTTCAAAGGCAATTTTGAGGGGTCAAATTTTGGATATTTCAAAATTGAAGTATGCTAGTTTGATCAGCTCAGCAAGACACATCCTTCCATTCATTCGGAAGTGTGAAAGTCAAAGATTGAATTTTTAGGGTTTCTCTAGCAAACCCTAATCAAGCTCCAGATCAAGTTTCAGGGGGAGTTGAGGCTAAGGCCTTACATAAGAAGACTACAAGAAGTCTCAACAGGTATGACTTAAGGAGGTTCAGGTATGTCTTGAAATCTGATTCTTGATTAAGTTCATAATGTGTTTGTCTTCATGTTATCTATTAGTACAATCTTGATTAACGTTAGAATTGTCTTATCACCCTAGTAACAGTATGAGTGCATGTGAATGATCGAAGACATTCATTGATTAGGGCTATATGATTGTACTAATGCATTATGGTGTTGTGTGAGGTTGATGTTGTCTGCTAACAAGATACAGGTACATCACAAAAGACAAATCAAGCTCCATGACCATGACATCATGAAGACAAAGACTCATCCATAATCTTTGTTCTACTTACGAGGTATGTATGACCTTGTTATATTATGCTTAACCTATGAGACATGCAGGCTCTAGCTCAGGATCTCTAAATCATTGAAGATATTGTTTAGGTATGTTGTACATAACTAAGCAAGTATACTAATCCAGGTATGTTTTCTTATGTCAAGTTAGAATCTTACTCTGTGTTAGGATCCCTTATATAAGTATACTTGATATGATTGGTTATGCTTATTCATAAAGTTAGTAATCAAGGGTTTATGCATGATTTAATTAACCAGAAGAGTACTATGATCAAACAAGAATATGCATGAGTAAAAGAAGACTTACTTGAAACCCTGAATACTAATAATCATGACTATACATATTCAAGATTATTTAGAATTAGAATGTTTTGAGAATATACTAATGAATGAATGTTTGTGTATGAGATCATGAGGATGACACTAGTGCACACTTGATCATGCATAGTGGTACAGAATGAATAGAAGTTCAAAAGACATATAGAAGATCAAGCGGGAGGCAACCACACAAACATAAAAGATAAGTATTTGAGTTGTTATTTGAAATAGTAAATGATATTTCTTGTATGCATATTTGTATTCCTAGAACATATCATGCTGAGTGCAAACATTCATAGAGCATTGAACAATATACTACTAATATGCATATGTTTGGTAAGTTGGACAAACATTCCATTGTTGCTTGTCTAGAATGAAACCTCTTTGCTGACATGCTGAGAGCTGTGCACACTCTCGATAGTATGTTCTGGTAGAGATGGAAGGCATCTAGATAGCCACTGTATGCATACAGGATATGGGAAAGTGTTGTGCCAAAGTATTGGTCAAGATAGTTGCATAACTATGTAAATGATATCTGTATGCATAATAGGTTATCATGTCAACATGATTTCATGATTATGAAGTATTACTAATCATGTACTTAATTTTGTTTTGTAGGAAAGATCATGAAGAATAATGAACACCGAACAAGTAATGGATGTTCAACAAGAAGATTTACAAATCAAACAAAATATAGAAGGCTCATGGCTAGAAGATTCTCTTAGAAAGAGGAAGAGAATCATAACAAGATGTTTGCTCCAAGTGGATAGATAAGACCATTCTCTTAATGGTGTAATTAAAGAAGAAGTGTGAATCAGGTTCTGTATGGGTACCTAGGATTGATAATCAATTGATGAGCTTAATGATCATCATGGGTGATGTGGATCTCAACTTTTGCTACAAGATTGAATATGGCTTCTATGCACAGATGACATGGATACAAGAAGGAACTCACCTTAGAGTTTGAATGATGTTGAGGTTCATATCAGTAGACCCATCTAACGGGAGATGGCACAGATAGATGGCTGCATAAAAGAAAATGAAAGATCTCAGATTAATGTATTACTTCCTAGGTCTGGAAGTATGGCAAGGCTTAGAAGGAATCTTTCTCAACCAGGGAAAGCATGCTGAAAAATATTAAAAGGACTTGATGTGTTGGAATGGCCACTCTTGAAGTTGTTATCAGATGACTCATCAGAGTTAGTGGATAGAACTCTGTACAGAAAAAATATTGAGTCATTGATGTGTCTAACAAATACTAGGTCAGATATATGCTTTGTTGTGAACACCTTGTGTCAGTATCTAGTGGAAAACCAGATGTGTTCACCTGTTAGTTACAAATCATGTGTTGAAATACCTAAAGGATACGATAGATTTTGATCTATGTTATCTTAGAGATCATGACTTCAGATGGATACACAGATGTTGATTGGGCAGAAATTGTATCAGACAGGAAGAGCACATCGAGAGGATGTTACGGTTTGGGATCAGCCATGATCTCATGGTTTAGAAGGAAGCAATATAGTGTGGCTCTTAGCACAAGCAGAATATATGGCTTCTTGCTCTGCTAAGTTATGAAACAGTATGGCTTCAGGATTGTTTGACTTAGAGATAGACCCAACTATGATCCTATGTGACAAACAGAGTTGTATCAAGATGGCAGAGAATCTAGTGTTCCAAGATATGGTGCAGAAAGGAACCAAAAGTTTGAATTTGTAACAAGTTACCAATGTACTAACCAAACTTCTACCGATCCGATGTACTAACCAAACCTCTACCTCAAATAAATTTTTTCGAGACAAACTTAATATAGTACAGAAGGACCCTCCTCGAAAGGGGGAGTGATGTGATAACTCATGATGAGATTGCCTGCATCGACAGTGAGGTCGATGATGAGGATACCTATATTAGTGATGCCGACAGAGAGGTTGGTGGATGGTCCTTAGACAGGGTCAAAGGTGACAAGGGGATTGCATCATCCTTGAACATATGTTCTAAAGAGAGTCATAGACGTATGTCTTCGAGAATGAAGTCCTTGGTGGACATGATAGGATTGCATCATCCTCAAGAGAGCCGTAGACGTATTTCTTCGAGAATGAAGTTCTTGGTGAACATGTGAGGGGATTGGATCATCCCTGGACTTCAGTCCTAAAGAAGAGCCGTAGACGTATGTCTTCGAAAATGAAGTTTTTGGTGAACATGTGAGGGGATTGGATCATCCCTGGACTTCAGTCCTAAAGAAGAGCCATAGACGTATGTCTTCGACAATGAAGTTTTTGGTGAACATGTGAGGGGATTGGATCATCCCTGGACTTCAGTCCTAAAGAAGAGCCGTAGACGTATGTCTTCGAGAATGAAGTTTTTGGTGAACATGTGAGGGGATTGTATCATCCCTGGACTTCAGTCCTAAAGAAGAGTCGTATATGTATGTCTTCGATAATGAAGTCCTTGGTGGACGGTTAAGGATTAAGTCATCCTTGGACGTGGTCCTAAATGTATGGTGGAGGATTAAGTCATCCTTGGACATGGTCCTAAATGTACGGTTGAGTATTAAGTCATCCTTGGACGTGGTCCTAAATGTATGGTGGAAGATTAAGTCATCCTTGGACGTAGTCCTAAATGTACGATTGACGATTAAGTCATCCCTAGACGTGGTCCTAAACTTACGGTGGAGGATTAAGTCATCCTTGGACGTGGTCCTAAATGTACGGTGGAGGATTAAGTCATCGTTGGACGTGGTCCTAAATGTACGGTGGAGGATTAAGTCATCCTTGGACGTGGTCCTAAATGTACGGTGGAGGATTAAGTCATCCTTGGACGTGGTCCTAAATGTACGGTGGAGGATTAAGTCATCCTTGGACGTGGTCCTAAATGTACGGTTGAGGATTAAGTCATCCTTGGACATGGTCCTAAATGTACGGTTGAGGATTAAGTCATCCTTGGATGCAGTCCTAAATGTACGGTAAGGATTGGATCATCCTTGGACTTTGGTCCTGTGAATTGAGCCGTAGACATGAGGTCTCTGAGAATTGATAGGACTGGATCGTCCCTGGACTTCGGTTCAAAAGGTATATGATAGGACTGGATCATCCCTGGACTTCGGTTCAAAAGGTACATGACTGGATTGTATCATCCATGGACCTATGTCCTAAAGAGAGCGGGATTGATCATCCTGTAATATGATCGTGTGTGTTGCAGGATATGCTGCTATGTATTAAGTGAGAATACATGCTTTTGATGGCAGATGTATTAGTGAGAATACATGCTTTTGATGATAGATGTATTGGTGAGAATACATGTTTTTGATGATGGATGTATTAGTGAGAATACATGCTTTTGATGATGGATGTATTAGTGAGAATACATGCTTTTGATAATAGATGTATTAGTGAGAATACATGTTTTTGATGATATATGTATTAGTAAGAATACATGTTTTGATGATAGATGTATTGGTGTGGATACTAATACAGATGATCCAGATGATGTAGATCGAGATGATCCAGATGTTGTAGATCGAGATGATCGAGATGCTGTAGATCGTGATGATCCAGATGGTGTAGATCGTGATGATCCAGATGCTGTAGATCGAGATGATCCAGATGTTGTAGATCGAGATGATCCAGATCCTGTAGATCGAGATGATCCAGATGCTGTAGATCGAGATGATCCAGATGCTATAGATCGAGATGATTCTGATGCTGATAATCATATGATGACGATGCTGATGATCGTGAGGATCTAGATGTTGATGGTGTTGTATATGTTCGAGTGCTGCAGAAGATAAAGACTCAGTACTGAAGATGTTGATGCTCCAGTATTGAAGATATTCCAGTAACTACTTGAGTTACTAATGATGTTGAGAAAGCTTCCAATGATTTATAGATGTATCATGTATGATGTTAATGACTCCTTGCTCGTGCAGATGTTGTTATAATATCCTTCTCGTTAAGGGGGAGTGTTGAGATATTGTAACTTCAAAGAATATTATATTTGTACTTTATTATTCCGGAGATGTTTCATTCCTCCGTGAAGATCTTATTGTATATCCGGAGATGGTTATTCCTCCGTTGGAATGTGGTAACTCGGGTTATTAGACTTCCCTAGTAGGGGTCGGCCCTGTATGTGTTATGTGGGTCAAAGGGTTATTAGACCACCCTAGAGGGGTCGGCCCAGTCAGTTGTAGTGGGGTATTTAACCCATTGGTTAAATACGAGCCTACGTGTACCTGTGTAAAAGATATGTCAGAGTAGTGTATAAATAGAGGAGGTGTGTTCCTCATTTGACACACACACTCACTTGAGAGAGAGGCGCACTTGTGGAGGAGAGGTCTGCTATGGTGGAGGAGGAGATCATATCTTTGGTTTGCATCTTTGTATATTGCTAGTCATCTATATTGAGGAAGCTTTACTGGGTTTTCTACCCCATGAGGGTTTCCCAGGATAAATCTATGTCTCTTGTGTTTATGCTATGCTTGTTGTTTCTTCAGTGATCCTGTATATGCTATTATTGTGAAATGGAATGTAATGCTGCTATTTTCTGTCTTAGCATATTAAATCTTAACATGGTTTAATCCTGGAAGAAAATGAATTGGATACTTACATAAGGGAAGAGGTCCCTGTCCTAGAGGAAGAAGAGGCTAAAGCCCTCCACAAGAAGAACATGGTCAAGTAAAAGAGAATCATTGCTGATTCTATCAAGGACCATCTCATCCCCCATGTGTCATCTCTGAAGACACCCAAAGATATGTTTGATTCCCTATCCAAGCTATTTGAAGGGAAAAACATAAATCGGAAGATGACTCTGCAGAATCAATTGAAAGGGGTAATGCTTCAGAATGGAGAAACCATTTAATCTTATTTTTCTAGGGTCTCCCAGATCAAGGAACAACTCGAAGTTGTGCATGAAATTGTGGACAATGGCGAAGTTGTCATGACCACACTAAATGGCCTACCTAGGTCATGGGATTCCTTTATCCAAGGAATCTGTGCAAGAAATAAGTTGGTCTCCTTCAGCAGACTGCGGGAAGAATGCTCACAAGAAGAAGCAAGGCTTGTGGCATGAGAAGAAAAGATGGGGAATGAAGATCAAGCTCTCACAACTCACACCAAGGGAAGCAAGTTTAAGAGGGATAAATCTCATAACAAGAAACATTCGCACCCTCATCACAAGAAGAAAGATATATCTCATGTTCGATGTTACGAATGTAATGAAATGGGACACTTTGTTTCAAATTGTCCCAACAAGAAGAAAGACAAAAACTTCAACAAGAAGAAGAAGAATAACAAAAGAAGATATCATGCTCATGCTGCTAAGGATGATGAACCTCCCAGGAAGAAAGCTAGAGCAGAAAGTGATGACTCATCTAGTGAAGATGAATATGTTCTAATCTCATCCTTCGTAGGTACTATTTCTCATGGTTGTAATGATTGACTAATTGACTGTGGGGCTTCTAAACACATGACTGGGTTTAAAGAATCTTTTGTAAGTCTATCTGAACATGAATCACCCCATAAAGTGAAACTTCGGGATGATTATCAATATCCTATCAAAGGAAGTGGGGAATCCTTCTACAACCCAAAATCTGGAAAGTCCTTGAAGATGGAAGATGTGTTATTTGTACTTGGGATCAAGAAGAACCTACTCTCCATCTCTGCATTGGATGCAAATGGCACGAGAGTTGCATTTGTAAATGGCCAAGTCCTAATGTGGCCAAAGGGTAAAACTATTGATGATGCATTGGCAATTGGAGAGCAAGAGGGAGGATTGTACAAATTGAAGGGACAACCTGAACATGAATCCATGGAGCCAAATGAACTTTGGCATCAAAGGCTTGCACATGTGCACTACAGAGCACTACCAATTGCAAGCAAAGCGGTAGAAGGTATTCTTGAAATCAAAACCAAGCATGAAGGTGTTTGCAAAGGCTATGCAAAAGGAAAGAATATAAAGAAGGAATTTCCAAGCAGTGAAAGCAAATCAAAAGGAATCTTGGAAATTATCCACTCCGATGTCACCCAGTTCTCTAAGTGGGTAGGTTTACTATGTCTCTTTCATTGATGACTTTTCCAGGAAGACTTGGGGTTTATTTCTTGAAGAACAAAGATGAAGTGTTTGACAAGTTCAAGGAATTCAAAGCCTTGATGGAAAATCAAACTGATAAGAAAATAAAGACATTGAGATTAGATAATGGCGGAGAATTCACTTCAGGTGACTTCAAGAAGCTATGCACTGATTTAGGGATGAAGAGGGAGTTGACTGCTCCCTACAATTCACAACAGAATGGAGTTGCAGAAAGGAAGAATAGAACAATCATGGAAGCAGCACAGGCAATGCTACATGAACAGGATCTTCCTATGCATCTATGGGCAGAAGCAGCTAGGACAGTTGTTTATGTATAGAACAGAACACCTCACAAGATATTGGACAACAAGACACCAGAAGAAGTCTTCACTGGTAAGAAACTTGAGGTCAGCCATCTCAGGATATTTGGTTGTCCAGTATACACACATGTTCCAAAGGAAAAGAGGACAAATCTATATCCTTTAGGAAAGAAAGGTATCTTTGTGGGGTACAGTGAAAGCTCGAAGGCTTACAGAATATACTTTACAGGGTTCAAGAAAATTGATGTCAACAGGGATGTGACATTTGATGAAAACTCAGCTTTCATCAAGTCAAGAAAGGCACCTGTTGAAGATCATGAAGAACCAAAGGAAACTAGATTTCAAGATACCACCATGACTGAAGCAATTCCAGAAATAGATCGAGAAATTGAAGATCCACAAGAACCTGTAGATCCACCCCATGAGAAGGATTCTCACAAGAGGAAACCTGCATGGGATAGAGAGCTCATTCAAGATGCAGAAAGGTATGGCATTCCAGAAGAAGAACATAGAGCAAGGAAGAGAACTAGATCTCACACCAGTTATGTTTCCTTACTTTGTGACATTATGAACAAAGAACCTTCCAGCTATGAATAAGCAGAGGAAAAGAAAGAATGGAAGGATTCCATGATCAAGGAGTATCAGTCGATCATGAAGAATGATGTTTGGGATGTAGTCCCAAGACCTGAAGAGAAGTCAGTTGTGACTTCCAAGTGGATCTACAAGATCAAGCATGCTGCAGATGGCAGCATAGAGAAATACAAAGTGAGATTTGTAGCTCATGGCTTCTCCCAGAAAGAGGGAATAGACTATGAAGAAACTTTTGCTCCTGTACCTAGGTACACTTCCATCAGAATTTACTAAGAGTAAAGCAGATTCCAACCTTTACTACAAAGTTGTGGAAGGCAATCCAGTGATACTACTATTGTATGTGGATGACCTGAAGATAGATTGATTGCCGACACAAAGAGGAAGCTTGTTTTCGAGTTCGAGATGAAGGACTTGGGGATGATGCACTATTTCCTAGGCATGGAGGTGTGGCAGAGTGCAGATGGGATCTTCCTTGGACAAGGGAAGTATGCAGTAGAGATCCTGAAGAGGATCAGGATGATGGACTGCAAGGCCATTGCCACACCTATGGAATCAAACCTTAAGCTTATGTGTGATGCTTCATCTGAGCCGGTTGATGTCACTGTGTATCGTCAGATGATTGGGTCCTTGATGTACTTGACGAACACGAGACCAAATATTTGTTTTGCGGTGAACACATTGAGCCAGTTCCTGATGGATCCGAGAAATGTTCACCTAGTTGTTGTAAAGAATATTCTGAGGTACCTGAAGGGTACAATTGATTATGGGCTCAAGTATGATGCGAATCAAAAGTTTAACCTACAGGGTTATGTTGATTCGGACTGGGCAGGCAGTGCTGCAGATAGGAAGAGCACTTCTGGGTGCTTCTTTTGTTAGGATATTCCTATACTCCATCCTAGTCCTCCTAGTATTTCTGTCATTTTCATTTTCAGTCATGCATGCAAAATTAAGGTTTGCATGCATCCTAGTCATCGGTACCAGCACCTAGCTCTCAGCAAACTAGCCCTCAGAGCTTCTTTCAGATCAGTTTCAGCTCTCTTAGAGATTAGTGCGCCTTCCTTTCACCTACTGCATGAGAATGGAGCCTTTCTTCACCTACCAATCCAATTTAGTTCAGTTATCTTCAGTTCTTTCCTTGATTTAAGGATTAACTGACTCCTAACTAACCTTACCACTCCGATGGACCTCCATTGTGACTAGACAACCTATTCTGATTCCAGTTAGCTCCATCTGCGCCCTCCACTGAGCCTCCTTCACTACATTAGTGCTTCCATGTGCTAGTTACACCAACCACACTCAGTTAGACTCAATTTGACTCCTGGTTGACCATTACTTGTGCATTAATGACTTCATTGATGAGAAGGTGGACTCCTAGTTATGCATTGATGACTCTCCACTGATTATGGATCTGTGCATGAAGGCTAATTCGAATTCCACCTAGTGAATTCGAATCCTCATACTCAACATTGTATATTTATCAGTTTACTATTCAGTTTAATGTAACATGTGTAAATATTTTGCCTCAATCAGAGTTTCTTTGGATCTATGTTCTAATGCTTCTCTCATCTTCTATTATTCCTAAATTCTTTCATTGTGAGGTTTACATCATCTCTTTGGATCTTATGTGGACATTTTCACATGGTATTAGAGCCATTTGAGAGTATATTCTACCTCCATTCTAGAGAGTTTTTTGTAGGTATTTCGAAGTTCCAGCAGTAGATTCAGCAGTTTCTATTTTCACTTGTTCCAGTAGTCAAGATGAGCAATTCGAATGCTTCTTCTTCTTCTCCTATGATGCTAACTCCCTTCAATTACTTCCAATGGAAGGATAGGATTATATTTCACTTGTATAACAAATAGCTAAATTGAATAGTATTTGAAAAAGATGCTATACCACATCATGTTGTTGAGAGAATCAAGCATCTAAATAAAATGGATGAAGCTTTTGGATTCATATGCCTCCATCTGTCGGAAGATCTATGGTTTCATGTTGAAGGATTGAAGTCTCCCAATGAGTTATGGACAAAATTGGGTAGTCTCTTTGGAAAACAAGATGGGATGAGAGGCTACACTCTCGAAAATGAATTGGCTTCTCTGCAACCTAGCAATTTCGAGAGCATTCAAGCATTCATCTCAAAATTTCAGAATTTGGTTGTACAATAAAAGCATGGTGGCATCACCAAAAGTGATGAGCAATTAGTGCTCTCCATTTTGAGCAAACTTGGATCTCAATTTTCTGTTTTTGTATCTACCTTCCATTCTAGGCGAATGTCAATCCCTGGATGGAAGTTTCCTACCTTAGAAAACTTTGTTGCAGCTCTCATTCAAGAAGAGGACAAATTGATTCAAATGGGTGCCATCAAAACCTCTAGAGATCTAGCTCTTTTAGCTGGTGAAGCAAGTGGAGGGAATACCAAAGGGGGGAAAAAAAACAAAGACAAGAAGCCTTCAAGATCCAAGAATGACAAACAATAGAGACCAAATTGTTCCTACTGCAAGAGAGGAAATCATCCTGAGAAAGCTTGCATGCACAAGAAGATTGATCTTCTAACCAAGCTTCTTGAACAAAACAAAATTGTTGTTCCAAAAGAAGCAAAGATGTCTGATTCTGGAAGTGGATTTGATGATTGCCATGCATTGATGGCTGGTTTTTCCAAGACAAAATCCCTCCTCATAGATTCTGGAGCCTCCAACCACATGACTGCCTCTGAAGAATACTTCTCCTCTTTGGATCTCCAAGATGGGCCTACCATTCACATGGGAGACAACTCTCAGATTTCTACCAAAGGATTGGGTACAGTTCATATGGAGCATGGTAATTTCAAAAATGTCTTATTTGTTCCTTCTCTTACATCTAATTTGTTGTCAGTGTATCAAATGACTCATACAGGATCACCAAAATAAGTAATTTTTGGTCGAAACACAGTAGAGATTACATAAATATCCACTAGAAAGGTTATAGCGAATGGGATTGCTAATCATGCCTCAAAGGCATTTGAGTTCTCACACTTCATGCCTTTCTCTCCAACTATTCCTTCAGATTCTAATGAAGATCACAGTGACTCCTCTTCTAATGAAGACGAAGATCAATATTTTGATGTTGAGATCATGGTTCAAGAAGATTCAGATCCAGAACCAACACCTATTCTTAGTCCAAATTCGAGGTCAACATGGGCTCACACAGTCCTTGCTACTACTGAGAACACAGTTGATGATTTATCTATTCACGGAACTACTAGACTTTAACATTATGCCAACCTTGCATTATGCCATCCACCTCTCCATGAGAGATGCAACATGATGATGGGGTTCTCTCTTCCATCTTTTGGGAAGACTCCTCATGTTCCATTCGCTCCAGATACAGAAAGAGTTCCTCAAAGACTTGCTTCCTCCAACACATTCTCCACACAGTGGGAGACCTTCCTACAGGGGATCAAATTTCCAGTCTTTTACAAAAGTTTTCAATGATGAAAGCTTCTTTCTTTTCTGCATAGTATGATGGTTCTTTGAGTTATTTACTTTTCTTTTTCAGGGGGGGTATTTTTCCCATGAGGTTTTCCCCATTTGCTCAGTTTATGGATAGTTCTTTATTTTTCTATCATTTCATTTGATTGTATGGGTGACCTTTGGTCCTAGTTACCAGGGCCCAGGATGGATTAAGGGGGGGTGTTAGGATATTCCTATACTCCATCCTAGTCCTCCTATCATTTTTGTCATTTTCATTTTTCAGTTATGCATGCAAAATTAGGGTTTGCATGCATCCTAGTCATCAGTACCAGCACCTAGCCCTCAACAAACTAGCCCCCAGAGCTTCTTTCAGATCAGTTTCAACTCTCCTAGAGCTTAGTGCACCCTCCTTTCACCTACTACATGAGAAGGGCATATTTCTTCACCTACCAGTCCAGTTTAGTTCAATTATCTTCAGTTCTTTCCTTGATTTAAGGATTAACTGACTCCTAACTGACCTTACCACTCCGATGGACCTCCAGTGTGACTAGACAGCCTGTTCTGAATTCAGTTAGCTCCATATGCTCCCTCCATTAAGCCTCCTTCACTACATTAGTGCTTCCATGTGCCAGTTACACCAATCACACTCAGTTAGACTCTCGGTTGACCATTACTTGTGCATTGATTACTTCACTGATGAGAAGGTGGACTCCTAGTTATGCATTGATGACTCTCCACTGATTATGGATCTATGCATGAAGGCTAATTCGAATTCCACATAGTGAATTCAAATCCTCATACACAACATTGTATATTTACTAGTTTACTATTCAGTTTAATGTAACATGTGTAATTATTCTGCCTCAATCAGAGTTTCTTTGGGTCTATGTTCTAATGCTTCTCTCATATTCTATTATTCCTAAATTATTTCATTGTGAGGTTTACATCATCTCTTTGGATATTATGTGGAAATTTTCATAGCTTCAATATGGGATTAGGTGTGATCTCTTGGTTTAGCAGGAAGAAATCCTGTGTAGCATTGAGTACAGCCGAAGCAGAGTGTGTTGCAGCATGTTCGGCTAGTTGTGAGGCAGTATGGCTTCAGAAGCTACTATCTGAGTTATTTGATCTCCCGTTGTAGGCTACTGGTAACTTTTGTGACAACCAGATTTGTGTGAAGTTGTCTGAGAACCCGATGTTCCATGACAGGTCGAAGAACATCAAGATCAAATATCACTATATCAAAGATATGGTGTAGAGGGGAGTAGTGAAGATCATGTATGTTGCGACGGATGAGTAGGTTTCAGATGTGCTGACGAAAACACTAGCTAGAGTGAAGTTCGAGTACTTCAGAGAGAGGCTTGGTGTTCTTCAGGTCAATGACACTTCGAGGAAGAAGTGATGGACACATTTGCTGGAGCCATTCCAAGCATGGTGAGAGGAGGATCCTTCCCATGGCTATGGATGTAAGCACTCGATGATGAGCATTGGGATGATGCTCCAGTTACTGCTTTGTATATGCATTAGTTGGATGCTCTGATCAGTTTGATCATGTATTTGTATATGCATCAGTTGGATGCTCTGATCAGTTTGATCATGTATTTGTATATGCATCATGTTGGATGCTTGATATGATTAGTTTGATCATGTATTTGTATATGCATCATGTTGGATGCTTGTTATGATCAGTTGGATCATGTATATGTATATGCATCATGTTGGATGTGGGATATGATCAGTTGGATCATGTATTTGTATATGTATATGTATCAGGTGGATACTTGTATGATCAGGTAGATCATGTATATGTATATGTATCAGGTGGATACTTGTATGATCAGGTAGATCATGTATTTGTATATGTATCAGGTGGATACTTGTATGATTAGGCTGATCATGTATGATGATATGTATCAGGTAGATACTTTGTATGCATCAGATGGATGAATTGTATGATCAGGATGATCATAGATGATGAGCTTCAGGATGTTTCTCCAGATGATACGCATAAGGTTGATGCTATAATGATGATCAAGTTGATGTGATGATGTACATCAGGATGATGTATGGTGTGTATCGGTTTGATAATCTGTGGCTGTGGAAAGGTTGTGCAGGTAGCATAGAAAATATCCTTTAAAAATCCAGACAGGTAGAGTGGTGTGCTCGTAATATCCTGGGATGCTCTATCGAGATCCAGACAAGTAGAACGGTTTGCTCGTAACATCCTGGGATGCTCTGAGTAGGTTTTGCTACAATTTTGCATAGAAAAGATCCTTTAAAATCCGGACAGGTAGAGCGGTGTGCTCGTAACATCCTGGGATGCTCTATCGAGAACTAGACAGGTAGAGCAATTTGCTTGTAACATCCTGGGATGCTCTGAGTAGGTTTTGTGAAAGTTCACATATAAAAGATCCTTTAAAATCTGGTCAGGTAGAGCAGTGTGCTCATAACAGCCTGGGATGCTCTATCAAGATCCAAACAAGTAGAGCGGTTTGCTCGTAACATCCTGGGATGCTCTAAGTAGGTTTTGTGAAGGTCAACATGTAAAAGATCCTGGGAGATCTGATAGGTTGAGCAGTGTGCTCGTAATCAGTACTGGGATGCTCTTTCTAGGTTTTATTGAGGCACGTAATCAATCTTGAGTATTCCACAGTATGTCCAGTGATGATGAAGACCTATAGGTGGTGGGACTACATCCAGTCTGAAAAAGGACTGGCTCTATAGAACTTCCTTTGACGAGTAGATCAGAGATTGATTGAGATAGTAGTAGCAGTGACGATGACAATGATTCAAGGACGATGATTCATTGATGATGATCCAGAGAAGAAGACTTGTGCCTGCAGATCTGTGTCGAGAAATACCTTCCTAGTTAAGAGGGAGTGTTGATGTATATGTAACTTCGAAATGTATTTCATCTATATTTATTGTACTCCTATAGAGATTTATTATTCCTCTATACAGAAGTGTCATCATTTGTATTGACAAGTTTCACAAGTGGTGTAACTTGCTGATGGGTTTTTAGACCACCTAGTAGAGGGGTCATCCCGGAATAATGTAACATGGGGTTATTAGACTGAGTTAGACGAGTCGGCCCCATAGGTTTATTAGGAATCATAGGACAAGTATAAATAGAGACCGAGAGATGTCTATTTCACTCATCTCATTACTCACTCTTCTATCACTCGGAAAGTGGTGCACATGTGAGGAGGAGGATCAACATCTAGGAGAAGACTATCTCTTGTACTTTGGTTGTATCATTGATCTCTCTATCTCTGAGGAAGTTGTGGGGTTTTTCACCTTAGGGTTTTCCCCATGGATACTCTGTGTGTCTATTGTCTCTTATGTTTTCCTCTTGTTGTGATTGACATGATTGACATGCTTGATATATTGATCCTAGAGTATATTGAATTAATGCTAAAAAATTAACAAATCAAATGAGGAGACAAACAATGTATTTTGTTTCTTACCTGTTTTACTATGATCTCAGAATCTCCATAGCATTCAATTATTTGGGCACCCATATCAATGGCATTCTTAAGTCCCTCGACTAGGGCCTCATACTCAACTACATTGTTGGTACACTCAAACTCAAGTCTGCAGGAAATCATATTTTTGGTCCCTTTTGGATCAATTATGACACAACCTACACCAAGTCCATCTTTAGATCTAGAGCCATCAAAAAATAGATTCCATGAATTCAAATCTATCCTAAAATTAGTATTTATATTGTATACATTATGTACAACAGTACCTGAGAATGGAACAGAAGTAAGATTGAGAATTTGGGATTGATTCTGGGCATTCTCAGTTGATGACAAATCCGCAGGCAGATCTCCAAAGAAAGTATCGAAAGTATAATGTTCCACATGTGAGCTAAAGTATGCAGCAGGCTCACTGGGATCATTTAACTATGTGACGATTTGTTTCATATAAGGTTCTCTGCTGATTTTAATTATGTTTGGTCTCCCATTGTAGGGAAGCCATAAGTGAGACCATTCAGTAGCAAAGTATCCCTTGAGATTTTATGACCAGTCTCTGCTCAACCACATGCCATACATTTCTGGGATGTCCACCACAATAATATCCACTGTCTGATGGATTCCGGGGTCATCTGATAGTGTTAAGAAGACATTTTTTAGTACTCCCACTACCCTAACTTTGGATCTATCAAGTTGGACAATTTGAGTAGGGAAGTACTCCACAGAGGCATTTGTTAAGTTTAAACCAAATAGACTAGCAAGATCACTGAAAGAAGCATAATCACAAGATAGACATAGATTTACCCTGGGAAACCCTCATGTGGTAGAAAACCCAGCAAAGCTTTCCTCAATAAGATGATCAACCAAAATACAAGATGTGCTCCCTCCTTCTTCACCTCCTTAGCAAATCTCCCAGACAAGTGCGCTACTTTTCTCAAGTGAGCAAGTGTGTCTAATGAGGAGTTCACCTCCTCTATTTATACTAACTCTCGACCAACAAAAATACCTAATGGGGCCGACCTCTCCTAGAGAAGTCTAATAACCCCTAAAATATAATCTCAGGGCCGACCCCCACATGGTGGGTCTAATAACCCTTGTTACCACAACACTTCGGAGGAATAAACATCTCCGGATACATAATAGAATCACCTTGGAGGTATGGAACATCTCCGGAATAAATAATAGACAAATATAATATTCTTAGAAGTTATAATATTCAACACCCCCCCTTAACGAGAAAGATATTATAATAACATATGTAGGAGCAACGAGTCATCGACTACATCATACATGATACATCTATATGTCAGCGGAAGCTTTCTTCAATTCATCATCATCAGTAACTTAACTAGTTACTGGAACATCAACATTGTCAGATATCATTTGATCATCAGCATCGTCATCACACGATCATTAGCATCGTCAACGTCATCATACGATCATCAGCATCGACATCACTTCGATCATCAGCATCGTCATTACACGATCATCAACATCGTCATTACACGATCATCAGCATCGTCATTACACGATCATCAGCATCGTCATTACACGATCATCAACATCGTCATCAGCATCATCATCATACGATCATCAACATCGTCATCAGCATTGTCATTACACGATCATCAGCATCGTCATCAGCATCATCATTACACGATCATCAGCATCGTCATCACACGATCATCAACATCGTCATCGTCGTCACACGATCATCAGCATCATCATCACACGATCATCATTTTACAGGGTGATCAATCCTGCTCTCTTTAGGACATAGGTCCATGGATGATGCAATCCAGTCATGTACATTTCGAACCGAAGTCCAGGGATGATCCAGTCCTATCATGTACCTTTTGAACTGAGGCTCAGGGATGATCCAGTCCTATCATGTACCTTTTGAACCGAAGCTCAGGGATGATCCAGTCCTATCATGTACCTTTTGAACCGAAGCTCAGGGACGATCCAGTCCTATCATGTACCTTTTGAACCGAAGCTCAGGGATGATCCAGTCCTATCATGTACCTTTTGAACTGAAGCTCAGGAATGATCCAGTCCTATCATGTACCTTTTGAACCAAAGCTCAGGGACGATCCAGTCCTATCATGTACCTTTTGAACCGAAGCTCAGGGACGATCCAGTCCTATCATGTACCTTTTGAACCGAAGCTCAGGGACAATCCAGTCCTACCATGTACCTTTTGAACCAAAGCTCAGGGACGATCTAGTCCTATCATGTACCTTTTGAACCGAAGCTCAGGGACGATCCAGTCCTATCATGTACCTTTTGAACCGAAGCTCAGGGACGATCCAGTCCTATCATGTACCTTTTGAACCGAAGCTCAGGGACGATCCAGTCCTATCATTCAATTCTCGGAGACCTCATGTCTACAGCTCAATTCACAGGACCAAAGTCTGAGGACGATCCAATCCCCTTACTTGTTAATTCAAAATTTTATTCTCGGAGACATCATGTCTACGGCTCAATTCACAAGACCAAAGTCTGAGGACGATCCAATCCCCTTACTTGTTCATTCAGGATTTTTGTTCTCGGAGACATCATGTCTACGGCTCAATTCATAGGACCAAAGTTCGAGGACGATCCAATCCCCTTACCTGTTCATTCAGGATTTTTGTTCTTGGAGACATCATGTCTATGGATCAATTCACAGGACCAAAGTCCGAGGATGATCCAATCCCCTTACCTGTTCATTCAGGATTTTTGTTCTCGGAGACATCATGTCTACGGCTCAACTTTAGGACTAAAATCCACAGATGATACAATCCTCTTACTCTCGGAGACATCTGTCTACGGATCACTTTAGGACTAAAGTCCACGGATGATACAATCCTCTCATGGGTACAAGTATCTTCATCCATACAAGTACAGATATCAACATATCAAGGCATCATGTATCCTCGTCATCAAAACATGTATCCTCATCATCAAAACATGTATATCAAAACATGTATCCTCATCATCAAAACATGTATTAGCATCTATCATCAAAAGCACGTATTATCATCAAAAGCATGTATTCTCACTAGTACATCTATCATCAAAAGCATGTATACATCTATCATCAAAGGCATGTATACATTTATCATCAAAAGCATGTATTCTCACTAATACATCTATCATCAAAAGCATGTATACATCTATCATCAAAAGCATGTATTCTCACTAATACATCTATCATCAAAAGTAAAAATATAAGAGTCCTAAATCTAAATAATTCTAAGTAACTAAGTGTAGTAAATAGGTAACCTCATCATTGATGAGACGGACTTGTTATTAGATACTATGCTACTCCCCCTTTCGAGGAGGGTCCTTTTTGAACTACACCAAGCTTGTCTCGGAAGTATTCAAACTTCACTCGAGACAGAGGTTTAGTCAAAATATCAGCAATCTAATCCTCAGTGCTTATATACTCGAGCTTGATAGCTCCTCTCTGCACCATATCTCGTATATAGAAGTATCGGATCTCAATGTGTTTTGACTTATCGTGGAACACAGGATTTTCAGTCATCTTAATGCAGCTTTGATTATCACACATAATCACAGTGGGATCCATTTCTAAGTCAAACACTCCAGATAATAGTTTCCGAAGCCATACTGCTTCACAGCTGGCAGAACAGGCAGCTATATATTCTGCTTCGGCAGTACTGAGGGCCACACTAGATTGTTTCTTGCTGAACCATGAAACCATAGCAGATCCAAGACCATAACATCCACCTGAAGTACTTTTTATGTCTGAGACACTACCTACCCAGTCAGAATCTGAGTAACCATGTAACCTGAGTTCATGACCTTCGAGATAATATAGACCAAAATCTAATGTACCTTTTAGGTACCTCATTACATGCTTTGCAGCTATTAAGTGAACCTTTCTAGGTTCTACTAAATACTGATTTAGGGTATTTACAGCAAAGCATATATCAGGCCTAGTATTTGTTAAATACATCAATGATCCAATGATTTGTCTATATAGAGTTATGTCCACTAATTCTGATGAATCATTAGCTAATAACTTCAAGTTGGAGTCCATGGGAGTGGCCATGGCTTTAAACTCCAACATATCAAATCTTTTGAGAATCTCCACAGTATACTTACCTTGATTTAGAAAGATTCCTTTTGATTCTTGCCATACTTCTAAGCCTAAGAAGTAGTGCATTAATCCGAGATCTTTCATCTCAAATTCTAAAGAAAGCTTCTTCTTGCTTTCAATAATTTGTTTCTCATTTCCAGTTAGAAATAGATCATCTACATATAACAACAATATAACTGGTTCATCATCCATCACTTTGAGATAAATATTGGGGTCAGCTTTACTTTTGGTAAAGACCATGCTTGTTAAGAAATTGTCAATCCTTCCGTACCAAGCCCTGGGTGCTTGCTTTAATCCATATAGTTCCTTTTTCAGTTTGCATACATGGGTCCTTCCGTCCTTGACCTCAAATCCTTGTGGTTGTTCTATGTATACTTCTTCTTCAATTACACCATTCAGAACTGTTGTCTTAACATCCATTTGGTGCAATTTCCACTTCATCATGGATGCAAGTGCCATGCTAGTTCTAATTGAAGTATACCTAGCAATTGGTGCAAATGTTTCTTCATAGTCAATTCCCTCTTTCTGAGAGAATCCTCTGGCTACAAATCTTGCCTTGTATTTTTCAATGCTACCATCTGCAGCATGTTTTATCTTGAAAATCCATTTGGAAGAAACCACACTTTTATCTTTTGGTTTGGGGACTATATCCCAAACATCATTTTTCATTATTGACTGATATTCCTTTGTCATTGCTTCTACCCATTCTTTCTTCTGAGCTGCCTCTTCATAGTTGGTAGGTAGTTGATCCACAAGATCACACATTAAGGCCATGTAGTTGGACACTAGCTTTGGTTTCTTTCTTTCTCTAGTGGAGCCTTTAGGAGCTCCATATCTTTCAGCCCCTTGAATAATGTCTCTAGCCCATGCTGGCCTTCTTTTCTTAGATAAGTATGTAATAGGAGGCTCTTGTGGTTCCAACATGTCATGATCCTCTGGAGAATTATCTTCAGGAATGGGCACAGCCTCTGTGATTATGGGAGATGTATTTTCTTCATAGATTTCTTCAAGTTGGCACTTTCTGGATTTCTTGAGAGCTACTTCTTCATCAAATGTTACATCTCTACTTATTTCTATGTGATGAAAACCTGGAATGTAAATTCTGAAGGCTTTGGATGATTCACAATAGCCAACAAAAATTCCCTTCTTACCAGAAGGGTCCAACTTGGTTCTCTTTTCTTTTGGAATGTGAATGTACACAGGACACCCAAATATTTTAAGATGACTTACCTCAGGCTTCTTTCCTGTAAACACTTCTTCTGGAGTTTTGAAATCAAGAGCACTATGAGATAATCTATTTTGCACATATACTGTTGTCTTGGCTGCTTCAGCCCATAGATACATGGGAAGATCTTGGTCATGTATCATAGTCTTCACAGCTTCCATGATTGTTCTATTTTTCCTTTCAGCCACCCCATTTTGTTGGGGATTGTAGGGAGTAGTTAGTTCCCTTTTAATTCCATCTTCTTTACAAAAGTCTTCAAATTCCTTTGAGGTAAATTCTCCGCCATTATCTGTTCTGAGAATTCTGATTCTCTTTTCTGATAAATTTTCTATTAGATCCTTGAACTCTTTGAATTTTCTAAAGACTTCATTCTTACCTTTCAGGAAGTATATCCAAGTTTTCCTTGAAAAGTCATCAATGAATGAAAGATAGTATTCAAACCCACTTAGAGAAGTAGTGGGCATTGGTCCACATACATCTGAGTGTATTAGCTCCAAAATGTTCTTAGTCTTTGTTTCACTCTTTGGAAAGGGGTTCTTGATATTTTTCTGTTTCTTACATCCTTTACATGAGCCATCATGATCAGCTTTCAAATCTGGTAATCCTATGACTACCTTGCTTACATAGGGTAAGGCTTTATAGTTGATGTGAGCTAATATTCTATGCCATAGCTCACTGGGGCTAGAGATCTCATGAGCAAGGGAAACTTCTGGATGACCCTTGAGCTTATAGAGACCTCCTTCTTCTTCACCAATGACAATTGCATCTTTAATTGTCTTACCTTTGGACCACATGAGTACTTGTCCATCTATGAAATCCACTCTAAAACCTTTCTTATCTAGTGCTGAGATAGAGAGTAGGTTCTTCTTTAAACCTGGTACATATAAGATGTCTTTCATCTTCAAAGGTGTTCCAGAATCTAGCTTGTAGCTAACTTCACCAATTCCTTTGATGGGATATTGGTAGTCATCTCCTAGAGATACCTTTTGTGTAGAAGACTTTTCTTCAAGATTTGAGAAAGTCTTTCTTTGACCTGTCATGTGCTTAGAAGCACCATTGTCAATGAGCCATGTATCTTCTCCAGGAGATATAGATCCAGAGAGTGTAGAGAATATGACATATTCTTCTGGATCTTCTTTCTTCACTTTATATCTTTTCTTTCTAGGATTTACCTCTACCTCTTCTTCTTCTTCTTCTTCTTCTTCTTCTTCACTATCATTTTCTGCCATATGAGCATGGTGTCTTTTGTGAAAAAACTTCTTCTTTTATGAAGGACAAAATCTGGAGATGTGTCTTAGTTTATGACAACTGTAGCATTCGACTGTGGAAAGATCTCTTGCTGGATTGGGTCCTTTTTCTCTTTTTAGGTCGAGAGAAGTGTTGAGATCTTTTGTGGTCAACTTTCTTGAGATGACCCATTCTTCTTCTTTTGGTATGGGTGGCCAAAGCTTGGTCATCTTCTTTGAGAAGAGATTCTCTGTTGGCTACCCTAGCTTCTTCTTGAACACAATCCTCCCATACTATATCAAACTTCATGCTCTCTTTTTTGGCACACATGGTTTGTATGAATGATTCCCAAGGTCTAGTGAGACCATTGAGAACAGTCATCACAAGTTCATCCTCATCAAGAGTATCACCAATTGCATCTAGTTGCTCCTTGATTTGTGAGACCCTTGAGAAGTAGTCTTGAATGGATTCTCCTTTGTGAATCTTGGTACTCTTCAATTGAGTCCTTAGGTTCATCTTCCTATTGATGTTCTTTCCTTCATACATTCTTCCTAGGGCATCATACATTTCCTTTGGAATCTTCTTGGAGGCCACTTGGGGAATCAAGTGGTCTTTAATAGAATCAGCTATGATTCTCTTTTCCCTAATCAAATCCTTCCTATGCTTTTCTTTGGCTTCATCTCCTTTTGGTTCTTCAACTTCATCCTTGATATAATGAGCAAGATCATTCTCTTCAAGAATGAGACCAATTCTGTATTTCCATGCCCGAAAATTCTCTATACCTTCTAGCTTGTCTTCAAGCTTACTATCTGAAGCCATCTTATCTTGGGGGAGTCCAAGAGACAGAGTAGACTTACCTGAAAAGTTACCTTTTATTTTTCCGGAACCTGAGACAGAATTTTATCGCACTTTTGGTAGAATTAGGGTTTGACTTTCTCGGAGTTCTACCCAACCAAAAAGTTCGATCTAGGGATCAAAATATTTGTCTTGAGAAGGGCTATCCAGCCATGTAATTAGATTTCAACAATACCAACTTTCTGCTGACACCAATTTCTGGTTTATCGCACTTTTGGTAGAATTAGGGTTTGACTTTTCCGGAGTTCTACCCAACCAAAAATTTCTATCTAGGGCTCAAAAGATTTGTCTTGAGAAGGGCTATCTAGCCATGTAATCAGATTTCAACAATACTAACTTTCTGCTGAAACCAATTTCTGGTTTATCGCACTTTTGGTAGAATTAGGGTTTGACTTTACCGAAGTTCTACCCAACCAAAAAGTTCGATATAGGGCTCAAAACATTGGTCTTGAGAAGAGATATCCATCCATGTAATCAGATTTCAATAATACCAAATTTTTGTTGAAACCCTAAACTTCACCGGAGAGAGAGAGAGAGAGATTCTTACCTTGTGAAAGATGTCTTATTTAGTCTAGCTCTGATACCATGTTAAGTTTAAACCAAATAGACTAGAAAGATCACTGAAATGAGCATAATCACAAGATAGACACAGATTTACCCTGGGAAACCCTCATGGGGTAGAAAACCCAGCAAAGCTTTCCTCAATAAGATGATCAACCAAAATACAAGATGTGCTCCCTCCTTCTTCACCTCCTTAGCAAATCTCCCAGACAAGTGTGCTACTTTTCTCAAATGAGCAAGTGTGTCTAATGAGGAGTTCACCTCCTCTATTTATACTAACTCCCGACCAACAAAAATACCTAATGGGGCCGACCTCTCCTGGAGAAGTCTAATAACCCCTAAAATATAATCTCAAGGTCGACCCCCACATGGTGGGTCTAATAACCCTTGTTACCACAACACCTCGGAGGAATAAACATCTCCGGATACATAATAGAATCACCTCGGAGGTATGGAACATCTTCAGAATAAATAATAGACAAATATAATATTCTTAGAAGTTACAATATTCAACAGCATTCAACTTCTTGCAGACAAATAGAGGCATCACATTTGATGAAGCCCCTGAATCTATCATACAATTATGGACATTTCTATTAAAGACTTCAAAAGTTAGCAAGAAAGGAGGTGTCTTCTTGCTACCTGGTTTTTTATTTCCAGGTTTGGAGTAGGTTTCCAAATTATTATTCTGATCCTCCCTGGGTTTGTTGACAATCATACTTTTGGGCAGACTGTCTCTCATTGTAGGGATTTTCAAAAGTTCAAAAAGAGAAATATTGGCTTTTACTCTTTTCAAATCCTCAATCAGGTTGTATTCTATTTTAGGAATTAAAGTGTCCTTATGTGTTGGTGCTTTACCTCTATTCGGTGTGGGTTTTGAAGTGGAAGCTTCTTGCGTGGGATGTACCTTGCTCCTTGTGCTATAGGGGTGTTGGACATTAAAGACAGCCTCGGGCTCATCTTCTTCCTCAGCCATAGGGAGTTCTGAGAAGAAGCTAATTGTGTTTATCTGTTGATCTTCTACTTCATCTGGTGGTTCAGGATCTTGATTCTCTTGTGGGTTCTCATCTGGGTGATTAGGAGAATTATGTGATTATGAAACCAAATCTTTGAAGATGGAAAGAATTTATTTAGATTTCAATCCTTCATCGAGATTAGGTGGGACTTGGTTTTGGGGAGGTTGATAAGGTCTTCTGAAAGGTTGTCTATTGAATCCCTTGTTATTGTTCTGGTTTTCTGTGTTGCTTTTCTTCAAGTCTACCATTTCATTTGAGATTTTTTGGAGAAGCTTCTTCATGTCATTCATCTCAAATGGGTCTTTGTTTTGCACTGTGGTTTTTGGAGGAATTTCTTGCTTTCTTTTGGAGGTGGTGGGATGTTCTGCTGAGGCATCATGGTTGTCTTTCAAACAGTATATATCTTTTTCAACTTGGATAGCCTCAACAAAGACCTCCTGCAAGTTTTCTTTTCATGCCCTTTTTACCCACATAGAAATGGGAACCGGTAAGCCTTTAACATAATAAGCAACTAGCAATTCTTCGGCAGGAAGAACTGTAGTAGGAATTATATTTTTCAAGTATGAAAACCTTTGATTGTAATCTTTAACTCTTTCTTTGCATCTCATTTTCATTGAGGACAAGTCTATAACCAAGTCTTTTGGAGTCTTGTCATCTCTAAACTTTTGTATAAACATTTTTTCAAAGTCATCCCATGAAGAGATAGATCTAGCTTCTAGGGCAAAGTACCAAGTGGAATATTTTCCATGGAAAGTATAAGGAAACAATCTACAGACTACATCTTCATGAATGACATTCCTAAGTCTAATTTCCTACATGAAAGTTTTGATATGATCAAGGGAAAGTGATTTCTCATCAGGATCAAACTTGGGTAGCCACTTTTCAGGGTTCTTAGGGAGTCTGTGTTGGTCTCCAATTATAAACACAGCATCTTGGTCTAGCCAGGGTTTGTACCTTCAGCCATGGGTATGTCTTCTGAAGAAGAATTGGATTCTGACTCACTTTGTGATGACTCGTCAAATGAGGACGATGAAGATGAAGGAGGCGTTGGTTTTGTTCCACCTGTGGCAACGTTTGGTTGGTATCGTTATGATTCTCTGAATAATATATCAAGATTGAAATTGGGGAGCAGATTGTGGCGAGGTGAATTATGTTGTTCAGGGTTTCGGTGATTTGAATTTTGATTATCTAAGTTATTAGGTTGCATATCGGTGTTCTGGTGATGAATTGCTACTAGTCCCTGATTACGCTCTTCAACGATCCTTCGTTGTAACCTAGAAACACTATCAGAAGAACCTTTCAGTATTTGTTCAAGTGTGAGGGGTCCCTAGTGGGTGATACAAAAATAATGTCGTCCCTTCTAGTTTCCTACTCTATCACAAGGGTAGTAGGAACGGTGTTTGTTGTTAAATTTTTCAGCATTTAATTCAATCTTATCTAGGATCTTAACTGAGAGAACAACATGTAAAGCATATCAAACACAAGAGACAAGAGACACAAAGCATTTCACCAGGGAAAACCAATAAGGTGAAAAACCCTGCAACTTCCTCAGAGATAGAATGAGCATCAATACAAAGATCCCAAAGATCAAACCCCACAATAAGAGATATTCTCCTAGAAGCTCCTCCTCCTCCACTTATGCACACTCCTCCTCTCTCTCACTAATGGGAAGTGAGTGAGTGTGTGAATGAATAGAATGAGAGAGACACACTCTCTATTTATACAATGAATTGACTTAACTTTTACTCTAACTGGGCCGAACTCCCTTAGGAAAGTCTAATAACCCATTACCACTTGTTACTGGGCCGACCCCACTAAGGTGGTCTAATAACCCTTTAACCCACATGAATCATACAAGGCTGACCCCACCAAGGTGGTCTAATAACCCATCAAATACAAATGATGACACTTACAATGTAAATTGCGACACTTGCAAATACAAATGATGACACTTACAATGTAAATTGCGACACTTGCAAATACAAATGACGACACTTCCAATCGGAGGAATAATACATCTCCGTTGGGGATACAATAAAGTACAAATGTAATACATACAATATACAAGTGAATATCTTCCGAAGTTACAAATACATCAAAAATCCCTCTTAACTAGGAAGGTATTCTCTTGACACCAGTCATCAATACATATAGGCACAAGTCCTCAATACTTGAGCTAGATCATCGTCATTGGATCATTGGAGTATCATTATCACTGCTGGTGTACTTTTCATCTTGATCACTGGTGCTATCTCTCAATTCTTCTCTCCATAGGAAGTTCCATAGAGCTAGCCATTTTTCATGCTGGATGTAGGCCTAGCCTCCTATAGGTCTTCATCATCTTTGCGAGCTAGCCATCCTGTGGAATCCTCAGGACTGATTATGTGCGTCAACAAAACCTCGAAAGAGCATCCCAGATGCAACATACCCCTTTGCTGAAAACATTTTATGTTTGAAGAAGACATTATCTTAACTTTTATTGTAAATTTTTATATTTGGACAAGTGTCCAAGGATGACTGTAATTGCACAATAATATTATTTAAATAAATAAAATAGGAGACACTCACCCAAGGAGAGTTGTTAAAAGAGTGTTTACTGACCCACTAGGTGGAATGGAATCTAGGGTAGAAGGAAACGGAAAAATGGCAACATCATGAGGCAAGTAACTAGTTGCTGGTATGGGACAACTCCCTTGAATTGTGGTCATAGTGCCCTAAACGATGGGACTGGAGCTTGAGCCTCATTTATTGAAAACTGACCACTAAAGACCTAGGCAATCTTTTTAAGAGCCATCGAATTTTGGACTAAGGTTCATCACTTTTCCTGACGATGAAACTTACCTTGTGGTTCTGTTGTATGCACACAAGAGATTCGATGAGGGGAAATGCTATGTTTTTTATCATGGTGTAAGTCTGCCTTGTTTACTGCTGAGTGTAGAGATTGAGGTTTTGGCAAGTCTCTATTGATTGCTGGTTATACAAAGTTGAGTGCCTTACTTCTACACAGAGTTCATCTACCTAGTGGTTCAGTAAATAGGCTCGGGGGTCCAAAGGAGGCAAGTAGATTGGCTGCTTCTTCTAGAAAAAAGGTTGGGAGGAACATGCCTCCTTGGTTGTTTGTCCATCCTATCTACAGTTATAGGTTCTACTTGTTATTTCAGCCTCTAAGTAGTTAATTTACTTTCTGTAAATGTTGATTTAATAGTCTTTAGCTACTAGTGATAATGCAGAAGTTTAAGTGTGATTTTCTGATCTGTTAGAATTTTATAGACTACTAAATATAATTATGAAATGATAGAATAAATGCCTTCTTTGTATTTTTCCCCATACTGTTGTATGTATAGTACTCTAGTACAGAGAAGGAGAATTAAGATAGATAAATGATAGGCAGAATGTAGAATGAATGAATAGACTAATATTGTTTTGTTTCCTTAATATAACTCAGTTATATTCTGTAACATAAATTATATATGTCTAGACTCAGGAATTATTACAACATTTCATATGATAGGCACTATAATATTTCTTTTACATAGAAATAGAAGTAAGCATTTCATCTCTGTATGAAACCTAGGGTTTTCATTTTAGGTTATTTATTTCCATATAGAAGATATATGCTATGTATTCTCTTATCATTCTTTTCAAACACTATAGTGTTATAATTTCACTTTATTTCTTTCATCAACATTCATGAAATATAACAGCTGCAAAATATACATTACTAATTACACAAAACTGCTACCAAGTATTTATATCTTTAAAACAGAACTTTATCGATTGCAAACAATAGCATGGTTGTATAGTACTATCTCATCCTCAATATTCACATCTTTTATTTCATTTTAAATATCAAATCAATTACTAGCATTCATGACCAAAAACATCTATCTTTACAAACAAGGCAAACGGTATCGATTAACACCTACAACATCATTACCTTAAACACTTAAAACACAGAATAAGTCTGGAATGAACGAATACACTATTATTGATAGAACCCTAGTCTTTTGTGTTATAACATTTTAGTACTCATTCAAACTATCGAACCAAATAGTTTATCCAAGACTAAGTTCGACCTTTTAGAAGGCATTTATTTACATAACAGTTATGGGTTTGAAACCCTTATCACTCTATATATTACAATGTATCAATACCAGTAAACAAAACCTTTTCTAAACATAGATTTTTTTAAAGAAAACAAGGTTGATATGTTACTATAGTAAAATCAACTGCCATCGATACTATACATCTTTACAAATAGAACTGATTTTATAATTTGAGGAAACAAGCCTTATGGCTTTCAACATTTTTTTAAACATAGCAACATTACATTCACGTGCCAAACCAAGGGTTCGAAGTTGGAAACAACCCCTTACATGAAAACGAAGTAGACAATAGGGTTTAAGGTTTTCTAGAAACAAGACATTAACCTTTAGCTCTCGGCTAGGGACAGTACAGGACAATTCTTAGAGATAAACATTTAATGCAGGACCTAGAGCATTGCTTACAACCATAATTGTATCAGAACTGTCTTCCCATTAAAATGACTGAGGGTTTTAACCTCTCAAAAACTATTACATTCAACAAGAAATTCTACAGCAAAACACTATCAGTGCTAACATCAACATATGATTGTTACCTTCCCCACCCAAGTTCAAATCTCACTTTTGGTTTGTTCTTAGGGAATAAAACCAAACCCACTTCTCACAAACCCACGTGCACCTTAAAACCATGTGCGGTTTCACTTCTTACTTTTACTTTTTACTTTTACTCACTTCTAAACTTTACTTTTACTTTTTTTTTTCCTTTTCACTTCTTCTCACTTGTTTTTTATTTATTTCTATATTCTATTTTCTTCTTTTTTACTTGTCTTTCTTTTCTTCTTTTTATTTTCTTTTACTTTTTCCTTTTTATTTCTTTCTCTTTTTCTTTTTTTCTTTTTTTTACTTCTTTGGGCCACGGGCCTGGTTTTGGACAAGATCCTAGATTGGTGGCTACAAGCCTTGCTCTGATACCAAATGCGGTGAACGAATCTGTTCACTAAGTTAATAGTCAAATCCGACTCTCATATTGAATAATAGATAAGAATAATATATTTGATGATATAAAGATGATGTCTTTTACAAGATAGACTTTCCCGTATTTATAATTGTTTAAAGGGTGTCTAATGCAACTCTTCATAAAGAGTTACACCATTTCACTTATTAATTATATTATTATATTATTCTTGTTTGTTGTTATTATTATATATATATATATATATATATATATATAAATATATATATATATATATATATATATATGTTGATGTTTATTTTATTATTATTTTATTCATAGCAAGAGCTCATCAACTTTCCATTCATCTTTTGGAATACAAACAGTAGCACAGTGACCAAATTTATCCAAACCCCAACCTATCGGCTAACACCAAACAATGAACAGTAGTTGCCAAGAGCAATCTATGGGGAAACCACCGAAGCTTACCAGTTGACGGAGCAACATTACCATGAAAGCTTTAACCAAAACTAACACACAGTTGTGAAGTACCTGCCATAAAACCAATCAAGGGTTAAAAGGATGCATTACAAAACCTTGAAAACATGTAATAGACAACAATACATTCTAGGAACGAAGACATTACCTTCACAAAAGAAACTATGATTCGAAGATGATTACACCTGCAACCGACAAGAATCCTAAGCCTTTCGAGCTACCAAACCAGTGCAGATAAACCTCACTACATGACTCGGCTCTAAGAGCTAAGTTATACAGTCACAGGTCTTGCTATCGAGACCCAGGAGGTGCCTTCACACTCTGTTAGCAAACCCTACAACCTCGCAGGCATGTCGGCCTCTCCACCAAGCTACCAGTAACACCAAATGAACGCCAAAGAACAACCTCGACGAAGATGTAGTGGAAAGACTAGGGTTTAAGTCCCAAACCCGAGGTATTACAAGATCAACGAAAGAGATCTTGCCATCGAGGCACAAAAAATTTCAAAGCACCAACTGCATTAAAAACCACATTTATTACCACCTCCACCATGGCAACCAACTCAGCTTATTGATAGGTCCAACATTGTACAACTTGACGAGGTGGTATTACATTCATAAAGTTTTCACATGACTCTATCCACGATAGCTGCCACCGATGAATTCCACTAAGTGGTAGATAGAAGATTTAATGCTGATCTTGAACACGAGTGCCTGCCAACATTTAAACCACTAAGGCATCAATACCATGCTCGTAATTGAATTTGGCACAAAGGTTATGACTGCAAACATATAATACTATGAGTCTTTAGTTTCAATCTTTTCGTATCATATCAACAACCATCAAGCTTAGGTTTTAAGTTATCACAAGTCCATAGTACTTATAGCCTATTATCTCATCATCGTATATAGTTACACCTAATAAGAAATGCATGGTATTGCATATAGTTTACACATTGGGAAATGCATAGAATTGCATATAGTCCATATACTATAGGAATAGTATGGCATTGCATTTAGTTTACATACCATAGAAATGCACAATGTTGGCATATAGTTTATGTTTCACAATTACACTCATTTTACAATATATGTGTTGTCACAAATCCTTGTATAAGGGCTAAAGGCTATTTCATCATTAAGATATAGTGATTATATCAATACTCTAAACATTATAAATCTATCACATAAGTAAGGGCATGAAGTTGATATAATTCATGACCTTAGACTTAGTCAAGTTACTATTTACATTTTGTTATTTAGGTTATGTATATGATGTATAGGAACGTAAGAAGTTCACAGGATTATAATAATAGCATTAGAGTTAGAATAGAATCTAATTTATAGCTCCTTGTTACATGTTGATATTGCTAAGGTGGTATTGTAACCTCCTAATATATCAAGCTAACATTCCAATACTTTCATTATCATACAATTAATCCAGTTTACAAACAACTTAAAGTATGAATGAAGATCAAATTGGAAGATCTCACCAGAAAATACTCCAAGGTTAACTCTAAAAATATCGAAGACTAACTGAAACAAATTTAGGAACTCTTATGATTACACTTCGAAAACATTAGTGCTCTTACCTGTAATCTGCGAAAAGGAAGGTTCAAATGCTTTAGCATAAATGATAAGTAAGCTTCAGGGTACCCATGGGACCCCTTCACCATCAAAGAGAAGAACAAACATTTAACACTTACAAACATTAGCAATTGTTATGCATTGACTAAGTAATCTAAAAAGTACAGCTAAGACAGGAAAACAATCAATAGCATCTAAATGTAGATTTAATTTCATCTCTTATCATGTCGCAAAATAATATATTTATGATAATTACAAACATTTATTACAGCATGACGACATAGAAACATTTTATATAATTCCACATAGCAAAATACAGTATTTAATGCTACGTTGAAAAATTTTAAATTTTTGTGAATTTTTGGGATGTTACATGTGGCATCAGAGCACGAGTTCAAACTCTAGGCCTGAAATAGGCTCACGCGCGCAAAAACAGAAGACTTAGTTACTGACTTTATTTAATTTTGTTTATGTACAGAACAGTTTGACGTTTAAATTGTAGGTATGGATATATTGGAAAAATCAGCAGAGGATAGATCTCCTCATCATTATGAACATAATAACAATGCACATAATAATGGTAATGAAGGAATTTACATAGAGTTAAATAATCAATCTTCTCAACTACTACGTACTGTAAAAGATTTAAAATATGAAATAAGAACTATTAAAGAAGGGAATGAATGAATTATGAAGGCACGGGAAGAGTTAAATCAGATTTTAATGGTAAACTACCGAAATGAGGAAAGAGGAAGGAAATCATAAGTAAATTATGATTCTGGTACAATGTCTCACAAACATAAAAGTAAGAAAGCAAAGAATGGTAAAAGTAATAGTTACTCTTCATCTGAATCTAATCAAAGTAATTGTAATTCTGATCAGGACAATAGTGACAGTGATTGTTGTTCTAAGAAGAGGAAGCATAAGCATCATGAACAAATTACTGGAGAATTTAAAAAGATAAAGACACCAACTTTTAATGGCGAAAATGAAAAGGGGGAGGCAGCTGAAGCATGCCTGTCTGGAATGAAGAAGTATTTTCATATTTATAATTACTCATCTCAATTGAAAGCTAAGATGGCCATATATAATCTGACCGGGAGGGAAGATATTTGGGGGCAAGAGTTAAAAATCTTAAGGATAAAGACTTAAAATGGAGAACATTTAAGAACACATTTAAGAAAAAGTTTTTATCTGAACAGTACTACGAAGATAAGTCAAAAGAGTTTTATGATTTAAAGATGGGTTCAATGACCATGAAGGAGTTATGTAGCAAGTTTCTTAGCTTGTTAAGTTATGTCCCTTACCTAGCTGGAGAGAAACCTAAGATACAAAGGTTTCTAAGCTATTTACCCTTCCACATAAAGTGTTAATTTGTTTATCATTAATTCAATATACTCTAGGATCTTTATTGAGAGAATAATGTGTACAACATATCAAGTATAACGATGCATATCAATCACACCAAGAAACCACATGAGACAATAGACAGACAGATTTTCACTAGGGAAAACCATAAATGTGAAAAACCCCACAACTTCCTCAGAGATAGAAAGAGAAATGATGCAACCAAAGTACAAGAGATAGTCTTTTCCTAGCAGCTGATCCTCCTCCTCACATGTGCACCACTTTCCGACTGATAGAAGAGTGAGTAATGAGATGATCAAATAGAGATCTCCCGATCTCTATTTATACGTGTCATGTCCTACCCAATAAACCAGTGGGGCCGACTTGTCTATCTCGGCCTAATAACCCATGGTTAACTTAATCAGGGCCGACCCCACACATGGTGGTCTAATAACCCATTGACAAGTTACGACACTTGCGACACTTGTCAATACAAATGACGACACTTCTGTATAGAGGAATAATAACATCTCTATAGGAGTACAATATACATACATAGGTGAAATACATTCCGAAGTTACATATACATCAACACTCCCTCTTAACTAGGAAGGTATTTCTCGACACAGATCTGCTAGCACAAGTCTTCTTCTCTGGATCATCGTCATAGAATCATCGTCATCATCATCGCTGCTACTATCTCAATCAATCTCTGAATCTACTTGTCATAGGAAGTTCTACAGAGCCATTCATTTTTCATACTAGATGTAGGCCCACCACTTGTAGGTCTTCATTATCACTGGCCATACTATGGAATCCTCAGGACTTATTACGTGTGTCACAAAACCTGGCTGTAGTATCCCAGGATATTACGAGCACACGGCTCTACTTGTCAGATATCCCAGGAGCATATTACATGTGACCCACCACAAAACCTAGCTATAGCATCCTAGGCTATTACGACCACACAACTCTACCTATCGGATCTCCCATGAGCATATTACATGTGGTCTCACCACAAAACCTTGCAAGAGCATCCCAGGATGTTACGAGCACACAGCTCTACCTGTCGGATCTCCCAAGGACACATTACATGTGGTCATGGCAAAACCTTGCAAGAGAATCCCAGACTGTTAGGAGCACACAGCTCTACCTGTTGGATCTCCTAAGGACACATTACATGCCATAGGAAAAAACTTCGAAAGAGCATCCCAGGCTGTTATGAGCACATAGCTCTACCTGTCAGTTCTCCCAGGGCACTATTATATGTCCTCCCAGAGCAATTCCTCGAAAGAGCATCTCAGGCTGTTACAAGCACACAGCTCTACCTGTTGGATCTCCCAGTTCTTCTTATATGCTCATCTACACAACCTATCCACGGCCACAGAGTATCAACTTGATACTCACCATACATCATCATGATGTACATCATCACATGATCAACCTGATCATCATCACTGCATCGTCCTGATGCATGTCATCTGGAGCAACATCCTGAAGCTCATCATCCATGATCATCCTAATCATATAATGCATCCACCTGATGCATACCAAGTATCTACCTGATACATATCATCATACATGATCCACCTGATCATACAATGTATCCACCTGATACATACATAGATACATGATCCACCTGATCACACGATGTATTCACCTGATATATATCAACATACATGATCTACCTGATCATACAACGTATCCACATGATACATATACAGATACATCGTCCAATCATCCAACATGATGCACATACATATACATGATCCAACTGATCATAACAAGCATCCAACATGATGCATATACAAATATATCAAGCATCCAACATGATGCATATACATACACATGATCCAACTGATCATATCCAACATCCAACATGATGCATATACAGAGCAGTAACCAGAGCATCATCCTGATGCTCATCATCCAGTGCTTACATCCACAGCCATGGAAGGATCCTCCTCTCACCATGCTAGGAATGGCTCCTGCAAATGTGTCCATCACTTCTTCCTTGAAGTGTCATCAATATGAAGAACACCAAGCCTCTCTCTGAAGTACTCGAACTTCACTCTGGATAGTGGCTTCGTCAGCACATCTGCAACCTGCTCATCCATCGCAACATATAGGAGCTTCACTGCTCCTCTTTGCACCATATCCCTGATATAGTGATATTTGATCTCTCTGTGCTTCGACCTGTTGTGGAACACCGGTTTCCCAGACAACTTTACACAACTCTAGTTGTCACAAAAGATACCAGTAGCCTCCAGTGGGAGATCAAATAACTTAGACAGTAGCTTCCAAAGCCATACTGCCTCATAACTAGCCGAACAAGCTGCAACATACTCTGCCTCGACTGTACTCAGTGCTACGCAGGACTGCTTCCTGCTAAACCAAGAGATCACACCTGATCCCATACTGAAGCAGCACCCAGAAGTGCTCTTCCTATCTACAGCACTGCCTGCGCAGTCCAAATCAACATAACCCTGCAGGTTAAAATTTTGATTCGCATCATACTTGAGCCCATAGTCAATTGTACCCTTTAGGTACCTCAGAATATGCTTTACAACAACCAGGTGAACACCTCTTGGATCCATCAGGAACTGGCTCAATGTGTTCACTACAAAGAAAATATCTGGTCTAGTGTTCGTCGGGTACATCAAGGACCCAGTCATCTGACGATACACAGTCACATCAACCAGATCAGATGAAGCATCACACAGAAGCTTCAGGTTCAATGCCATAGGTGTGGCCATGGCCTTGCAGTCCATCATCCTGAACCTCTTCAGGATCTCTACTGCATACTTCCCTTGTCCAAGAAAGATCTCATATGTACTCTGCCACACCTCTATGTCTAGAAAAATAGTGCATCATCCCCAAGTCCTTCATCTCGAACTCGGCAGCAAGCTTCCTCTTGGTCTCAAAAATCAAACTATATTCTCCTGTAACAAACAGGTCATCCACATACAGAAGTAGTATCACTGGATTGCCTTCCTCAACCTTGTAGTAAAGGTTGGAATCTGCTTTACTCTTAGTAAATCCCAAACTAGATAGAAATTTGTCCATCCTACCATACCAAGTCCTAGCAGCTTGCTTCAAGCCATACAAGGATTTCTTCAACCTGCACACATATGACTTCTTGTCAGATGTCTCAAAACCAAGTGGCTACTCCACATACACTTCCTCTTCGACTACACCATTCAAGAAAGTTGTCTTGACATCCATCTAGTGTATCTTTCATTTCATCACTGCAGCCAGAGCAAGTACTAATCTAATGGAAGTGTATCTAGATACAGGTGCAAAAGTCTTTTCATAGTCTATCCCCTCTTTCTGGGAGAAGCCATGAGCTACAAATCTCACTTTGTATTTCTCTATGTTGCCATCTGTAGTATGCTTGATCTTGTACATCCACTTGGAAGTCACAACAGACTTCCCTTCAGGTCTTTGGACTACATTCCAAACATCATTCTTCATGATCGAATGGTATTCCTCGACCATGGCATCCTTCCATTATTTCTTTTCCACTGCTTCTTCATAACTGGAAGGTTCTTTGTTCATAATGTCATAGAGTCAGGCAACATAACTAGTGTGAGATCTAGTTCTCTTCCTTGCTCCGTGTTCTTCTTTTGGAATGCCATACCTTTCTACGTCTTGAATGAGCTCTCTAGCCCATGCAGGTTTGCTCTTGTGAGAGTCCTTCTCATGGGGTGGATCTATAGGTTCTTGTGGATCTTCAATTTCACGATCTGCTTCTAGAATTGATTCAGTCATGGTGGTATCTTGAAATCTGGTTTCCTTTGGTTCTTCATGATCTTCAATAGGTGCCTTCCTTGATTTGATGAAGGCTGAGTTTTCATCAAATGTTACATCCCTGCTGACATCAATCTTCTTGAACCCTGGAAAGTATATTCTGTAAGCCTTCGAGATTTCACTGTACCCCACAAAGATGCCCTTCTTTCCTGAAGGATCTAGTTTTCTCCTCTTTTCATTTGGGACATGAGTATATACTGGACAATCGAATATTCTGAGATGGTTGATCTCAGGTTTCTTACCAGAGATAGAAGACCTCTTCTAGTGTCTTGTTATCCAATATCTTGTGAGGTGTTCTGTTCTGTACATACACAGCTATCCTAGCTACTTCTGCCCATAGATACATAGGCAGATCCTAGTCATGCAACATTTCCTGTGCTGCCTCCATGATTGTTCTATTCTTTCTTTCTGCAACTCCATTCTATTGTGGATTTTAGGGATCAGTCAACTCCCTCTTAATCCCCGAATCACTGCATAGTTTCTTGAAATCACCTGAAGTGAATTCTCCACCATTGTCAGATTTGAAGGTCTTGATCTTCTTATCAGTTTGATTTTCCATCAAGGTTTTGAATTCTTTGAACTTATCAAATACTTCATCTTTGTTCTTTAAGAAGTAGACCCAAGTCTTTCTAGAGAAATCACCAATGAAAGAGACATAGTATACGAAATCACCAATGAAAGAGACATAGTATACATACCCACTCAGAGAAATGGATGACATCGGATCGCATACATCAGAGTGGATAATTTCCAAGATTCCTTTTGCTTTGCTTTCACTACTTGGAAATGCCTTCTTAATGTTCTTTCCTTTTTCACATCCTTTGCAAACACCTTCATGCTTTGACTTGATTTCGGGAAGACCCACTACAACTTTGCTTGCAATTGGTAGTGCTCTATAGTGCACATGTGCAAGCCTTCTATGCCAAAGCTCACTTGGCTCCATGGATTCATGTACCATGGCATGTTCAGGTTGTCCCTTCAATTTGTACAATCCTCCCTCTTGCTCTCCAATCACCACTACATCATCTAGAGATTTACCCTTTGGCCACATTAGGACTTGGCCATCTACAAATGCAACCCTCATGCCTTTTGCATCCAATGTTGATATGGAAAGCTGGTTCTTCTTAAGACTAGGTACATATAGAACATCTTTCATCTTCAAAGACTTCCTAGAGTCTAGGTTGTAGGAGGCTTCACCACTTCTTTTGATAGGGTATTGATAGTCATCCCCAAGTTTCACCTTATGGGGTGACTCATGTTCAGATAGATTTGCAAAAGATTCTTTAAACCCAGTCATGGGTTTGGAAGCCCCACTATCAATAATCCAATCATTACATCCATGAGAGCGGATATTAGAACATATTCATCTTCACTTGATGAATCATCACTTTCTGCCCTAACCTTCTTCTTTGGAGGTTCATCATCCTCAGCAGCATTAGCATGGTACCTTCTTTTGCTGCCCTTCTTCTTCTTGTTGAATTTGTTGTTGTCCTTTTTGTTCTTGGGACAATTTACACCAATATGTCCCTTCTCATTACAGGTAAAACATATTCTCCTTTCTCTATTGTGATGGTGGTGTGAATATTTCTTGAAGTGAGATGGCTCTCTCTTGGGCTTCCCTTTCTTGGTGTGTGTTGTGAGAGCTTGATCTTCATTCCCCATATTTTCTTCTCGGGCCACAAGCCTTGCTTCTTCTTGAGAGCGTTCCTCCCATAGTCTGCTAAAGGAGATTAGTTTCTTTCTTGCACAGATTCCTTGGATAAAGGAATCCCATGACCTAGGTAGGCCATTCAATGTGGTCATAACAATTTCACCATTATCCACTACCTCATCCACAGCTTCAAGTTGTTGCTTGATCTAAGAGACCTTAGAGAAATAGGATTGAATGGTCTCTCCATTCTGAATTTTTACCCCTTTCAATTGCTTCCACAGAGTCATCTTCCGATTTATGTTCTTCCCTTCAAACAACTTGGTCAAAGACTCAAACATTGCCTTGTGTGTCTTTAGAGATGACACATGTGGGATGAGATGGTCCGTGATAGAATCAACAATGATCCTCTTTTCCTTGACCAAGTTCTTCTTGTGAAGAGCCTTAGTGTCTTCTCCCTCTGGGACAGGGACCTCTTCACTTATATAAGTGTCCAACTCATTTTCTTCTAGGATTAACCCAATCCTATACTTCCATGCTTAGAAGTTATCAGCCCCTTCAAGCTTATCCTCAAGCTTGGTGTGGTGAGACATTTTAATGAGAAACTCAAATGGAAATAAAAGATTTAGGTTGTACCACTTGATTTGCTGAAAACTGGATCTCATCCCGGATTAGGGTTTGTCAAAGAAACCCTAAAAATTCAAAATATGAATTTCAACTTTCTGAAAGGATAGAAAGATGCACCTCGATGAGCTGATCAGTTTGGTATATTCAGAATTTGAAATCTGCAAAGCTTCACCCTTTAGAAATGCCTTTTAGTCTTCCTGGATTCACTAGGGAGGACACAGAATTAGGGTTTGAGTTTCCAAGAGCTTCACCCAACCAAAAATATCGATCCAAAGCTCTAAACTTCGATTTTTCCAAGGAGCTTCTAGCTATGTCCTCGGAATTCAAAAATTCCTATCTTTGTGGAAACCCTAAATTTTAGGGCCAAAAATGAAAGTGCCCATAATTGAATTCTGATTGGACAGAAAGATTCTCCTTGATGAGTAGAGTCAATCTACCTTACTGCTTTTCCAAAATCTGTGGAGAGAAACCCAATAAACAAAAAACCCTAGTTTCCGTCACTGCACAATGTCTTCTTCTCAGGTTAGCTCTGATACCATGTTAATTTTTTTGCATTAATTCAATATAATCTAGGATATTTACTGAGAGAATAAAATGTACAACATATCAAGTATAACAATGCATATCAATCACACCAAGCAACCACATGAGACAATAGACACACAGAGTTTCACTGGGGAAAACCATAAAGGTGAAAAACCCCACAACTTCCTCAGAGATAGAAAGAGCAATGATACAACAAAAGTACAAGAGATAGTATTCTCCTAGCAACTGATCCTCCTCCTCACATGTGTGCCACTTTCCGAGTGATAGAAGAGTGAGCAATGAGATGATCAAATAGAGATCTCCCGATCTCTATTTATACTTATCCTGTCCTGCCCAATAAACCAGTGGGGTCGACTTGTCTATCTTAGCCTAATAACCCATGGTTAACTTAATCAAGGACGACCCCACACATGGTGGTCTAATAACCCATCGACAAGTTATGACACTTTTCAATACAAATGACGACACTTCCGTATAGAGGAATAATAACATCTCTATAGGAGTAATATATACATACATAGGTGAAATACATTCCGAAGTTACATATACATCAACATAAAGGACATAATTGAGTATGATAACTCATCAACTCTTGAAGAAGCCATGAGGAAGGCTAATTTCTATTTTGAATAGAACAAGAGAAGAGAAGGTGTATCAAGTTGGAGAAGTAATAAGTCTAATAATTTTGAGCATAAAAATAAAGGTTTTAATCAGGATTCTAGAAGTTTTAAGAAAAAATTTAAGAACATAAATTTTCCAAGTAATAATAATTACAGGGGTAATGTAGCAAGAGAAGTGCCCAGAATAAATGCAGCGCTGGAAAATCGTCAAGCAGACCATCGAACCTCTATGGTCGAAATCGAAGGTATGATACAAAACAAATCTATTTCCATTTTAATAGACCCAGGTGCAAGTTTGAGTTACATTTCACCTGATTTAGTGAAAAGTTGCAAGTTAAAGGTAGAAAAATTTGATAATTCTTGGTTAGTTCAGCTAGCAACAAGCACTAAAAGAAAGGTTACAAAATTTGTCAAAAGTTGTGATGTACTTATGAGTCAGCTAAAAACGCAAGTTAATTTGAATGTTTTACCCTTAGGGTCATATGACTTGTTGATTGGCATGGACTGGCTTGAACAACATAGAGTAGTACTTAACTTTTTTGATAAATATTTTACTTGTTTGAATAATGAAGGTAATACCGAGACAGTAAAAGGAATTCCTAGAAAAACATCTGTAAGACAAATTTCTGCTTTACAAGTAAAGAGAGGTGCAAGAAAGGGCTGTAAAATGTTTGTTGTTAATGTTACTAATGACGAATGTTCATATAAAGGAGATAAGTTAAAACTGGAGGATATACCCATCCTTAAGGAATTTTCTAACGTATTCCCGGAAGAAATTCAAGGATTACCTCCAAAAAGGGAACTCTATTTCACCATTGAGTTAGTACCGGGTGCGGTACCAAACTCAAAGGCTCCCTACAGAATGAATATTCTTGAGTTAAATGAACTAAAATCTCAACTGAAGGAATTAATAGATAAAAACTATATAAGGCCTAGTGTGTCTCCTTGGGGAGCACCAGTTATCTTTGTTAAAAAGAAGGACAGTACCATGCGATTGTGCATAGATTATCGTCAACTTAATAAAATGACAATTAAAAATCGATATCCCTTGCCCCGCATTGACGATCTATTTGATCAGGTAGGCGGAGCAGAGATATTCACTAAAATTGATTTAAGGCATGGATATCATCAAGTTAGAATAAAGGATGAAGACATATTCAAAACTGCTTTTAGAACGCGATATGGGCACTACGAGTTCGTAGTTATTCCCTTTGAGATAACTAACGCACTGGCAATGTTCATGTGCTTAATGAATAATGTTCTGCATAAGTATTTAGATAAGTTTGTAATCGTTTTCATTGATGATATTCTAATCTATTCAAAAACTAAAGAAGAGCATGATGAACATTTAAGAATAATTTTGCAAGTGTTAAGAGAATATCAGCTTTATGCTAAGTTCAGTAAATGTGACTTTTATAAAGATAAAATACAGTACTTAGGTCACATAATCTCTAAAGATGGAATTTCTGTCGACCCAGATAAAATAAGAGCAATTAATGAGTGGCTTGTCCCTAAAGATGTAACTGACGTACGGTCATTTATGGGAATAACAGATTACTACATAAAGTTTATTGAAGGGTTCTCTAGAATTGTGAATCCCATAACTTCTTTGCAAAAGAAATGGAAGAAATTTGTCTGGTATCATAAATGTGAAGAAAGTTTTAAGAAGTTATAAGAGTTATAAAGGACTTCGTTGTATGCACTGATGTGTGTAACGATGGACTTGGTGGGGTCTTAACTCAAGAAGTTCATGCTATTGCTTTTGAGTCTAGAAAGTTAAAAATCCACGAAAAGAATTACGCAACTTACGATCTAGGGCTGGCAGTTGTGATACATGCACGGAAAATGTGGCGCCACCACTTTATTGGAAGAAAGTTTATATTAGTGACGGATAATAAAGGCTTAAAATACTTGTTGGATCAAACAAATCTTAACACAAGGCAAGCTAGATGGCTAGCTTTCCTTAGCGAGTATGATTTCGAGATCCAACACATTAAAGGTAAAGAAAACAAAGTTGCTGATGCCTTGAGAAGAAATGTCAAATTAAGTTATGTGGCAGCAATCAACATGTTTAAGATAGATCTGGAAAATCAAATTGAAGAAGGAATTAAGCAAGATGAAAATTATCAAAAATTGCATGATAAGGTTGTTGCAAATTTATCTGAAAATTTAATAACAAAATACAACATTAATGAAAAAGGATTAATGACATATAAAAACAGAATTTATGTACCTAATGTGTCAACAATTAATTTACTGATTTTGGATGAAGTGCATAAAAGTCCTTATTCGGGACATCCTGGTTATCAGAAAATGATAACTATGTTAAGGAAGGATTATTTCTAGCCCAACATGAAGAATGAAGTGGTTGAGTACATAGCTAGGTGTTTTGAATGTCAGACCATTAAGTATGAACATCAACACCCAACTGGCCTATTGCATCCATTGCCAATTCCGGAATGGAAATGGGAAATTATAAGTATTGATTTTATTATAGGTTTACCTAAGAATCAGAAACAGAATGACTCCATAATGGTGGTTGTGGATAAACTTAGTAAATCTGCTCATTTTATTCCTGTTAAGACTACATTCAAGGCTGCTAACATTGCAGATGTGTTCATGAAGCAAATTTTTGCTTACACGAAATTCCAAAGGTAATTATTTCTGATCGAGACTCCAAGTTTACTGGAAATTTCTAGACAGCATTGTTTAAGGGCTTAAATACTAAATTAAATTTCAGTATTGCTTTCCATCCACAAACTGACGGACAGACTGAAAGGGTTAATCAGATTCTAGAAGACATGTTACGAATGTATGTTAAAGATCAACCAACTAAGTGGGAAAATTATTTTCATTTAGCTGAATTTGCATACAATAATCATTATCAAGCATCTGCTAGACTTAGTCCATTCGAAATTTTATATAGAAGAAAATGTTGTACTCCTATTTCTTGGGATAACCCCGTGGACAGATTAATGTTAGGACCATATTTGTTAAAAGAGATGGAGCTAACCGTGAAATAGGTACAAGGCAACCTAAAAGTTGCACAAGATCGGCAAAAAGTTATGCAGATTTGAAACGCACTGAAAAAGAATTTCAGGTTGGAGATCATGTTTTTGTAAAGGTAAAACCCAAGAAAAGTTATTTTAAGCTTGGGAGTTGTGCTAAACTAGCACCAAGGTACTGTGAACCATTTGAATTCCTATCAAGGATTGGACCTGTTGCATATCAGTTGGCTTTGCCATCTAATTTAAGAATCCATAATTTTTTTCACATCTCTGTTTTAAAGAAATATGTGCACGATGCTACTCATGTGCTAAATTGGAATGAAATACAGGTGGAACCCGAAGGAGATTTTCATGTGGAACCGGATTGTATTCTCGATAGGAGGGAAATTATGCTCCGGAATCGTACCATAGGGCAGGTAAAGGTGCAATGGAAGCACCTTAACCCTGATGAAGCTACCTGGGAACTGGAAAGTAACATGCGGGTAGCATATCCAGTTCTGTTCCAGGGAGGCTCTGACCAAGAATAACCAACATCGAGAATGATGTTGAGCCTAAGTGGGGGTGTTTGTAACATACCCCTTTGCTGAAAACATTTTATGTTTGAATAAGACATTATCTTAACTTTTATTGTAAAGTTTTATATTTGGACAAGTGTCCAATGATGGATGTAATTGCACAATATTATTATTTAAATAAATAAAATAGGAGACACTCACCCAAGGAGAGCTGTTAAAAGAGTGTTTACTGACCCACTAGGTGGAATGAAATCTGGGGTAGAAGGCAATGGACAAATGGCAGCATCATGAGGCAAGTAACTAGCTGTTGGTATGGAACAACTCCCTTGAATTGTGGTCATAGTGCCCTGAAAGATAGGATTGGAGCTTGAGGGTCATTTATTGAAAACTGACCACTAAAGACCTAGGCAATCTTTTTAAGAGCCATCGAATTTTGGATTGAGGTTCATCACTTTTCCTGACAAGGAAACTTACCTTGTGGTTCTACTATATGCGCACAAGAGATTCGATAAGTGGAAATGCTATGTTTTTTATCATGGTGTAAGTCTGCCTTGTTTACTGTTGAGTGCAGAGTTTCTGCTTCTGAGTGCGGAGATTGAGGTTTTGGCAAGTCTCTATTGATTGTTGGTTATACAAAGTTGAATGCCTTACAGATACATAGAGTTCATCTACCTAGTGGTTCAATAAACAGGCTTGGGGGTCCAAAGGAGGCGAGTAGAATGGCTACTTCATCTGGAAAAAGGTTGGGAGGAATTGGCCTCCTTGGGTGTTTGTCCATCCTATCTACAGTTACAGGTTCTACTTTTTATTTTAGCCTCTAAGTAGTTAATTTACTTTCTGTAAATGTTGATTTAATACTCTTTAGCTACTAGTGATAATGCATAATTTTAAGTGTGATTTTCTGATCTGTTAGGATTTTATAGACCGCTGAATATAATTATGAAATGATAGAATAAATTCTTTCTCTGTATTTTTTCCCATACTATTTTATGTATAGTACTCTAGTACAAAGAAGGAGAATTAAGATAGATAAATGATAGGCAGAATGTAGAATGAATGAATAGACTAATATTGTTGTGTTTCCTTAATATTCCTTATCAGTTATATTCTATAACATAAATTATATATGTCTAGACTCAAGAAATATAACATCATTTCATATTATAGGCACAATAATATTTCTTTTACATAGAAATAGAAGTAAACATTTCATCTCTGTACAAAACCTAGGGTTTTCATTTTAGGTTATTTATTTTCGTACAAAAGATATATGCTATGTATTCTCTTATCATTATTTTCAAACAATATAGTGTTATAATTTTACTTTATTTCTTTCATCAGCATTCATGAAATATAACAGCTACAAAATATACATTACTAATTACATAGAACTGCTACCAAGTATTTATATCTTTAAACAAAACTTTATCGATTGCAAACAACAGCATGGTTGTATAGTACTATCTCATAGTCAATATTCACATCTTTTATTTCATTTTAAATATCAAATAAGTTACCAGCATTCACGACCAAAAACATCTATCTTTACAAATAAGGCAAATAGTGCTCATTAACACCTACAACATCATTACCTTAAACACTTAAAACACAGAACAAGTCCGCAATGGACGAATACACTATTATTGACAGAACCATAGTTTTTTGTGTTATAACATTTTAGTACTCATTCAAAACTATCGAACCAAATAGTTTATCCAAGACTGAGTTTGACCTTTTAGAAGGAATTTATTTACATAACAGTTATGGGTTCGAAACCCTTATCACTCTATATATTACAATGTATCAATACCAGTAAACAAAACCTTTTATAAACATAGATTTTTTTTAAACAAAACAAGGTTGATATGTTACTATAGTAAAATCAACTGCCATCGATACTATTCATCTTTACAAGCAGAATTGAGTTTACAATTCGAGGAAGTAAGCCTTATGGCTTTCAACATTTTTTTAAACATAGCAAGATCACATTCACATGTCGAACCAAGGGTTCGAAGTTGCAAACAACCCCTTACATCAAAATGAAGTAGACATTAGGGTTTAAGGTTTTCTAAAAGCAAGACATTAACCTTTAGCTCTCGGCCAGGAACAGTACAGGACAATTCTTAAAGCTAAACATTTAATTCAGGACATGGAGCATTGCTTACAACCATAATTGTATCAGAACTGTCTTCCCATTAAAAACGATCAAGGGTTTTAACCTCTCAAAAACTGTTACATTCAACAAGAAATTTTACAGCAAAACACTGCCAGTGCTAACATCAAAATAGGCTGAAGAGCTCATCAACTTTCCATTCATCTTTTGGAATACAAACAGTAGCACAATGTCCAAATTTATCCAAACCCCATCCTATCGGCTAACACCAAACAACGAACAGTAGTTTCCAAGAGCAATCTATGGGGAAACCACCGAAGCTTACCAGTTGATGGAGCAACATCACCACGAAAGCTTTAACCAAAACTAACATACAGTTGTGAAGTACCTGCCATAAAACCAATCGAGGGTTAAAAGGATGCATTACAAAACCTTGAAAACATGTAATATACAATAGTACATTCTGGGAATGAAGACAATACCTTCACAGAAGCAACCGTGATTCGAAGATAAGTACACCTGCAACTGACTAGAATCCTGAGCCTTTCGAACTACCAAACTGGTGCAAATAAACCTCACTACATGACTCAACTCTAAGAGCTAAGTTATACAGTCACAGGTCTTTCTATCGAGACCCGGGAGGTGCCTTCACACTCTGTTAGCAAACCCTACAACCTCACAGGCCTATCGGCCTCTCCACCAAGATACCAGTAACACCAAATGAACGCCAAAGAACAACCTCGATGAAGATGTAGTGGAAATACTAGGGTTTAAGTCCCAAACCTGAGGTATTACAAGATCAACAGAAGAGATCTTTCCATCGAGGCACAAAAAATTTTGAAGCACCAACTGCATTAAAAACCACATTTATACCACCTCCATCGTGGAGACCAACTCAACTTATTGAGAGGTCCAACATTGTACAACTCGACAAGGTGGTATTACATTCATAAAGTTTTCACATGACTCTATCCACGATAGCTGCCACCGATGAATTCCACCAAGTGGTAGATAGAAGAGTTAATGCTGAGCTTGAATGCGAGTGCCTGCCAGCGTTTAAACCACTAAGGAATCAATACCATGCTCGTAATTGAATCTGGCACAAAGGTTATGACTGCAAACATATAATACTATGAGTCTTTCGTTACAATCTTTTCATATCATATCAACAACCATCAAACTTAGGTTTTAAGTTATCACAAGTCCATAGTACTTATATCCTATTATCTCATCATCGTATATAGTTACACCTAATAATAAATGCATGGTATTGCATATAGTTTACACATTGGGAAATGCATAGAATTGCATATAGTCCATATACTATAGGAATAGTATGGCATTTCATTTAGTTTACATACCATATCAATGCATGATGTTGGCATATAGTTTATGTTTCACAATTACACTCATTTTACAATATATGTGTTTTCGCAAATCCTTTTATAAGGGCTAAAGGCTATTTCATCATTAAGATATAGTGATTATATCAATACTCTAAACATTATAAATCTATCACATAAGTAAGTGCATGAAGTTGATATAATTCATGACCTTAGACTTAGTCAAATTACTATTTACATTTTGTTATTTAGGTTATGTATATGATGTATAGGAACGTAAGAAATTCATAGGATTATAATAACAGCATTAGAGTTAGAATAGAATCTAATTTATAGCTCCTTGTTACATGTTGATATTGTTAAGGTGGTATTTTAACCTCCTAACATATCAAGCTAACATTCCAATACTTTCATTATTATACAATTACTCCAGTTTACAAACAACTTAAAGTATGAATGAATATCAAATTGGAAGATCTCACCGGAAAATACTCCAAGATTAACTCTAAAAATATCGAAGACTAACTGAAGCAAATTTAGGAACTCTTCTGATTACACTTCAAAAACATTAGTGCTCTTACATGTAATCTACGAAAAGGAAGGTTCAAATGCTTTAGCATAAATGCTAAGTAAGCTTCGGGGTACCCATAGGACCCCTTCACCATCAAAGAGAAGAACAAACAGTTAGCACTTACAAACATTATCAATTGTTATGCATTGACTAAGTAATCTAAAAACTACAACTAAGACAAAAAACAATCAATAGCATCTAAATGTAGATTTAATTTCATCTCTTATCGTGTCACAAAATAATATATTTATGATCATTACAAACATTTATGACAGCATGACGACATAGAAACATTTTATATAATTTCGCATAGCAAAATACAGTATTTAATGCTACGTTGAAAATTTTTAAATTTTTGTGAATTTTCGGGATGTTACACCAGGACTAATTACGAGCTTACTACTCAACCTATCGGATATCCCAGGATCTTTTACATGTGACCACCAAAAAACCTCGAAAGAGCATCCCAGGACTTTTACGAGCACACAGCTCAACCTATCAGATCTCCCAGGATCTTTTACATGTGGTCAGGCAAAACCTTAAAAGAGTGTATCGCAACCTGCAAGATCTCTAAAGAGAATCCCAGGACTTTTACGAGCACATAACTCAACCTATCATATCTCTAGGACTGATTACATGCCTTCTTTAGCAAAACCTCGAAAGAGTATCCCAAGACTTTTACGAGCACACAGCTCAACCTATCGGATCTCTCGTGATCTTTTCTATGCTACTTGCACAACCTGTCCACGGCCACGGAGTATCGACTTGATACTCATGATCCCACTGATCATCTTCTTCGCATGGAGCATCATCCTGATGCTCATGATCATACTAATCATCATCATACAGTACATCCTCCTGATGCACAATCATCTAGAGCATCGACCTGATGCTCATCACATATGATCGTCTTGATCATCATAATACAATACATCATCCTGATGTACCACATCTAGAGAATCGACCTAATGCTCACCACACATGATCATCCTGATCATCATAGCATCATCCTGATCATCATCACAGCATCGTCCTGATGCATATCATCATCTGTTAGGAACCCATGTCTTTACTTTGTTAATATGTTGTTGTTGGACGCATATGCTTTGTAAGTCGTCCTGTAGTATTTGTTAATCAATAGTTTGTCTTATTCTTGTTGGTGCATATGCTTTGTAAGCCGCCCGTAGTATTGTTAATCCATAGTTTGTAACGGCCCATGGTTTCGACCCATAGTATTGGCGCCTAGAATTAGTATATAAGTGTGTGTTGAGACCTATGAAGGCACCGTGAAGTTATTTGTATTGAGCTTGCTCAAAGGAGGTTGCCCCCTCGAAGTGGCCTGTGATCAATACAAAAGTGATTCTGAGTTCTGTCATTTCTGCTATTTCACGTATTCTTGTTAATTAATTGTTGCAGGTGCCTCACATCTGGTATCAGAGCACTTTCTTGGGCTCGCTGGGTGAAATTTCTGCCAATTTTTTTTTCGCATCTGTTGCAGGTTCGGATTTGGGAATAATCCCCATCCGCTTAACTATGGGAAGTACTTGGGCATAAGCCCTAAAACTCATTGTGAGGAGTACCACAGGAACCCCGAAGTAGCTGGCCCATTGAGAGGACCTGCCAGCGAAAAGGGCAACGACCCCTACCTGATTGACTAGTTCCCACCCGTGAGGTAAACCAAGAGCTGTCGTTTGTGGCAAAGCGGTTATCAGTTTTACCTGAGCCGTGGAGTGAGGGGTATTGCCCCAATACGCAAGCCGTCAGACAGCATTGGTGGCCGAGTGAAACCCCTGAACTGTTAGGAAGCCGCACATACCTGGGGTCCATATCTACTATCAGCTGAACTATTGTCGATCACTGTTGCACCGTTTCAGATCTATTTTGCAAGCCGTTCCAGATTCAACCTTTTTCAGTCCATTCGACGCTGTTCCAGATTTCTTTCGAGCCGTAGCCGCTCCAGTCTGAGATTAAAAAAAAAAAAAAAAAAAAAAAAAAAAAAAAAGAAGAGTATAAAATTCAGTATTTTCGCCATATCTCCCTTATTTTTACTCTGTTTCCCTTGAAATTTTTGGGGAACCCCTGTCATCCCATTCTGCATATTTCAGTCCTGAGGACCCTATCCTCAATTCCCATTTCCAAAGCCCGAAATACCACAATTGTCTATTTTTAGGGTTTGCCATAACTTCCTCAGATTTCACCCAATCACCTTCAAATTTTACCACAGAGTTCCTTTCTGAATTCTACTTCTTTGTTCCCCCCTGCCAAATTTCCCCATTCTTTCACTCTACTTCTAAAATCCTCATTTTTGCTTCCCTATCTATCCAACAGTGTCCAAAATTTAGTCAAACCCCAATTACCCTTCTGATTTTTTCCCAAATCCAAATTTTCCCTTACTGAAGTAGTTCCTGTTTTTGTTTTCCTACCTAGTCAGAAAAAAAAAAAAAAAAAAAAAAAAAAAAAAAAAAAAAAAAAAAAAAAAAAAAAAAAAAAAAAAAAAAAAAAAAAAAAAAAAAAAAAAAAATAAAATAAAATAAAATAAAATAAATCCTGGTTATGGTTGTCACCCGTGCAGGAGCAAAAACCATGGAGGAAGCACTTGCAGCCATCCAAGCCAAACTCCAGGATCTGGATGAAAAATTTCTCGGTCTCCATCTTGAACATTCAGCTATGAACAACAAACGGCAATCCGAGTCTTCAGTAGACAATGGGTTCTCTGCTTCCAGCAATTTCCGTGGTCCGAAGCTTGATTTTCCTCGCTTCAATGGTACCGATCCAACTGGATGGATCTATCGTGCAGAAAACAGTATTTTAGTCTGCATAATACTTTTGATGTCAACAAAGTTCCACTGGCATCCTTTCATTTGGAACAGGAAGCTCTTCAATGGTACCGCTGGTACATCAAGGCTCATCCAGAGCCCAACTGGCCAGACTTTTGCCAGCTCCTTTTGCAAAGATTTGGTGTTGGTTGTGGAGCCAGATCTTCTAGTCTCATAGATGATATTGTATTAACCGTGTTTGTACCCCAGTTCTATATGATGTGTAGGTGGACTGTACACTCACCCCAACGGGGAGGTGTGGGGGGGCATCGCCCCCCCACGGGGTTCCAGGGGGGCCCATCCCCCCTGGCTGGGGGGTCCGGGGGCAACGCCCCCGAAGAAATTTTTTGGGGCTGTTTTCGCCAGCTGTTTTGCAGGCCCATGGTTTTGGGTATCCCGTGGTATTTTCCCATTGTATTTCCGTTATAAAAGAAGGACATTGTAATACGGCTAGGATTTGATGTATTAGGTTTTATGCATTGTAAAGATCTTTGAGATCTGGAGAGAGACTGTAAAACAGAGAAGAGGAAGTGCAGCGGTTGTGCTGCAGGTTGTATCCCTTCGACTTGCTGGACGGTAATAATAATAAGGACTGGCAAATTCAGTGTGGACGTAGCCCAAGTTGGGTGAACCACGATATATCTGTGTCTCTCTTGTAATGTGTATGTGTGATTATATTTGCATTTCTGTTTATTGTTATTGCTCTGCGATCCTGTTTTTCTAACAATTGGTATCAGAGCCAAAGGTCTATTTGGCAGTTAAACCCGCAGGAAGCTAGGGTTTCTGGTTCGAGTGGGAGCAATGGCAGAAGAAGGAAAGTTTAAGGTCGAAAAGTTTAACGGCCAAAACTTCGGGTTATGGAAGATGCAAATGGAGGAGTATCTGTACCAGAAGGATCTATACCTACCGTTGGGAGGAAAAGCAAAGCAGCCGACGACTATGAAGGACGAAGAATGGGTGGTTCTTGACAGAAAGGCTCTGGGAACAATACGGTTGAGCCTGGCTTCGTCGGTGGCTTTCAATATCTCAAAAGAAACGACAACAGAGGGTTTGATGAAAGCATTGGGTAAGCTGTATGAAAAACCCTCGTCTTCCAACAAGGTATTTCTAATGAAGCGTTTATTTAATATGAAGATGTTTGAAGGTGGATCTGTTACTGATCATTTAAATGAGTTTAATACGGTTACAAATCAGCTAAGTTCTGTAAGTGTGACCTTTGATGATGAGGTTAGGGCTCTTCTAATCTTGTGTTCATTGCCAGAAAGCTGGAATAGCTTGGTCATGGCTGTAAGTAACTCTGTCTCTGGTTCAAACACCTTGAAATTTGATGATGTTATTGGTGTTATTCTTAGCGAGGAAATGCGAAGAAAAAGCACAGGTGAGACATCAGGAAATGCGTTGACCATGGAGAGCAGAGGAAGACAAAAGGAGAGAGGAAAGAGCCAAGGTAATCGTGGAAAGTCTAAAACAGGCAGATCTAAGTCCAGACTGGGAAAGATAGAGTGCTGGAACTGTGGAAAGAAAGGACATCTGAAGAAAGACTGCAAATCTCTAAAGAAGAAAGGAGATGCACAGAAGGAGACTACCCAGGAAGCAAATGTAGCAGGTGATGTGTTACAAGATGTTTTGATTCTTGCATTAGATAATACTAGTGATTATTGGGTAGTAGATTCAGGAGCTTCATGTCATGCTACACCCCATAGGAAATACTTTCATGAGTATGTTCCTGGCGATTTTGGACATGTTTTATTGGGTGATGATGAGCCATGTAAAATTGTTGGAATGGGTAAGGTATGGATAAAAGTTAAGAATGGAACTGATTGGTTGTTGAAAGATGTTAGGCATATTCCTGCTATGAAAAGAAATCTGATCTCAACAGGGCAGTTGGGAGATGGCGGCTGTCTATCTACGTTCGGAGAAAAGTGGTGGAAGATCACTAAAGGATCAATGGTGATAGCAAAAGGAGACAGAGTAGGTACGTTGTATTTATGTCCTCATAATACTGACCATTCTATCTCTTTAGCATCCACAGGAACAGATACAGCATTGTGGCATCATAGGCTTGGCCACATGAGTGAGAAGGGGATGCAGATTCTCCACTCAAGGAAGTTGCTGCCGGATTTGAAGCAGGTAAGTTTGGAATTCTGTGAAAACTGTGTTTATGGAAAACAGAAGAGAGTCAGATTTCTCAGGGTTGGGAAACAGAAGAAGAATGAAAAATTAGAGCTTGTGCATACAGATGTATGGGGACCAGCTCAGGTACAATCTCTTGGTGGCTCTCATTATTATGTTACATTTATTGATGATGCAACTAGAAAAACTTGGGTTTATTGCATTAGACAGAAATCTGATGTGTTTGCTACTTTTAAGAAGTGGAAAGCTTTGGTTGAGAATGAGACAGGAAAAAGATTGAAGTGTCTCAGATCTGATAATAGAGGTGAGTACTGCGGCAAGGAGTTTGATAGTTACTGTTCATACCATGGGATTCGTAGAGAGAAGACAGTCCCATGAACACCACAGGAAAATGGTGTGTCAGAAAGGATGAACAGAATGATCATGGAGCGTGCAAGGTGTATTCGACTACATGCAGGGTTGCCCTGACAGTTTTGGGCGGATGCTATAAATACTGCTGTTTATTTAATAAACAGAGGACCTTCAAGTGCTTTGGATGGTGGTATTCCAGAGGAAGCATGGACAGATAAAAAGGTAAACTACTCATTTCTGAGAACGTTTGGTTGTGAAGCATTTGTCCATATTGATAAAGAAAATAGAACAAAGCTTGAAGCTAAATCCAAGAAATGTACCTTTATTGGATATGGGGTTGATGAATTTGGTTATCGTTTATGGGATTATGAAAATAACAAAATCATCAGGAGTAGAGATGTGATATTCAATGAAAAGGTCATGTATAAAGATCAGTTGCAGGGAAAGAAACAGGAAAAGGAAAGCACAGAGTACATAGTGCCTGATGAAGTTAAAGAAAATGAAGTTTCGAAGGTGCCAGAAAATCAAGAGCAGCAGCAAGTACCTGAAACTCCTGCAACTGTAAGAAGATCTACCAGGTTAAGTAGACTCCCTGAACGATACTCTCCTTCAATGTATTATTTATTGATGACTGATTCTGGTGAACCAGAATGTTATGAAGAAGCAATGCAGGTGGAAACTAGAAAGAAGTGGGAGCAAGGCATGAATGAGGAGATGGACTCATTGGTAGGAAACCAGACTTGGGATTTGGTTAAATTGCCTGCTGGTAAAAGAGCATTGCAAAACAAATGGATTTACAGGTTGAAGGAAGAAGAAGGAGGTAAGAAGCGGTACAAGGCTAGACTTGTTGTAAAGGGGTTTGCACAGAAGAAAGGTATAGATTTTGATGAAATATTTTCTCCTGTTGTTAAGATGACTTCAATTAGGACTATCTTAAGTCTAGTGGCTGTAGAAGATTTGCATCTTGAACAATTAGATGTAAAAACAGCTTTCCTCCATGGGGATTTGGAGGAAGAAATATATATGCAGCAGCCACAAGGGTATGAAGTCAAAGGTAAGGAGGATCTGGTATGCAGGTTGAAAAAGAGCTTGTATGGCTTGAAGCAAGCTCCAAGGCAATGGTATCTAAAGTTTGATAGGTTTATGACAGAACAAGGTTATAGTAGATGTCATTCTGACCACTGTGTTTATTTCAAGAAGCTAGACAATGGAAGATATATTATCTTGTTATTGTATGTGGATGACATGCTTATTGCAGGGTCTGACATGCAGGATATAAATGTACTCAAAAGGAAGCTAGCTAATTCATTTGCGATGAAGGATTTGGGTGCTGTAAAGCAAATCCTTGGTATGAGAATAATGAGAGACAGGAAAAATCGCAAAATGACATTGTCTCAAAGTGAGTACATACAAAAGGTGTTGGAGAGGTTCAGAATGCAGAATGCAAAACCTGTAAGTACACCTTTGGCTAGCCATTTCAGTCTAAGTAAGGAAATGTGTCCCAAGACACAAGAAGAGATAGATTACATGTCCAAGGTTCCCTATCAATCAGCAGTTGGCAGCTTGATGTATGCCATGGTGTGCACAAGACCAGATATTGCACATGCAGTGGGAGTTGTGAGCAGATATATGAACAATCCAGGTAAAGAACATTGGAAGGCAGTACAGTGGATTCTCAGGTATTTGAGAGGTACTACCACTGAGGCATTATGTTTTGGAGGTTCAGACACTGTTCTACAGGGATATGTTGATGCAGATATGGCAGGTGACAAGGATAGCAGGAGGAGTACCACAGGGTATGTGTTTACTGTAGGTGGAACAGCAGTAAGCTGGATTTCGAAACTACAGAAGGTTGTTGCACTTTCAACAACAGAAGCAGAGTATGTTGCCATTACAGAGGCTAGTAAAGAGATGATTTGGTTGCAGAGGTTTATGGAGGAAGTGGGTAAGAAGCAGAAGGATAGCAGACTGTATAGTGACATCCAGAGTGCCATTCATCTTGCAAAGAACTCAGCATTCCATTCCAGGACTAAACATATACAGCTCAAGTACCATTTCATACGCTCTGTTCTGGAAGATGAACTGTTAAAGTTGAAAAAGATACATACTAGCCAGAATCCTGCAGACATGTTCACAAAGGTAGTGACCAGAGAGAAACTGAGTTCGTGCTCGGTTTCAGTTGGCCTTCTAGCATGAAGGTGAAGAGGAGAAATTTGCCAAGTCCAAGTCCAGCAAGTGCAGCAGCGGTGGAGTTGTTGTGATCAGTCTCCAAGTGGGAGATTGTTGGTTGTGGAGCCAGATCTTCTAGTCTCATAGATGATATTGTATTAGCCATGTTTGTACCCCAGTTCTATATGATGTGTAGGTGGACTGTACACTCACCCCAGCGGGGGGGTGTGGGGGGGCATCACCCCCCCACGGGGTTCCAGGGGGGCCCATCCCCCCTGGCTGGGGGGTCCGGGGGCAGCGCCCCTGAGAAATGGGGGTTCGGGGGCAACGCCCCCGAAGAAATTTTTTGGGGCTGTTTTCGCCAGCTGTTTTGCGGGCCCATGGTTTTGGGTATCCCGTGGTATTTTCCCATTGTATTTCCCTTATAAAAGAAGGACATTGTAATACGGCTAGGATTTGATGTATTAGGTTTTATGCATTGTAAAGATCTTTGAGATCTGGAGAGAGACTGTAAAACAGAGAAGAGGAAGTGCAGCGGTTGTGCTGCAGGTTGTATCCCTTCGACTTGCTGGACGGTAATAATAATAAGGATTGGCAAATTCAGTGTGGACGTAGCCCAAGTTGGGTGAACCACGATATATCTGTGTCTCTCTTGTAATGTGTATGTGTGATTATATTTGCATTTCTGTTTATTGTTATTGCTCTGCGATCCTGTTTTTCTAACATTTGGTCCTAGTAATTTTGATGACTTCACAGGAGCCCTCACTAAACTTCGCCAAACTGGCACTGTGAGAGAGTATCAAACCGAATTTGAGAATCTAGCCAACCACACCGAAGGATTGTCTGATGAATTTTACCGGAGTTGTTTTATCAGTGGTCTAAAGGATGCCATTCGCTCTGAGGTCAAAATGTTCTGCCCCAACACAATGATGGAAGCACTCGGCTTGGCTAAGTTGGCAGAAGACAAGCTTGCAGCCCAACAACGCTCCAAGTCCACTTTTGTTCCCTTCCGAAATATGGGTTCTCAACGACCACCTATACTGCAGGCTCCTCGACCGACTCCTATCAAGCGTTTGTCTGAAACAGAGATGCAAGCACGCAGAGAAAAGGGGCTTTGCTATAATTGTGATGAGAAATTCACTCGGGGACATAGATGTGTTCAGCAGAAGCTCTATCTCCTGGATGTGGAGTCTCCGCCTGCCTCTGAAATGGGTGACGAAGATCCAGAAACATTGGATGCTCCGGTCGACAGTCAGGAACCGCCTATTGACCCTCCGTCTCAGGAGGACCAGCCAGAGATATCCCTCCATGCTTTAGCTGGAATCACCACCCCCCAAACAATGCGGGTCAGGAGTTACTTCAAGAAGCTTCCTCTTACAATCCTCATTGATTCTGGTAGCACTCATAATTTCATTGACCCTCGGATCGCCAAACAAGCTGATTGTTTTATCCATCCTTGCTCCAACTTTGAAGTCATGATTGCCAATGGGGGCACCTTACCTTGCAAAGGGAAGTGTCGAAATGTGCATATCTCTATGGGAGATTATATCTTGCGCTCGGACATGTTTGCCTTGCCCTTAGGCGGACGTGATGTGGTTTTGGGTGCTCAATGGCTACGCACACTCGGCCCTATCTTATGGGATTTTGCCGAACTTTGGATGCAGTTTTCCCTCAATGGACACAAACACACATTGACAGGATTACAACCAGGTTCTCTCAGCATCATCAGTTCACATCGCATGGAAAACTCCTCAAGAAGAGTTCACATGGTGTCATCGCTCAGATCCATTCCATCCAGATGCAACCATCAGCGGTCTCCACCACTCCTTTGGATCTACAACAAATTCTGGATCGATATACAGGTGTCTTTGCTGAACCAGTGGGATTACCACCTTCCAGGCCAGAAGACCATCGTATTCAGCTCCTTCCTGGTAGCGTTCCTCCCAACATCAGGCCCTATCGCTACCCATTTCACCAAAAAACGGAGATTGAAATGCTCATTCGGGACTTATTGAAGCAAGGTATTATTCGCCCAAGCACTAGTTCCTTTTCTTCTCCAGTTATTCTTGTCCGCAAAAAAGATGGGTCATGGCGCCTCTGCATTGACTTCCAAGCACTTAATCACCTCACCATCAAGGATAAGTTTCCAATTCCGGTTGTTGATGAGCTTCATGGGGCTCACTTTTGCTCCAAGTTGGATCTTCGTTCTGGGTATCATCAAATTCGGGTTCATGAGGATGATATTCCTAAAACAGCTTTTCGCACACATGATGGCCATTATGAGTTTTTGGTCATGCCCTTTGGCCTCACTAATGCTCCTTCCACATTCCAGGCCTTAATGAATAAAATATTTCGACCCTACTTGCAGAAATTCATTCTGGTATTCTTTGATGATATCCTCATCTACAGTAAAACATGGGATGAACATCTCCAGCATCTAGATCTTGTCATGCAACTCTTCTCTGACCATCATCTCCATGCCAAGCAGTCTAAATGTGTTTTTGGACAAAAGGAAGTTGAGTATCTCGGGCACATTATCTCAGCACAAGGGGTTCGCGTGGATCCTGCCAAAATCGAGGCCATGAACAATTGGCCACATCCTCAGACACTCAAGAGCCTTCGTGGTTTTTTGGGGTTGACTGGATACTACCGCAAGTTTGTCAAGGATTATGGGAAGATTGCAGCTCCATTAACTGCTCTATTAAAAAAAGATGCTTTTACATGGACACCTGATGCTCAGTGTGCATTTGACAAACTAAAACAAGCTATGTGTACTACACCTGTACTAGCTATGCCCGATTTTTCCAATCCCTTCACTATTGAGAGTGATGCTTGCGGCAATGGACTTGGTGCTGTTCTCCTTCAAGATGAACACCCCGTTGCGTTCACCAGCAAAGCCCTTTCAGGTAAGAATTTAGCTGCCTCTACCTATGAGAAGGAAATGATGGCTATTTTGCATGCAGTACAGAAGTGGCATCCATACCTATTAGGGAATCATTTCTGAATCAAGACTGATCACCAGAGTCTGAAATATTTCTTGGACCAGCGTGTCTCCTCCCCGGCACAATAGAAATGGGTTAGAAAACTCATGGGTTATGACTATGAGATCACTTACAAGAAGGGTAAAGATAATATTGTGGCAGATGCTCTTTCTCGCACATTTGATGCCCAAGGTTCTCTTTCAGCTATTTCTATGCCTGTTCCAAATTGGTTGCAATCTGTTCAACAGGGTTACGTCAATGACTCTTCCTTATCTCAGATCATCCAACACTTGACCAACAATCCTTCGACTGTCCCACATTACTCTTGGGATGGTGCTTCTCTGCGATACAAGGGTCGTCTGGTGCTTCCCCAGAGCACAGATCTTCAACAGGCTGTCTTCTATGAACTCCATGATTCTCCATCGGCCGGGCACTCTGGGTTCCTCAAAACATATGAACGAGCATGGCGTAACTTCTTTTGGCAAGGCATGAAAAGGACAATTCAACAGATGGTGGCCGAATGTGATACCTGTCAGCGCAATAAGGGTGAAACAACACTCCTTCCACGATTGCTTGAACCCTTGCCCATACCTACACGGATTTGGACAGATATTTCTATGGATTTCATTGAAGGGCTCCCTAAATCTGGCGGGAAGACAGTGATTCTCGTTGTGGTTGATCGTCTCTCCAAATATAGTCATTTTTGCGCTCTTAGCCATCCCTATACAGCCTCCTCTGTCGCTCAAATTTTTATGGACCAGATCTTTCGTCTTCATGGCATCCCTTCTTCCATTGTCTCGGATCGTGATGCGACTTTCACTAGTCATTTTTGGACAGAACTATTTCGCCACACTGGCACCAAACTGAAGATGAGTTCAGGGTATCACCCACAAACAGATGGTCAAACTGAAATTGTCAATAAATGCTTGGAAACTTATCTTCGTTGCTTCACCGCGGAACAACAACATCAGTGGGAAAAGTGGCTCCCTCTCGCTGAATGGTGGTACAATACCTCTTACCATACTGCCTCTAAAATGACCCCATATGAAGCAGTCTACGGTCAGGCACCTCCAGCTCTTCTTCCATACACCCCCACTAGTTCACCAGTTCAGGAAGTTGACAAGGTCCTTCGCAACCGCGATCAGATTCTTCACATTTTGCGGGACAATCTTCACATGGCAAGAAATCGCATGAAGCAACAAGCTGATCAGCACCGTTCGGAGCGCACTTTTCAAGTCGGCGATATGGTTTTTCTTCGTCTCCAGCCATACAAACAATCCTCCTTGAAACTCAAAGGGCGTCATAAGCTCGCTCCAAAGTTCTATGGGCCATATCGGATTCTTCAGAGGATTGGGTCCGTTGCTTATAAATTGGAACTTCCTCCTTCTTCCCGCATTCATCCAGTCTTTCATGTCTCTTGTCTGAAGAAAGTTCTTGGCACCAACATCAGCGGCCAAACGATTTTACCCGAATTGGATAATGAAGGATCCATCCTTTTGGATCCAGAGGCCATCCTCAATCGGCGCATGCGTCAACTTCGCTCTCGTTCTATCACAGAGGTCTTAATTCAGTGGCACGGCATGCAACCAGAGGATGCTACATGGGAACCACTCCTTCAGATTCAACAACAATTTCCACATCTAAAGCTTTGAGGACAAAGCTTTTTTTAAGGGGGAGGGGATGTTAGGAACCCATGTCTTTACTTTGTTAGTATGTTGTTGTTGGACGCATATGCTTTGTAAGTCGTCCCGTAGTATTTGTTAATCAATAGTTTGTGTTATTGTTGTTGGTGCATATGCTTTGTAAGCCGCCCGTAGTATTGTTAATCCATAGTTTGTAACGGCCCATGGTTTCGACCCATAGTATTGGCGCCTAGAATTAGTATATAAGTGTGTGTTGAGACCTATGAAGGCACCGTGAAGTTATTTGTATTGAGCTTGCTCAAAGGAGGTTGCCCCCTCGAAGTGGCCTGTGATCAATACAAAAGTGATTCTGAGTTCTGTCATTTCTGCTATTTTGTATATTCTTGTTAATTAATTGTTGCAGGTGCCTCACATCATCAAATGATCATCCTCTTCAAATCATCTCATCGTCCACGGAGCACAACCCAGATGCACATCATACAACACTTACACCACCGACATGGGAGAACACATCTACCACCATTCAGGGAAGGCTCCAGCCCTTACTTTTTCACCATGGGATAACACATCTACCACCATGTGAAAAATGGCTTCATCCATTACATCTACACCATGGGAGAACACACCTATCACCATGTGAGAATGGCTCCAGCCCTTACATCTGCACCATGGGAGAACACATCTACCACCATGTGAGAATGGCTCAACAATTCCATCACGACCATGGGAGAACACATCTACAACCATGTCGTAAAATCCCAGCAATTACATCACGACCATGGGAGAACACATCTACAACCATGTCAGAAAAGCCCACGTTGAAAAGAAAAATGGTCAAAGTACCCATCCTCCGATTTCCGAATTGGTCAAAAAAATTTCATGTGCATATTGATGCGTCTGGAATAGTGGTCGATGCCATTTTAACACAACCTAGAGAAGATGGAATGGATTATCCTAATGCGTTCAGTAGTCGAAAATTGAATAAAGCTGAAATAAATTACTCTACAACCGAAAGGGAAGCATTAGGTATGGTATTTGCACTACAGAAATACCATCACTATTTATTGGCTAACCCCTTTGTATTTTATACAGATCATCAAGCTTTAAAATACTTAGTCAATAAACCATTGCATCATGGGAGGTTGTGTCATTGGCTTCTATTGTTTCAAGAATTTGAATTCAAAGTAATTATTTGACCTGGAAAGGCTAACGTCAGGCCAGACCACTTGTCGAGAGTCGACATGGGAGAGGAGCCGAAAGGAATCGAAGATGATTTGCCGGATGCACACTTGTTTCATATTGAAGCAGTCCCTTCAGAACTTGCGGAAATTGCACAATTTCTCGAGGATGGCCAAGCCCCTGAAGGAATGACTGAGAAAAAGATGAAGATCCTGGCTATGAAAGCATCTCCCTACACTTTGATCAATGGATTCCTCTACAAACTTGGCTTAGATGATATATTACGTCGATGTGCACTTGAGCATGAGCGACAGAATATACTTGCAGAAGCTCATTCTGGACCGGTAGGAGGACATTATCATGTAGACATAATAGCTCGAAAAATTCTGCAAGCCAGACTTTGGTGGCTGACAGTTTATAAAAATTGTCGCGAATTTGTATCTAAGTGTGATAGATGTCAGCGTATGGGTCAACCACTCCTAAGAACATAAATTCCATTGGTTCCAATTAACCCTAGCCGAACATTTTAAATTTGGGCGATTGATTTTATTGGACCATTTCTAGTAGTTGGGAGGCAGGAAGGTGATTGATATCTTATCACTGCTATGGAATACGTCACCAAGTCGACAGAAGCAGAGCCAGTCGAAACATGTTCAAGCGAAGTTGCCGCCAAGTTTATCTATGAAAATATCATAACACATTTTGGATGCCCATTAACATTGATAAGTGACCAAGGTACACATTTTGTATGCAAAACCATTGAAGCACTGACTAAGGAATTTGCAGCTGATCATAGAATTAGCACAGCATACCATCGTCAGTCCAATGGCATCGTAGAGTCGTTCAATAAAACACTCACAAGAGGACTAACAAAAATCTGCAACATGGAGAAAGACGACTCGGATGACAAAGTACCTGTTGTTCTCTAGCCATATAGAACAACATACAAAAGAACGACAGGTCAGACACCTTTCTCACTTGTATATGGACAAGAAGCAGTTGTCCCATTGCATTTTTGACGATAAGCACCTACTATTGCAGCAGTGTTGCACATTGATGTCGAAGATGCTCGACAAGAACGGTTATTACAACTATCAGAGCTGGATGAAAGTCGACAGATGGCGATAGAGCATCAACAAGTCCTAAAACAACAACAAAAAGCGTGGCATGACAGAAATATCAAACAGAAGAATTTGTCAGTTGGAGACTTGGCACTCCTTTATAATAGTCGTGTAAAAGGGAAACCGAAGAAGTTGCATATAGAATGGATGGGACCTTATATTGTCGAAACATTAAATTCCAATAGATCAGTCCGACTAAAAACGCTACAAGGAAATGTTTTCAAGAAAGCGGTAAACGACGCCCGACTTAAACGGTACAAGTCGTGAATATTCTAAAAAAAAAAAGGTTAGAAGTAACTGAATGAGAGAAAGTACTATAAGCAATCAAGTAAACGTCAAAGCATGACAAAAGCAGAATGATGAGATATTGGAAAAATAAGGATGGAAAGAGAAAAGAGAAAATCCTGGCACATAACCGTCGATATTATAGACATCGACAAGAACGCTAACAAGGTGCGGATGAAAATCAGGCACGACAGAAATAATGGAGCATAGACTGACAAAAATCATCTAGAGAAGCCTGTCGACAAGACACATCAAACGAGGTATCGTTGCATCATGATGGCAAATAAATAAAGGATAAAAATAACCGCAATGCCAGAAGTAATGCACCTGACAGGGCATTGGTGTCCTGTCAGCTCAATTTAGTAGCTTCGTCAAATCAATCATCAATATAGGCCTCTACGTCCCGTTCACCTGTGCCAAGAAATTCCACCATAAATATGGAGCTCGAGCATTCATGGGCACTCTTTTACTGATAACTTGAAGTCCAAGATATAGAGCTCCCCAACCCTACCGAAGCAACTTTCGTATTCTTGAACCCTGAATCCGCAATGGCTCCAAGGAAAACCTTAAAAACAAGCAGGGCCACTACAACGATGGTTAGAGAGATGTAAAAAGAGCAATCGCCGTTGGAAACAAGATTACAAATGATTCAGAATGCAAAATCACTAGAACCCACTTGGATGAGACCTTGGAAAGACATTGAAGAGTGGGGGAAGGAATCAGACAGTCGCTGGAGGGAGGAAGCACATCGACTACAGACAGCCACAATTCTGCAGTATATGAAGGCACCTCTGTTGGACAGTTTTAGAGGACTGAAAGAAATCATTGCACAATTTATTGTTAGTAGGTATCACAATGGCAAACTCTATTTCAATGTTCCAATCGACATTGATGGAGCACTTATCCACAAGATAACCGGTTTGTCGCATAAGGGAGATGTTGTACCGACAAGTTCAGGAGTGGACTTGGTCGATGAATTTGTCACTACTCCTGCTGGAAAGAACTCATGAGGCATAGTCGTGAGTCAGATCGTATTTGAGAACTATAAAACTATTTCCAAGATTGTGTCGCATGCACTTTCACAAATAGGAAGAGGATCAGATTTGAAGACCGACATGTTGGAAGTTGTCAATAATATGGCTATGCGTGGCAAAGTGTCCAAATGGGCAGATTTCTTGGCCGACATAATCAAGCACACATGCTATAAGTGCCAAGAGGAAGGGACTAGCATCCGCTACCCATCTGTACTTATATGGATTGCTATGACCCACATTCGGCCGAAAGGAATCAAGGATTTTTCACAAGAATGAATTGTCCTTATGGAGAATTTCCATTGTTTCGCTCCACGAGCAAGTCGACATGGTCCAACAAACAGTTAAAATTTGGATGGAAGCATGGTTTATAGACCTCAAAACAATGGCGACAAGACGAAGAGTACCGCAGAACAATCTACGAAGTATACCCCCGACAGCACACATCCAACTTACCTTGGATGATACAGCGGTTTGGTACATGGAAGGAGCAGCAGGTCAGGAAAAACGCCTTAAATACTACCCATTAGTAAATGAAATTTTCATGGAATTGAGTCGACAATCCAATGAAGTATTGGCCATTCCACCCCAAGTGAGAAAAGTCGACTTCACTTATGTCGATCCACTGACAGATGCAGAAAAGGAAAAAGCGTACGAAATCCGGTTATACATGAACACTTTCACCTATCAACCTAAACTGGTACCTAATCCCATGGTACTAGCACTTACATAGACTCCGTACAAAGAATCAGCAGTGTCGCGGGGTAGTTGAATAGCAGTACAGAATCCGACAATCTAGAGCATCTTTTGATGGATGACAATATACAAAAGTTAGCAGGTGAGCTGCTTACAGCCCGACAGAACAAGGTGATACCAACTCAAGGGAAAGGAAAAAGAAAGGTAACCTTTCAAGAAACCAAAGATTTCATTTGAACCCCATGTCGACCTGACCATTCTTACTCCTCCTTCTTTCCCGACCGCAGTAGAGGAAGAAATTACCCCTTTAGCATTACCTGCTCCTATTAACCCAACAAATGTTGCTTTGAGTCAGTTTATTGCAAACCTCTCGACCCTATGTCCCAACTGGCGCAAGATGGTCATTTAGAAACTAGTCTTTGCAACCACAGCCTCCGTCCCTCTTAACTTGGCTTCCCGCAACACTATTCAAACCAACAATTTACCTTTACCATTGACAATACCAGAAGTTATTGGTCACAAAAAGTTCCATCATGTCAGAAACCCTTACTTAGTAGGTCTCATTTATTCACAACAAACAACTATCTCTACCCCTCTTCCAGTCACTTCATTACAACAACAAGTAATTCCACCTCGACCTGCAGTCGATCATAGTGAAAAGTAACTGAAAGTCGTTACTTCCCAAGTTGAGTCTGCAGTTCAAGAAATTGATTCAACTCGAGTCGGTCTAGATCCATTCGGCAATACCACTTCATTGAGTCCACTTACGACATCAGCCGATCTTCCATCTTTCCCAACAAGTCAGTCGAGTCTCCCTGCTGATGGATCCAAGTCTAGTCTAATGATACAGCAGCAATACAAGGAAGCAATAATGACAGAAGCAGTTGAAACCGCCTCAGCTCAATCCAAGGAACCAGCTGCAACTCAAGAAATTGCAGCCGATACGACAGAACCACCAGAACAAACCCACATTCAAGACACTAGTACAAGCAATATGGATAAATCCAGTGTACCAACAAATATTCCACTAAGTGCCGAAACTGTTGAACATGAAATTCTAGTTACCACAGAAGCAGAACTAAGTATACAAGTCCAGGCACAACAAGCTGTTGCTAGCACGCAAGCAGCCATCGACATTCATCCAGCAACAACCGACAAAGAAAAGGGGCTAGAACAACAAATCCTAATTAGAGACCAATAAAAAGAGAAAAGCAGCCAGAAGAAACACAAAGAAAAGAAGCATAAAAAGAGAGAACTTCAGCAGCAACTACAGCAAGTGCAACACAGTCAATCAGAAAACACTCTCTCAGTTTACTTAGATCAATTTGGATCTACTGCCAACTATCAGCCACAGTTGGCATCCCAAGAAGAGCTTGATTTACTTGAAGATGCAGTCTTCAAAGAAAAAAGATATCGCCGACAAGAATCAAAAGACCAGTTACTCCAGCTATAGGAAGAAAGGAATACGTTTCTTGCTAAGTGTGAAGACTTAGCTCAGCAAGTCACCCTACTTCCATCCAGTCCTGACACGACATCACCTCTTGACAGAGCATATCAGTTATTCGAGTCTGTCGTGTCGATTCTACAATCCGAGCTTCTCAAAAGACAACAGGACCAGGCTGTTGAAGTATCTTCTCTCATGGAAAATCATTTTACCGCCTTCACATAAGTCTCAATTTACTCAAGCAATATGATATTCAAGCAGAAAAACTTGTCGAAGTTCTGAACAACTGGTATGTACATTATGGCGAAGTCTATAAAGAACTTCAAAAGACAAGAACATTGTTAGGCACACTTCATTGTCAGCGCTTAACTGCAAACGAAGCACTTACTAAAACACTTGATAGTCAGATCATCATGGAAAATAAAATAACTGGACAAACTAGAAAAACAAGAAACACAGTGGATATCTCAAGCATGTTGTGGCCTCAACAAACTTGAAGAAATTCAGCCTCGACTTCAACATTTACTTGCTGCTGCCCAAGAAACAATTACCATATTTGGACCCGACATGATCCATTTACAGACTATATCTACCCATGACAAGATGGAAAACTTGTCGAAGCTCACGATATTTACTGTCGACATTCAAAATTTGTTGCGTGCCTGGGAAGAGTTCCAGCACCATCTCTCTGTTTCTACCGAAGTTCTTCTTGAAGTCTGCCTACAGAAATTTGATGTTTCCAGCTCCATTTTACCTTCATCATAACCATCTAGTAACTATTTTTGTATTTTTGATCTCTCCATTTCTCCAAGAAGAAGAAATATTTTGAGGTGGGGGAGATGTTGGAGGGGCCTAGGTCGGCCTGTCGACTAGGCCCTTCGCCCGACCACTTTGAAGTATATGTTGACAGGCTGTGTTGACTAGTATAGGTCGGGTCGGTCAGTTAGACCAACAGACGGTTATGTAACTGCATTGAAAGATATATATAGGTTGTTGAGCCGATGTAATGGTTAGGTTGGTTCTATGCTTGTATTCTGCTCTTGTTGGTTAAGATAAAGGCTTGTGCTTCTCTCTATCTGTATCGTCTCTTGTATCTGTATGATTGTGTATGCTTGCTTATAACATGTATTGTATCTATGGTAACTGCTTGAACCTTGGGACTACAACAGTTCTATAGATTTTCGATAAGGTCGGGCTAGACCGACGAAGGAGAAGAAGTTTTTGCTAGGTATGTGAACAGCTTGAAATATTCCATTCAGGATGAATTGAGCATGTCGAGATTTAGAGAAGTGGGCGAAGGCTACCAGTTAGCTCTGAAGGTAGAAGAGAAACTATCAAGGAAATCCGTAGTGACCAGAGGTCGAATTATTGGTTGAGGTGCGAAGATTTTTACCACGAAAGGTCAAAGTAGTGGTTACAGGAAGGAAACTGTCGAAGATAGTCAACATGCGGAAGGGACATTGACAAAGGAGAAAGCTCAAGAGAACTGACACGATGGTCATGAGAACTATGGTCGAGGTGGTCCATCCGACCGAAAGGGAGCTAACAGACCAGCCATAATCTGTTACAAGTGTCGAGGAGCGGGACACAAGGCATATGAATGCCTAGAGAATCTACATGCTGCAGAGGAGTCGAAACCCAGACATCGAAGGGATGAGTAAGTCGACGAGAGGGAAGTGTCGGCATCCAACAGTAGTAGAGAGGAGAAAAGGAGAAATCGAAGTCTGATGGTCAGCAGAACACTGGTTCAAGAGGATAAACGCAACGAGAAAGAGCTGGCACAGCAGAAGGCGATCTTTCGAACGGAGGTGAAAATCGGTGAATGGCATTGCAAGACCATAGTTGATGGTGGAAGCACTGAGAATATTTTGTCGATACAGGTGATCGAGAAGGAAAAGTTTAGATGTTGAGAACATCCACACCCTTACAAGATCTCATGGTTGCAGAAAGGACACCATGTGAAGCTGACCAGACAGTGCCTGATTAACTTCAAGGTTGGGAAGTTAGAAGACTGCGTACTGTACGATGTAATCCCAAAGGACACGTGCCATTTGTTGTTAGGAATACCATGGCAATATGATTGGAAAATGATCTATGATGGTCAAGCCAACACAATCACTGTGTGGAAAAATGGCGTGAAGAGAACTCTTAAGCTGAAACCGGAGGAGCAAGCCGACGGTAAGCAAGGCAAGAGCAACTTTTGGGAGAAGCGCGTGTTGATGTGTTCAGTGAAAGAATTCCTTGCAGAAGAGGAAAAGGAATCTGGGTGTTATGCTATCATTCCAAAAGGACCATTTGTCGAGAAGGCGACAATGGAGGAGAAAATTTCGGTCGAAGTCGAAAGGATGCTCGAAGAGTTTCGGAGCATAGTGTTCGATGAGACACCGACAGGATTGCCACCGATAAGGAGCATATCCCATCAGATCGACTTGATTCCAGGGTCAGTTCTGCCAAACAAGGCATCGCATAGGATGAGTCTGATGGAAGGTCAGGAACTTAATCGACAGGTCCAGGAGTTGTTGGACAGAGATTTGATCAGAGAAATTCTGAGTCCGTGCGTGGTACCAACAGTATTAGTGCTTCAGAAAGGTGGAGAATGGAGGGTGTGTATAGAATCCATAGCTATCAACAAGATCACAATCAAGTATCGGTTTCCATTTCTGAGAATGAATGACTTGATAGATTGTTTGAGTGGAGTGAAGTACTTCACAAAGATAGACCTGAAGAGTGATTATCACCAGATTTGGGTTAGAGAAGGAGACGAATGGAAGACAACATTCAAGATGAAGTAAGGTGTAATGTCCCTTGTTAGAAATTTTATTAAAATGGCAATTTTCCACTTTTTTCCCCTAGTTCGACCTTTGACTAGTTTTGATCTCTAGGTCCCAAATTTGCCCCAAATGATCCCAAATCTTCTAATAAGGTATATGTATGAGATTATAACATAAATATGTGTTTTAGGGATGCCTTTGGACCTTTAAAATACTTCTGCAAATACACTATCAATTCTGGCCAATGTAGGGAACTTTACTAGTAATTTGCCTTTGACTAGTATTGGTTTCTAGGTCTCGAATTGACTCCAAATGCCTTCAAATATTCAATGAAGGTGTATGAATAATATTAGTACTTGAATATGATTTTTAGGTATTATATATGGCCACCAAAATACCCTTGCAAACTCTCTTAAGATTCTGGACCAAGTATGCAATTTTACTAGTAATTTGGGGTTCAAATCCCCCTGGGGTAAGTACTGAAAATGGCTTCCCAAATGCCTCCAAACCCACTCAAATTTATGAACAGAGGTATGTAATGTGTTAAGTATGTTATTAAAGTCTCATATGCACCATTAATGTATTATTACAACTTTTCTCACCCTCTCCCATTCAACTGCAAAAATCCCCAATTCGACCCTTGGGGAAATGGCACTATTTCACCTCCCAATACAACTAAACTGAGTAAAAATGATTCAAATGCTCAATTACAGTACATGAAAATTGTATAATACAACCATGGCAGTATATTGATCACAAATATATCAGAGAATCATCCATTCATTCGAAATCATCATCAATACATTGGTTCACAACAAGGTAGTGGGGAAATGGCATTGTTCTTCCATTAAAAATGAGATTTATACATTTCTACTTGGAATTTCGACCTGAAACTTTTTGGAGATGAATAAAAGAGTATTTAATTCATATTACAAAAGAAATGGGGCATTAGAATCTCCCCCAAAATGTAAAATAGCTCACCAAAAATGCCCTCCCTCAAGGATCAAGAATATGCCATCAAAAATGGAAATGGTTGAAGGAGTGAGCTGCAATAGAAGAAACCATGAGCTGACCTGTAGCTTACACTTGTAAATAAAGACTCCATTAAAGCTCCAAATTAAAGGTCTGAATGGCCTTTCCAATTAACAACTTGGATGGGAATCTTTCACCCTCGAAATTGGCTAAGGCAAGAAACTAGTCATCCACTAGCTCTCCCTCTTCACAAATGCAATTGCAAATTCTACAAATGATCAAAAGCTGGTTTCATTATTTGTTATTGACATTTATAAACTTCTAATGTCCTCCATGGGTCGAATTCCTTCCAAGAGACTCATGCCAACTCATGTTGGGAAGAGATTCCAAAGAACGCCACTTGCACAACAATTCTTAGTCTCCCACTTCCACCAAATCACATGTGGAAGCATCTTAGCTTCCCTAACACCCTTGCGAGCCCTCTTGGAGTCTATGTTTAGCCCTAACATGTCATATATGTCATATGTCAGCCTTCAGGTTTGATTTGTGTCATAGGTGTCATAGCATCTTCATTATTGTTTTCATAGAGCTAGGGAATCTAGCCCAAGTGTCTCACTAGCTCCAAATTGCCTCTTCCTCTTCCATGGGAGTTACTCTTCCTCTGTATTTCGACCTTGGATGAGTCGCGCAATGAATAATACCTTTTGGACTCCCCCAAGTATCTTACCATTCACCTTGAATTCGAACTGGTGAGAGAATGATGCCAAATGTAGTGGGGAAATCTAGCCATATGTGGGTCCCACTTCCTCCATGTGTCTTCATGATGAAATGCCACTTTGATTTTCACTTGCATATATTTATTTAGATCCTTTATTAAATATTTATTCCATTATAATGTTCAAACATCATTTATTATCCCCATTATTCCAAATCCCAAAGCTTCCACCCCAAACCTAGGAAACTAGTAATTTTCCTCCTTGGCAATTATTTGACCTTTAGCATCAATTTGACAAACTCTAATGAATAGAGCCAATTTGATTAGGCCATTGTGACCCAATACCAAATTTGGGACATGACAAATCCTCCCTTCCCAATATTGCTTGTCCTCAATCAATTTTAAAGGTGGGTGTTGAAGAACCTGCTTTCTGTATAATTCTTTGAAGTTGCCATTGAATTGCCCAACCTTGAGTTTTTGAGTTTCCATGAAGATTTTAGAGAGGAACCACCATGCTTGCTGCTGCACTACTCTGATTAAAATCACTTTATTAAGTGGGGAATCCATCTCCCATACTGCTTGCTTCCCCAAAAAATATGGAACCAATGAGATAAAAATTATTCCAAGGTCCCATTGCTTGTATTGCACCCCAACAATTAAAAGTGCTCTCCAACCCATACCATCTGATAAAAGGATTCCTGGATCCCATTTTCTTGTATGCATTCTTCCAAACATCATGAGTACAAAATATATATCATCAAAGTACATAACAACATAATGAAAATGTACATAAAGGAGATGCTTCATCAAAGAGTCATGAAAGTGCTTATACCTCCAAGCATGTAGAACACCATTTTCCAAGTGCATACAATCTTCAAGTGACCCATCAAATCTGATCCAATGAAATAGGTGAGGATCCCATGTCCGATAGTGCTGCTCCAATAGAATGTGATATGCATCAAAATATTCATCCATGCATTCTTTCATCCAAGAAGTGAATGAAGAATATCCACTAAAATCTGAACCAAATAATGAGCAGGAAAAACAAGGAGAATTCAAAGGACTCAAAGAAGTCTCATCCATACATCCATGAGGATATGTATCATCATAAGGTAAAGCAATACACTGCTGCAATTCTAAATAATGAGGTACTCTATTCATGTCATCATCAAAAGGAGCAGTAGGAGTTTCATACCCCTCATGTGGCACCATTAGGAAAAAACCTTTCACCCAATTTTCATCCCAAAGTGATGTGGCTGGAAAAGAAGTGTGGGGTGAGGAATTATGAACCAACTTTAATTCTTTACAACTCTTACCCATTGAAATATTTAATTCATCTTCGCCATAATTGGTTGGTCCAACTATTGTGAGATCATGTACCTCTTCCAAGGCTTTGCAACTCTCTCCATGAGGCAACTCATAATCCCTTTGAACAAGGAAAAGTGCTTGTCCTTCTTCTTGTTTTAGTGTAGCATCTTCAAGAACCTGCATATCAACATGTACCTCATGTTCCACAATTACATTAGGTTCCTCTTTTGTGGCATAAAATGTTTCATCCTTTTCCTTGAAAAGAGAACCATTGCTCATTATTTTTTTCGAGTTGCTTCCAATTTCACTAAGCAACAATCTGAACTCTTGAAAGTATTGTATCCACTTGTCTTCAAAGGATGGTTCAAGTAGTTTCCTAAACTCCTCATTCTCCTTTAAGGTTCCTTTCTCATCATTACTCATGGTGACCAATGAATGCACTTCTTCTCCTACTTCTTCCCTTTCACCAAAGTACATCCAGTTTCAGTTTCTAAGGGTGGTGGCTTATTTCTTTAACTCCTGTTCTTCATTAATGTTCTACCACATCAGGTGCCAAGACCATGCTCTGATACCACTGTAATGTCCCTTGTTAGAAATTTTATTAAAATGGCAATTTTCCACTTTTTCCCCCTAGTTCGACCTTTGACTAGTTTTGATCTCTAGGTCCCAAATTTGCTCCAAATGATCCCAAATCTTCTGAGAAGGTATATGTATGAGATTATAACATAAATATGTGTTTTAGGGATGCCTTTGGACCTTTAAAATACTTCTGCAAATACTCTTTCAATTCTGGCCAATGTAGGGAACTTTACTAGTAATTTGCCTTTGACTAGTATTGGTCTCTAGGTCTCGAATTGACTCCAAATGCCTTCAAATATTCAAGGAAGGTGTATGAATAATATTAGGACTTGAATATGATGTTCAGGTATTATATATGGCCACCAAAATACCTCTGCAAACTCTCTTAAGATTTTGGATCAAGTATGCAATTTTACTAGTAATTTGGGGTTCAAATCCCCCTAGGGTAAGTACTGAAAATGGCTTCCCAAATGCCTACAAACCCACTCAAATTTATGAAAAGAGGTATGTAATGTGTCAATTATGTTATTAAAGTCTCATATGCACCATTAATGGATTATTACAACTGTTCTCACCCTCTCCCATTCAACTGCAAAAATCCCCAATTCGACCCTTGGGGAAATGGCACTATTTCACCTCTCAATACAACTAAACTGAGTAAAAATGCTTCAAATACTCAAGTACAGTACATGAAACTTGTAGAAGACATCCATGGCAGTATATTTATCACAAATATATCAGAGAATCAGCCATTCATTCGAAATCATCATCAATACATTGGTTCACAACAAGGTAGTGGGGAAATGGCATTGTTCTTCCATTAAAAATGAGATTTATACATTTCTACTTGGAATTTCGACCTGAAACTTTTTGGAGATGAATAACAGAGTATTTATTACAAAATAAATGGGGCATTAGAAGCTCCCCCAAAAAGTACAATATCTCACCAAAAACGCCCTCCCTCAAGGATCAAGAATATGCCATCAAAACTGGAAATGGTTGAAGGAGTGAGCTGCAATAGAAGAAAACATGAGCTGACCTATAGATTACACCTGCAAATAAATACTCCATTAAAGCTCCAAATGAAAGTTCTGAATGGCCTTTCCAATTACCAACTTGGATGGGAATCTTTAACCCTCGAAATTGGCTAAGGCAAGAAACTAGTCATCCACTAGCTCTCCCTCTTCACAAATGCAATTGCAAATTCTACAAATGATCAAAAGATGGTTTCATTCTTTGTTATTGACATTTATAAACTTCTAATTTTCTCCATGGGTCGAATTCCTTCCAAGAGACTCATGCCAACTCATGTTGGGAAGAGATTCCAAAGAACGCCACTTGCACAACAATTCCTAGTCTCCCACTTCCACCAAATCACATGTGGAAGCATCTTAGCTTCCCTAACACCCTTGAGCGCCCTCTTGGAGTCTATTTTTAGCCCTGACATGTCATACATGTCATATGTCAGCCTTCAAGTCTAATTTGTGTCATAGGTGTCATAGCATCTTCATTATTGTTGTCATAGAACTAGGGAATCTATCCCAAGTGTCTCACTAGCTCCAAATTGCCTCTTCCTCTTCCATGGGAGTTACTCTTCCTCTATATTTCGACCTTGGATGAGTCATGCAATGAATAATACCTTTTGGACTCCCCCAAGTATGTTACCATTCACCTTGAATTCGAATTGGTGAGAGAATGATACCAAATGTAGTGGGAAAATCTAGCCATATGTGGGTCCCACTTCCTCCATGTGTCTTCATGATGAAATGCCACTTTGATTTTCACTTGTATATATTTATTTAGATCCTTTATTAAATATTTATGCCATTCTAATGTTCAAACATCATTTATTATCCCCATTATTCCAAATCCCAAAGCTTCCACCCCAAACCTAGGAAACTAGTAATTTTCCTCCTTGGCAATTATTTGACCTTTAGCATCAATTTGACAAACTCTAATGAATAGAGCCAATGTGATTAGGCCATTGTGACCAAATACAAAATTTGGGACATGACATAAGGGCTGTATGAGTGGTTGTTCATGCCATTTGGATTGACTAATGCACCCAGTACATTCATGCAATTGATGAATGAAGTACTGAAACCATTCTTGGAAAATTTTGTCGTAGTCTATCTATATGACATTCTAATTTTCAGTCGAACCAAGACAGAACACTTGGGACACATCCGACAGGTATTGTAGAAGTTGTAGGAAGAGAAGCTGATGGTGAACCTACAAAAGTGTTTCTTCATGAAGGAAGAACTGGTATACTTGGGATTCGTAATCTCGGGTAATGGGCTGCTGATGGACCTAGAAAAGGTGAAGGCGATACTGGATTGGCATGAAGTGACAAGTGCGACTGGAGTGAGGAGTTTACATGGACTTGCCACTTTCTACAAGAAGTTCATTCGGGGATTCAGTCAGATTTGCACACCATTGATAGAGTGCATGCGCAAAGGAGAGTTCAAGTGGATGGAAGCAACCTAGCGAGATTTCGACAAGTTGAAGGAAAAGGTCACTGAGAGTCCAGTGTTGGCACTCCCAAATTTTGACAAAGTTTTCTAGGTCGATTGCGACACAAGCGTAATAGCAATTGGAGCAGTGTTGAGCTAAGAGGGCCAACCAATTGCATTCTTCAGTGAGAATTTGGATGATGCGAAGTGGAAATATTCGGTCTATGACTAAGAATTCTATGCTATTGTCCAAGCATTGAAGAAGTGGAGGCATTATTTGTTTCCCAAGGAATTTTTGTTGTACACAGATCATCAAGCATTGAGGTATCTGAATACTCAATCAAAGTTAAATCAACGGCACATGAAATGGGTCGAATTGCTACAAGGATACATGTTCATGTTACGACATAGGTCGGGCAAGTCGAATAAGGTTTCCAACGCGCTGAGTAGTGTTGAATATTGTAACTTCTAAGAATATTATATTTGTACATTATTTATTCCGGAGATGTTTCATTCCTCCGAGGTAACCCTACTATGTATCTGGAGATGTTTATTCCTCCAGGGGTTGGTATTAACTAGGGTTATTAGACCCACCATGTGTGGGTCGGCCCTGTAGTTATATTTTAGGGGTTATTAGACTTCTCCAGGTGAGGTCGGCCCCAACAGTCTTTTAGTGAGTTGAGAGTCAAGTATAAATAGAGGAGGTGAACTCCTCATTAGATCATTCACTCACTTGTGGAAGAGTGCGCACTAGTTGAGGAGATCTGCTAAGGAGTCAAGAAGAAGGAGCACATCTTTGTATTTTGGTTGATCATCTTATTGAGGAAAGCTTTACTGGGTTTTCTACCCCATGAGGGTTTCCCAGGATATATTGTGTGTTATCTTGTGATTATGCTTCTTTCAGTGATCTTGCTTGGCTATTTGGTTTAAACTTAACATGGAATCAGAGCTAGACTGAATAGGACATCTTTCACAAGGTAAGATTATCTCTCTCTCTCCTTTTGGTGAAGTTAGGGTTTTCAGCCCAAAGTTGGTATTATTGATTTTTGGTTGCATGGCTGGAAAGCCCTCCTCAAGAGCTTTCTTTTAAGCCCTAGATCGAACTTTTTGGTTGGGTAGAACTCCGGGAATTGCAAACCCTAATTCTACCAAAAGTGCGATACGTCAGTTTTTGGTTTCAGAAAAAAGTTGGAATTTTTAAATTCTGATTGCATGGCTGAGTAGCCCTTCTCAAGAGCATTCTTTTGAGATATAGATCGAACTTTTTGGTTGAGTAGAACTCCGGGAAAGTCAAACCCTAATTCTACCAAAAGTGCGATAAAATTCTGTTCCAGATTCCGGAAAAGTGAAAAGCAACTTTTCAGGTAAGTCTGCTCTGTCTCTTGGACTCCCCCAAGAGAAGATGGCTCCAAACACTAAGCTTGAAGACAAGCTAGAAGGTATAGAAAATTTTCGGGCATGGAAATACAGAATTGGTCTCATTCTTGAAGAGAATGATCTTGCTCAGTATATCAAGGAAGAAGTTGCAGAACCAGAAGGAGATGAAGCCAAAGAAAAGCATAGGAAGGATTTGATTAGGGCAAAGAGAATCATAGCTGATTCCATTAAAGACCACTTGATTCCCCAAGTGGCCTCCAAGAAGACTCCAAAGGAAATGTATGATGCCCTAGGAAGAATGTATGAAGGAAAGAACATCAATAGGAAGATGAATCTAAGGACTCAATTGAAGAGTACCAAGATGCACAAAGGAGAATCCATTCAAGACTACTTCTCAAGGGTTTCACAAATCAAGGAACAACTAGATGCAATTGGTGATACTCTTGATGAGGATGAACTAGTGATGACTGCTCTTAATGGCCTCACTAGATCTTGGGAATCCTTCATACAAACCATGTGTGCTAGGAAAGAAAGCATGAAATTTGATATAGTATGGGAGGATTGTGTTCAAGAAGAAGCTAGGGTTGCCAATAGAGAAGCTCTTCTCAAAGAAGATGACCAAGCTTTGGCCACCCATACCAGAAGAAGAAGAACAGGTCATCTCAAGAAGGTTGACCACAAAGGATCTCAACACTTCTCTAAAAAGAGAAAAGGACCATTTCCAGTAAGAGATTATTCCTCTGTCAAATGCTATAGCTGTGATAAGCTAGGTCACATCTCCAGATTTTGTCCCTCACAAAAGAAGAAGTTTGTCCACAAAAGACACCATGCTCATATGGCAGAAAATGATAGTGAAGAAGAAGAAGGGGAAGAAGATGAAGAAGAAGAAGAGGTAGAGGTAAAGCCTAAAAGGAAAAGAAACAAGGTGAAGAAAGAAGATCCAGAAGAATATGTTCTATTCTCTGCACTCTCTGGATCTGTATCTCCTGGAGAAGATACATGGCTCATTGACAGTGGTGCCTCCAAACACATGACAGGTCAAAGGAAGACCTTCTCAAATCTTGAAGAAAAGTCTTCCTCACAAAAGGTATCTCTAGGAGATGACTACCAATATCCCATCAAAGGAATTGGTGAAGCTAGCTACAAGCTAGATTCGGGAACACCCTTGAAGATGAAAGACATCTTATATGTACCAGGTTTAAAGAAGAACCTTCTCTCTATTTCAGCACTAGATAAGAAAGGTTTTAGAGTAGCCTTCATAGATGGACAAGTACTCATGTGGTCCAAAGGAAAGACAATTAAAGATGCAGTTGTTATTGGTGAAGAAGAAGGAGGTCTCTATAAACTCAAGGGTCATCCAGAAGCTGCCCTTGCACATGAGGTCTCTAGCCCCAGTGAGCTATGGCATAGAAGATTAGCTCACATCAATTATAAAGCCTTACCCTATGTAAGCAAGGTAGTCATAGGATTACCAGAATTGAAGGCTGATCATGATGGCTCATGTAAAGGATGTAAGAAAGGGAAAAATATCAAGAACCCCTTTCCAAAGAGTGAAACAAAGACTAAGAACATTTTAGAGCTTATACACTCAGATGTATGTGGACCTATGCCCACCACTTCCTTAAGTGGGTATGAATACTATCTTTCATTCATTGATGACTATTCAAGGAAAACCTGGATATACTTCCTGAAAGGTAAGAATGAAGTCTTTGGAAAATTCAAAGAGTTCAAGGCTCTAATAGAAAATCTATCAGACAAGAAAATCAAAACTCTCAGAACAGATAATGGCGGAGAATTCACTTCAAAGGATTTTGAGGACTTTTGCAAAGAAGCTGGAATTAGAAGGGAACTAACTACTCCATACAATCCCCAACAAAATGGGGTGGCTGAAAGGAAAAATAGAACAATCATGGAAGCTGTGAAGACCATGATACATGACCAAGATCTTCCCATGTATTTATGGGCTGAAGCAGCCAAAACAGCAGTTTATGTGCAAAATAGATTATCTCACAGTGCTCTTGAATTCAAAACTCCAGAAGAAGTGTTTTCAGGTAAGAAGCCTGAGGTAAGTCATCTTAAAATATTTGGGTGTCCTGTGTACATCCACATTCCAAAAGAAAAGAGAACCAAGTTGGATCCCTCAGGTAAGAAGGGAATGTTTGTTGGCTATTGTGAAACTTCCAAAGCCTTTAGAATCTACATACCAGGTTTCCATCATATAGAAATAAGTAGAGATGTAACCTTTGATGAGGAAACAGCTCTCAAGAAATCCAGAAAGTGTCAACTTGAAGAAGTTTATGAAGAAGATTCATCACCCAGGATCTCAGAGACTGTTCATATCCTTGAATAAGTTACACCAGAGGATCATGACATGCTGGAACCACAAGAACCCCCTGTTGCAGAATTATCCAGGAAAAGAAGACCAGCATGGGCTAGAGATATTATTCAAGGAGCTGAAAGATATGGTGCTCCTGAAGGCTCCACTAGAGAAAGGAAGAAGCCAAAATTGGTATCCAACTACATGGCCTTAATGTGTGACCTTGTGGATCAACTACCTACTAGCTATGAAGAAGCAGCTCAAAAGAAAGAATGGGTAGAAGCAATGACTGAAGAATACCAGTCAATAATGAAAAATAATGTTTGGGATATTGTTCCCAAACCGAAAGATAAAAGTGTGGTTTCTTCCAAATGGATTTTCAAAATAAAACATGCCGCGGATGGAAGCATCGAAAAATACAAAGCAAGATTTGTAGCCAGAGGATTCTCTCAGAAGGAGGGAATTGACTATGAAGAAACATTTGCACCTGTTGCCAGGTATACTTCAATTAGAACTATCATGGCACTTGCATCCATGATGAAGTGGAAATTACACCAAATGGATGTTAAGACAGCTTTTCTGAATGGTGTAATTGAAGAAGAAGTATACATAGAGCAACCTCAAGGGTTTGAGGTTAATGATGGAAGAACTCATGTTTGCAAATTGAAGAAGGCATTATATGGGTTGAAACAAGCTCCAAGGGCTTGGTACGGAAGGATTGACAATTTCTTAACTAGCATGGGCTTTACTAAAAGTAAAGCTGACCCAAATCTTTATCTCAAGGTGATGGATGATGAACCAGTTATTTTGCTGTTATATGTAGATGATCTTTTTCTAACTGGAGATGAGAAACAGATTATTGAAAGCAAGAAGAAGCTTTCTTCAGAATTCGAGATGAAAGATCTCGGATTGATGCACTACTTCTTAGGCTTAGAAGTATGGCAAGAACCAAAAGGGATCTTTCTAAATCAAGGTAAGTACACTTTGGAGATTCTCAAAAGATTTGATATGTTGGAGTGTAAAGCCATGGCCACTCCCATGGACTCCAACTTAAAGTTACTAGTTAATGATTCATCAGAACTAGTGGACATAACTTTATATAGACAAATCATTGGATCATTGATGTACTTAACTAATACTAGGCCTGATATATGCTTTGCTGTAAATACCCTAAGTCAGTATCTAGTAGAACCTAGAAAGGTTCACTTAATAGCTGCAAAGCATGTAATGAGGTACCTAAAAGGTACATTAGATTTTGGCCTATTTTATGATGGAAATCATGAACTCAGATTACATGGTTACTCAAATTCTGATTGGGCAGGAAGTGTCTCAGACAGAAAAAGTACCTCTGGTGGATGTTATGGTCTTGGATCTGCCATGATTTCCTGGTTCAGCAAGAAACAATCCAGTGTGGCTCTCAGTACTGCTGAAGCAGAATATATAGCTTCCTGCTCTGCTAGCTGTGAAGCAGTATGGCTTCGGAAACTTTTATCTGGAGTGTTTGAATTAGAAATGGATCCCACTGTGATTATGTGTGATAATCAAAGCTGTATCAAGATGACTGAAAATCCTGTATTTCATGATAAGTCAAAACACATAGAGATCCGATACTTTTATATAAGAGACATGGTGCAGAAAGGAGCTATCAAGCTGGAGTACATAAGCACTGAGGATCAAATTGCTGATATTCTGACTAAGCCTCTGTCTCGAGTAAAGTTTGAACACTTCCGAGACAAGCTTGGTGTAGTTCAGAAGAACCCTCCTCGAAAGGGGGAGTAGCTCAGTATCTGACAAAACAAGCCTATCTCATCAATGATGAGGTTACCTATTTTTTTCCTGCTCTTATTCACCTAGAATGATTTAGATTTAGGACTCTTATATTCTTTGTTTTGATGTTAGATGTATACATGCTAGATACTTCTGATGGTTTGATGATACATGCTTTTGATGATAGATGTATACATGATTTTGATGATAGATGTATACATGGCTTTGATGATAGATGTATACATGATTTTGATGATAGATGTATACATGGCTTTGATGATAGATGTATACATGGCTTTGATGATAGATGTATACATGCTTTTGATGATAGATGTATACATGGTTTTGATGATAGATGTATACATGATCTTGATGATAGAGTTATACATGTTTTGATGATGTTGATACATGTTGTGGTTATACATGTTTTGATGATGATGATACATGTTGTGGTTATACATGTTTTGATAATATTGATACATGTTGTGGTTATACATGTTTTGATGATGATGATACATGTTGTGGTTATACATGTTTTGATGATATTGATACATGTTGTGGTTATACATGTTTTGATGATGATGATACATGTTGTGGTTATACATGTTTTTGATGATGATGATACATGTTGTGGTTATACATGTTTTGATGATGATGATACATGTTGTGGTTATACATGATGATGATACATGTTGTGGTTATACATGTTGTGATGATGATACATGATTGTACATGTTTTGATGATGAGGATACATGTTCTGTCTTGGTGAACATGTGAAGGGATTGGATCATCCCTGGACTTTCAGTCCTAAAGAGAGTCGTAGACGTGAGGTATCCGAGAATGAAGTCCTTAGTGGACAGTTGAGGGGATTGGATCATCCCTGGACTTTCAGTCCTAAAGAGAGCCGTAGACGTGAGGTCTCCGAGAATGAAGTCCTTAGTGGACAGTTGAAGGGATTGGATCATCCCTGGACTTTCAGTCCTAAAGAGAGCCGTAGACGTGAGGTCTCCGAGAATGAAGTCCTTAGTGGACAGTTGAGGGGATTGGATCATCCCTGGACTTTCAGTCCTAAAGAGAGCCGTAGACATGAGGTCTCCGATAACTGAATGACAGGACTGAATCATCCCTGGACCTCGGTTCAAAATGTACGTGACAAATCCTAGAATTACTCTAGGTTACATCCAGCATGAAACAGGGCTGGCTCTGTAGTTGTGATACATCCAGCATGAAACAGGGCTGGCTCTGTAGTTGTGATACATCCAGCATGAAACAGGGCTGGCTCTGTAGTTGTGATACATCCAGCATGAAACAGGGCTGGCTCTGTAGTTGTGATACATCCAGCATGAAACAGGGCTGGCTCTGTAGTTGTGATACATCCAGCATGAAACAGGGCTGGCTCTGTAGTTGTGATACATCCAGCATGAAACAGGGCTGGCTCTGTAGTTGTGATACATCCAGGATGAAACAGGGCTGGCTCTGTAGTTGTGATACATCCAGCATGAAACAGGGCTGGCTCTGTAGTTGTGATACATCCAGCATGAAACAGGGCTGGCTCTGTAGTTGTAATACATCCAGCATGAAACAGGGCTGGCTCTGTAGTTGTGATAAGGATTGATCATCCTGGAACTTGATCTGGATTGCATCATCCATGGACTCATGTCCTAAAGAGAGCAGGATTGATCATCCTGTAAATATGATCGTGTGATGACGATGCTACTGATCATGTGATGACGATGCTGCTGATCGTGTGAATCGTGTGATGACGATGCTGATGATCGTGTGATGACGATGCTGATGATCGTATGATGACGATGCTGATGATCGTGTGATGATGATGCTGTTGATCGTGTGATGACGATGCTGATGATCGTGTGATGACGATGCTGATGATCGTATGATGACGATGTTGATGATCGTGTGACAATGATGATGATGATCATGTGATGACGATACTGATGATCATACGACGATGCTGATGACGATGTTGATGTTCCAGTAACTAGTCAAGTTACTGATGATGATGAATTGAAGAAAGCTTTCGATGATATATAGATGATGTAGTAAATGACTCCTTGTTCCTACAGATGTTGTTATAATATCCTTCTCGTTAAGGGGGAGTGTTGAATATTGTAACTTCTAAGAATATTATATTTGTACATTATTTATTCCGGAGATGTTTCATTCCTCCGAGGTAACCCTACTATGTATCTGGAGATGTTTATTCCTCCAGGGGTTGGTATTAACTAGGGTTATTAGACCCACCATGTGTGGGTCGGCCCTGTAGTTATATTTTAGGGGTTATTAGACTTCTCCAGGTGAGGTCGGCCCCAACAGTCTTTTAGTGAGTTGAGAGTCAAGTATAAATAGAGGAGGTGAACTCCTCATTAGATCATTCACTCACTTGTGGAAGAGTGCGCACTAGTTGAGGAGATCTGCTAAGGAGTCAAGAAGAAGGAGCACATCTTTGTATTTTGGTTGATCATATTATTGAGGAAAGCTTTACTGGGTTTTCTACCCCATGAGGGTTTCCCAGGATATATTGTGTGTTATCTTGTGATTATGCTTCTTTCAGTGATCTTGCTTGGCTATTTGGTTTAAACTTAACAAGTAGAAGAGTTGCATTGCCGAACACGACAACAGTTCAGGCAATAGGAATAGAGTCGGTGAAGACGGAGTATGCTACCAACAAGGATTTTGCGAAAGCATGGGAAGCTTGTCGCGAACCATGGAGTGTCGACAGGACTCCATACTTGGATTATTTCATCCAAGAGGGATACCTATTCAAGGGACGACAGTTGTGTATTCCGAGATAACCTAATTCGAGAGTTGCATAGCGGTGAATTAGAAGGCCATTTTGGCATCGACAAGGCTAAGGCATTGGTCAAGGAAAAGTATTATTGGCAAGGAATGGCAACAGAGGTCGGAAAGTGGATTCGACATTGTAGAGTTTTCCAGTTGGCAAGAGGAATAAGTCAAAACACGAGGTTGTATGCACATTTTTCGGTACCGAATACCCCATGGGAGCACCTAAGCATGGATTTTGTGTTAGGATTGCCGAAGATGCAGCAAGGGAATGACTCAATATTCGTTGTACTCGATATATTTTTGAAAAATGGCACACTTTATTCTGTGTCGGAAGACAAGTGACTCCATGGGAATTGATGTACTATTCTTCAAGGAAGTATTTAGATTGCATGGGTTGTTGAAGAGTTTTACATCGGACAAAGATACCAAGTTTATGAGGAATTTCTGGAGAAACCTATGGAAGAAACTGGACATGAAGTTGTAGTTTAGTTTGGCATATCATCTGCAGACAGATAGACAAACCGAGGTGGTGAAAAGAAGTTTGGGAAACCTTCTGAGATCTTTGATGCCCGACAGACCCAAGCAGTGGGAGAATGTTTTGGTGCAAGCAGAATTCACATACAACAATTCTGTGAATTGGTTGACAGGTTTGAGCCCATTCCATATTGTTCAGGGATGAAGCCCACATGGAGTGGTGGATTTGGTCGAATTGCCGACAGAAATAAAGAAGAGCGTGGATGCAGAATAATTCGCAGAGCACATGAAAGAAGTTCATGAAGATGTGCAAAAGCACATAGAAAAGAGCAATGCGGCATACAAGTTGAGAGCCGACAGGAAGAAGAGACTACAATCGTTGAGCGAAGGAGACTTGGTCTATGCTCATTTACGAAAGGAGAGATTTCCGACAGGGACTTATAACAAGCTGAAGCTGAAGAAGATTGGACCATGTAAGATCTTGAGGAAAATTTCGGACAACACTTATGTGTTGAAGCTGCTGAATGACTTGAGCATTTCACCAACATTCAATGTCTCATATCTGTACAAGTTCAAAGAAGGGTCAAGCAGCGGAAGCACAGAAGTGTCAAACATCGACTGGATAGATCAGATCCCAGATTGACAGAAGGAGGAGATCGCAAAAGTAACAGAGGAATGCGAAGTCGGGCGTACGCGTAGTTCGCGAAGAAAATAATACTTGGTACGATGGAAGGATGATGAGTTGCAGGAGGCGACATGGATTTCCGAAGAAGATTTCAGGAGACTAACGGACCAGTCGAGTTCTTTTTCACCTGGGGAGTCTGATGTAGGAGCATTGGGGCCTAGGAAGATCAGTCAAGGCTAATCGATGTAAGGGAGTCAACCAGAGGGAGTGCCGACGACCACTGGTACATGAAGCAGATTGACTCGTTGAAGTCAATAAGTCGAGTAGAGAACTGTCAAAGAAGTCAACAGAAGTGTGAAAAGAGGTCGAGAGTCGACATGTCAATGTTGACAGACGATAGTCGATATGCGACAAGTTGTCACAGAGTCATAGGCAGGTCAATATGTTGTCGAACTGCAACATCGACAAGTTGGGTCATGAGCCAAGTGAAGAGTATGGGCGGACTAGAGAAGCCTAAGCGCAGAGTGAAGCCGACAGGAGAGTCGTATCTAATGGAAGGTAGTATGGTCGACGTGATGGTTTACTGTAGCTTGTCAAAGGAAGCGTAGAAGTCAAGGAGAGTACCTAACAACAGTTCAGAGTTCTTGAGGAAGTTAATAGAAGTTATTGCAGGTGGCTGAAGACATGACAGATGTCATCACAGGCATAGTCTTTGCAGCACGGTCGAGGTGATGACAGTTGCAGGTCTGCAGGATCATGGAAGGATAGACTAACAGGAGGATGCATGTCTCGAGTGTTGGAGTGGACATTGGGAATAGCAACAGCAGAGTAGAATACCAAGGAGTTTGGGTCAGTTGAGGGGTGAGGTCATTTTGGAAGGACAGTTCCATTTTGTTGGAGTTGCAGAGCAGAGTTCGGGGAGAAGTTCTATAGATTGGGGAGAACAGTCACACAACTTTTGAATGCAGAGAAGATCGAGCCATAGCTTAGAGTTCCATAGCGAACCGAGAGAGGGTGAGGTTGACACCCACAGAGAACACACCACAATTACTTCTGTATTGTAAAGACTGAGGCTGACAAATAGTTAGTTATTTGTATTTACAGTTATCCGCATTGTAACCGATTGGTAGAAGTAATATAAGCCACTTCTAGCATCTTGCTTTACATCTTGTTTGTGAGAGCATTGTGGTCGTGTCGTGTGTAATGTTAAGAATGAACCTTGTTGCGACGAGGAACCTTGCATCATTATTACTTCAAAATACAACCAGGCAATGAAAATTAACTGATAATAATTTAAATATTATGCACACACAAGGTTACCCTATTGCTCTTATGCTAATTGAAAAATTAACATGAACTTAATAATTTATGTGAATCATTTGTTGAAATAGATAAATATTTTAATTAAATAAATTCAATTAAAACAAAAATATACAAAGACCATGAATTAAGACAAATCCAAATCATAGATCAATGCATTAATAATTGGATTCAAAATTAACAGTATTCATTCAATAATTAAGGTGAAGAAATCAGATATCATCAAAGAAATTTGATAACATAACAAAGATGCCAAAAGAAACTAACTTTGATTCATTGGTCTGCAAAAAATTACAAAATCTCAAGTGAAACAACGTTTCTCCAGTCCTTCTTTGGTGATTATATCCCCCCTTTCCCCATGATACTTCGACCCTTTAAATAATAATTACAAAATGGTTACAAAGGATAGCCATCGCATTAAAACAGGGATTTACAAAATCAACTAGTCTAAGCATATAATATTAGGGAGTGATTAATACCGAATATTTCAAAAAATTACACAAAATATTCTCATCACACAATTCCGGGGAAACATCCCGTAACAAACTATGGAGATTAACCATAGTCTACTAGCTAGCTGTGATAGAAAATAAGGGAACTGAAAGATCTTTCTTAGAAGATTCATGATGATCAACAATGTCCTCGAAAACTGAAAAGTCGTCCATTTGTTCCTATTTCAAAGGGATTGATGGAGTGACAGGTACTTCATTGATTATAAAATCTTGGATAATGGTATCATCTCGATCAGCTAGTTTTTCAGTGATCTTCCTTCTCTTCCTCTGAGAGAGCTGTATGCAGATGGATTGAATCTCAGAGTCCTCTTCTTCACTACCACTGCTTTCATCTGGAACACCTGTATCAAAAGGTGGCGACACAGGTTCTTGGTATAGAAGAGGATGAAGTTCTTTCTCTTCACAAAATCTGACCGAATATTTGTGATCTCTCTACATCTTTGTCATAGTATAACTATCAGAATGAAAACTTGTGAAAATTAACTAAGAAGAATTTTCTATTGTAATGTGACGAGCAAAAAATTTCCCATGTTAAATTTTGTATTTAAAGGAAAACAATAAAGATTCCAAGAATTACTGAGCGTAATGAATTGCCATGATTGAAATCTCGTGGCCTGGAACTTGCAATTATCACGTCTGTGTTGAAATAACCCATAGCATCTATCGACGAAAATTGGTTTAAGATAGGATAAGATTTGCATTAATTCACGTATGATTTAATGTCAAATCTCAACATTCGATCAACTATGAATTAGTTGAATCAATGATTACCAGTACATGTTTGGCCGCAGGTGAAAATCGCGGTTTAAAACCTGATTACAAGTGAAAAAATGGTAAAGAAAAATGGAAACAGACATAGTTATCCAAATCAAAACAATCCAATATCAACCGCAGGATGAAGGTGAATCAATGGTTAAGATTAACCATGCAGGATGCGGAAGAAAGTTGCGGGAGTTTATTTTGAAAATATATACATTTTTCCTGCAATCCGCAAGCCACAATTGTGGGTTGCAGGATCGCAACTCTAAACATTAACAAACCAGAAGTTTCCGCAATCCAGAATCCGCAATTGTGGGTTGCGGGTTGCGTAACGCATGACGTGAACCTATTATTTAAACACTTTCCGCAATCCGCAATCCGCAATTACGGGTTGCGGGTTGCGGAAATGAAAGGCACAAAACTATTAAAAAAGTATTCCCAATATGCATTGCGGGTTGCAAGTGCAAACAACCGCGATTATTTGAAAAACAATTTTGCATCCGCAATACGCATTGTGAGTTGTGGAACAAAAATTATTTAAAACTAAAAAACCAAGCTTCTGTGATCCGCATTGCAAATTGCGGAATTGTGGGTTGCGGAAAGACTGATTTTTTGGGAAAAAACTATGCTTTCCGCAACTCACAAAAACACACAAAAGCAAAGGAATTTTCCAAAGGGAAAATTACTAACTGAATCAAATCATAGCAAAGCAATAAAATCACGATGAAAAACCCCAAAAAATGACTAAGGAATTTAATCATTACCTTTGCATATAAAAACTTGAGGCTCCCATGTTTTAATAAAACATGGGATCTGTTGTACCTACAACACGACTGTGGAGAAAATGGATGTCTATATTCGAGCTTTACAAAAGTGGTTCATTTCCATGCTCACCCAAGAGCATCAATCAGGTTAATTTTTTTCAAAATAAAATAAAGAATCATGGATCTAATTTTTTTAGACCATTGCATGATCTTGATGAAGATGAATTGACCGTTGTGGAGGAAAATATAAACGTATCGGTTTGGCTGAGCACATCAGTCAACAAAAATGTTTGTGCGGAGACTTTATATCAATATTGCAAGCGAATCAAGGACGAGAGGTCAACCAGACATTCTATCTTTGAATATTTCAAATTTCATGATGTTCAAAATTTTCAATCATAGATTATCACTAACGATAATGTCATTGAAATCTATAAAATTGCACCAAATCATCTCCAGCAATTGTGCAGTATTTTATGCTCTAAAAAGCAAGCAAAATCTCCAGGTAAAAAGAGAAAGAAAGAATTTGAAGAGGATAATGGCACCAAATTACCAAGTGATGCTCAGAGAATATTGAACATATATATCAATAAAGAGGGGATGGGTAAATCCATTGACTCCGTCAAAGATAGTTCACAGTTTTCTTGTCAATCTTGTTATCTTGCATCTTTGGTCAACACACTAAGATCCATTGCATTTTTTGGTGCGGCAATCAGTTGTGAATTTGTTGTTGTTGATATGTGTAATTGTGATAGTCACTAGACATAATAAGATATGCTTGTGTTGTTGTACTACTTAGAATCAAATGAAGCGGCATGTACTTGTATTTTTTATCTGATATGGAAAAATCTTGTTTGATTTCTAAAGCTTTCACACTTTTCAGCAAGAAAAAAAAGGTAACGCGGAATCCTACCAAGGGAATTTATAGAGATTTCTTCAAGGAATTATTTATAGGATTCTCTATTATACAGTGTTGGATAATTGGAAGGGATGAGGATAATTGGTCTGCTTTTCAAATAAATATGGATTGGAAGGATGAGGGCATACCAATGAATGATTTACCTTTTCCCAAGGTTAACAATGATATTTTGAGAAGCCATGTTTTTGCAAAAGAAAGGACATAGGAATTTTGGGATCACATAGTTTCTAGACTGGTCTCTTCTTGAGGTAAATCTATTTCATTGTACGCAGGAGGTAGATTTCTTCATTCATTGATCAGGTCGCTAGATAGAATAGTTATTTATATTATGGAGACAATACAATAAGAGTTGTTTATGAACAGTTTCTATCATGAATTGAGTGTATAGACCAAGGTATTTGTATTAACATTTTCACATGTCTTATTTAATTGTATTTTACTTTTCTCCGTCAGTTATGTTCAATAACTTCTTCAAATTCCTTTTCTACTACAACTTCAAATAAAGAGCACACTCAGGTATCGTCTAATAAAATTATAGTATCTGATGACGGCATTGAATGTGATGGAGAATCCACAATGAAATACCAAATTGGAGAACAAGATGGATAAGAAGGTAAAAAATTATTTTCAAATATCCTGGTTAAATTAACTAAATTATGAACAAGGATAGTGACCTTCAATACTTGCAAAAAGTTATATAAATGTATACCTACAAATTTCCAGATCAAGATGATTGGATTGCTATTCAAAATGTGGATCATCCACAACCAGAGCTAGCATCGACGACGTCCGTGGATATTATCCAACAAATCACATTGGATAATAATGAACCAAGTCAAGATGATTGGATTGCTATTCAATATGTGGATCATCCAAAACTAGAGTTGGGATCGATGATGTCTGTGGATATTAGCAAACAAATCACATTGGATAATAATGAACCAGGAGAGAGCTTGGATAATAAATAACCATGAGAGGGATTGGTGTCAAAAGGAGGTATCTCCAGCAATGTTACTCACCACTCAAATGTTGGCCTGGCATTAACAAGTAAAATACAGATTATTTTCTGCTTAAATTGATGAAACAAATTTATTCCGAAGTATATAATGACAAGCAATATTTATGTGCAACTCCCCATACAAAAATGTTATTGATATTAGAAATGGAAAGTTTTCGATTTCATAATAAATTCATAGAAAATGACTCCAAAAGAGAAAAAAAGGGAAATAAAAAAAATATTGTTGGAGGGAAAAAAGTGAAAAAGGGGGAAGAAAGTACTATTGGTGAATTTGAATTTAAACACAAAGAAACCTTATATGAGTCACGAACATATGCCAAACAGTTTTTGGGATTATGTCTTTCCAAATTCAATGTTGGGATTTGGTCATCTAAATGTGGGGTCAATGAGGGGAAGTCATTGTTTACAAAAATTTTGAGGGTAGGTAGTGCAGAAAAATCATATGGGGAACAAATTTTATTTGTATGGTTTCGAGAGAGATGTACCAACGATAAAGAAGGAAATACACAAAAAAATATGGAGAGTGTGTGGGAGGAGTTCCCAGTGACATCTTCGCAAAGTAATACATCAATGATTGTTTTGGAGGGTGATGATGTGAAAGCACATCCATGTGAAAACTGTATTTTGAGTAAGCCCTTTATTGTATCGTCCACTGGGATAGATAGTGAATTGGTACATCGAATCTGGTAAGGTTTTAGCAAAATGCATGAATCAACTGATATCAGAACCTTCACTGCGTTCTTCTAGTTGAGTGACAGCCATCAAATGTAACCTATCATGCCTCTGTCAAGAGCGGGAAACACTATATGTAACCTATGGAGATTTTAAATCATTCAATGCTGTTTTTTTCGGTGACGTTTCTATTTTCGTGTGAATCTAACATATTATTTGTTCAGTGTTATGCTTTTATTACATCATTTGAATCTGTGAAATTTTGGGTGATTTTTGTATTAATCTTTGGAAATCAAAATCTTCATTTACAGTTGCATTTTTGTGATCATTAACTTCATGAACGAAGTGTTGTTGTTGTGGTTATATATATAGTCACGGTTATTGTATGCAGTCTGGATATCACCGCAAAAGAAACTATTGGTATTGGGAGTAGAGGCATTGCTCTTTGGAGTTCGGATGTTATCCAACATTGAATATTTTTCCAAACAACCTCATTTTGTCCATAATTGTTATTGTTATTATGCACGGATGTTCAACCATGATATTATCAATGTTTCCCGAGAACATTTTGAGGTTTCTATGTGGTTTTCCATGCTCGACAACATGCAAATTAAAAAATTCCTTGGTATATTTGATTGGTTGAAAAATGAAGACTTTGTATTTATTTGTGGTTGAGAGCAATGTAAACATAGTACTATTTATAATTACTCAATGTCTTCATATTATAATGTTGGTGAAGTAATGCACATATACAAAAATTCGTTACAGGATGTACTTATCCAATATAGATATATATATATAAAAAATGGACATGTTGTGCATAGATGAAGGGCAATATCATTCAGCAGATAATAGAAAGGAAAACTGCTTGAAAATGCCAACTAGTTGGACATTTGACGGTTCACAAGATAGATAAATAACTATAAAAATAATGTTGTGTTCTCTGTTGAACTATCTTGGGCCTTGTTCAAAAATGAGGCGTTGGTTAAAGACATTCAACTTCAAATGACCGTCATATTATACAGACAACAATACATTTAGTGTTTTGTATATTTTTGACAACTTCTACATTTAATTGATGTAAATTTTATTGGACAATTCTCACACTATTTATGTACATTGTATCATGTATATGGTGATGTGTTTAGAAAATTGCAGAACATGAAAGAAATATACTTAGAAACATTGAAACATAATATTTTATTGACTAGGTTGTGTGGGTGTTTTTTTGTTTGCAGACACTAGAAGATCTGTTACTAGTAAACCATTGATTATTTTTTATTTCAATGGAGTTTTGTTACACGCAGTTATTAAAAAAATGAAATTCAGATTGCCATGAACACTGGATATCGAATCAACCACAAAGTATTATTTTATATGTCCAGGATTTAGGGAATTTTTTGAAAAATGCTTTAGTATATTTGAAGTTGGGGTATGGACATCTGCACAACAAAAAAAAGCTGATGAGTTTTTTCCAACATTATTACAAAGAACAAGATTGCAAAGAGAACAATTTAGAGTAATTTTAACACAAGAATATTGTTCTTGCATAGCCAAAGAGGGTTATCAAGGTGATGGAAATCCTTATGTATTTCTCAAGCCTTTAAACAAAGTTTGGGACATTTTGATCCATCGTTGGTGCTAGCACTCAAAATTACCCTCAAGGTTGTGGGAAATGGCACTTCGAGGTAACCACAAAACCAAGCTTTAGGAAAGAGAGCTAGCTTCTATCTTTCCAGAGAGGGATCTCTCAATGTTTGTTTATCAAGGCTAGATATATGAATTAAAATTAAGATCAGATTGTTGTTTGCTTGAAGCAAGGTGAACATTCATTCGACAAAGGAGTCAAAATACTTAATATGGTAAAGGGACAATGCTTTGCATAAGAATTCTTAACAAAGGAAAGGTAGTTACTCACTTACAGTAAAAAAATTGTTTACCTAGTGATAGGGAAGAAAAATAAGAATAGTCCATTAACACAGAGCATTATAAGATGAATTCGGTATTAACTTTAGTAGAAAAGGTTTGTGTATGCTTGGAATCAAAGAAACAGAGCATAAACATATGAATTATGCCTCAATATATACTTATCCAAACATGAAAAGAAAACAATATGGCATAGATAACAAGGAAACATTCACATGAAGAAAAGGAGATACAAACTATAAAACAAATAACACAAGAATCTCTGCTTCAAATCACTTGCTCGGCTCTGCCCATTTTATTAAAGAAGTATCTCAAATTTACACGGCACAAGGACTCACGGGTTCCAACCAACAACCCTTCACTCTCCATTACATATGAATATATATAGGAGGTGATAACCTCAGTTCTCCAGCTCGAAATATTATAACCTAGCTTCCAAAATAGAAAGTTGTTACAAAATTCGATGACACCTATACAGACAGGCTCATCATTTTCGAGAATTAGTTACAACAAAAACAACAAATGCTGACAAGTAGGCTCAACAGCCTTTACAAGTGCCCTCGAGCATTTACTAGCTAGTAACAAACTCTAGTAAATAAGCAAAAATCCTTGGTAACTACTTTCTTAGGCTGCCAATCTTCATGATCCTTGAATCTTTATGGATGCAATGTCAACTTGGCCTTTCCATACTTCTCAACGGTCTTCCACTGGTCTAGAGATGGAAAGTCTGACGTGGCCACCTCCTTCAACAATAATCACATCTCTCTATGATCCCTGTATGAATATTTTTGAAGGTGTGTACATGCTTCTTTGAAGACTAAAACTAGCTCAAATTCCTTTGCCAATTTATCTACCAATGTTTTTCCTGACAATGACTAGTTCATGCCAGCAAAGTCTGCATAATCCAACTTGTGCCCCATCAACCTGGTTTGATATTCTTCTTGTGTCAGCATTGTTCCATATTCTTCCCAAAAGAGGGGAAGTCCCTTCTTGAATAGTGGATCAAACATCTCTCTGAAGAGTTTTACTTGATGTGCTAAAATGTCTATCCTTATTTGAATTGTGTCCAGCTGGTGATGCTTGTTCACCACCTTCCTTGCCCAAATGATTGTAGACAATCTATCCTTGATGTTAGCATCCTTCAACTTGTCCTCAGTCAACCTGTTCAGAAACTCAATGGCATTTTCAGCACACTCCATAGGCTTCTTGTTCAATTTCTCCTTTACTGTTGTTATGCTTCGCTTAGCCAACTTAATTACATTTTCTTTGTCTAAAACAAAGTCAAGGTAAGGCCTTAATTTGCCTGCATCAGCAATGATGCCATCCCAAATAACTTGCTTTGCTTCCTGCAATGAAGCTTGACCTATAGCCTGCTTTACCAATTCATCATACTTAACCTACAGCTCTAGGTACTAGGCTTCCCATGTCTTCATCTCCTGCTCTTCCTCTGTAACACTACTTTCTAAGTCTGCCTTCTGCTTCTGCAACTTTTCCACTTCTAAATCCTTTAGACTTTCCTGTGCCATGGCTTGCACAATGGATAAGTCACCGGATTCAATGGAGGAGGGGGTGATCATATTCTCCAATTCTTTTCCCTTCTCCTGCAATTTACTTTCAAGGTCTTCGACTTTGGCTTTCAAACCTTTCTCACTTTCCACCATGAGATCTATATCCACCTACCAATGCTTTTCCTTCTCTTCAAACTCCAAAAACTTTGCTTTACAGTCTATTAGTTCATTCTGCAACTTTTCTCTCTTCTCCTCAAGCTCTGTTAGCTCTGATGCTTCTACCAGCTAGGTAGAAGGAATCTTCAATTTCTTTTTCAATGACTGAATGATATTATCTTTCTCATATAGCATCTTCTGAATTCCATCCCTTTTGTATACATGGCATTTAGTAGCCAATATGTTAGCCTACAGCTTCTTCATTTGTGCCCTGTGGGCTTTGTTCTCCACTCTTTCTTGCCTGAGCTGATTTCCAACCTTGTTCTTACTGGCTTGCAGTTTGGACAATTCTAGTGCAGCCTTTAATAGTTTGGCATAAATAGCCTCCCCGGTTTCTTTGTGCAAGTGGATCATTTTGGGAACAAGAATATCTTCCAAGTTCATTTTCAGTTCAATGGCTTTGTTTTTTGTAGCTAAGGCCAAGTTCAAAGTGTTCTAGGCATGACTTCTGCTATCTACCAAAGACACATCTTTATTGGAAATCTATCTCACCTCTGCATACAGCTTAGACTCCTCTGAGGATGCTTTTGCACTCTCTTTATACTCATTCAGCAACTCTTCTCTTCTTTTGTCTTATGAGGAAGTCCCAGTAGCTGTTTTGTTGAACACATATTCCCTGACCTCGAAGGCAAGAACCTTAACCTTCACCTATTTTTTCTTGCCTTGACCAGTTGTCACCAATACCATCTACTACTCAGGTTCTTCTACTTTCTGCCTTTTTGAAGCTCTTTCTGTGGCTTCATCTTCCACATCCATGGGATCGATGACTTCCAATTTGCTGGATCCCCCAAATCCATTGGCAAGAGGTATAGTTTCTCCAACTATTGGGACCCATCTGGAGGAGCTAGGCAGTGGTGATGTGGCTTTTAGGACTAGGGGGTGGAGTCATCTTGTACATCTACATCCAGTTTCCCCTTGCTGGGATATTCCAACAAGTTGGTAGTCTCTGCCATTCCTGCAATCTCAAAGTGCACACAACCTTTTATGTTACTCTCTTTTCTTCTGTTTGAGATGATGTGGTGGGGGTCATAATTGATGGCTTCATTTGTTCTGAATCCCATCTCTCTTACCAGACACTCAATTGTTGGAATGGAAGCCTTGCTCTTGACGATGAATGAGCCTACAACCCATGGGAAAGCAATATCTGAGGATTTCTTAGGGTCCAAAAAATGCTCAGCTTCTACTCTTAGCTTCTTCTTGATGAATTCCAGCGTAAATACTTTGGGGGTTAAAAAAGATGGCAGCACATAGGGTGAATGAGAAAACCCATAAAATCTGATTGTTGTACTGTGCTCTGAGAGAAACCAGTCCCCTATCTTCTTCTCAGGAGAAGGTTGCAACAATTCCTTCATTTCTGTTAACACTCTAGGCAGCTTCTTCTAAAAGAAAACATTATAAACCTCAGACATGAGGTTGTTCATGAATTTATTGAAGTCTGTGAGCATCTCCTTTGTAAGCATCAGCTCAGGAAGCTGCAAGTTCTCTTCATTAAAGGACAGGAACATTCTCAGCAGATATGACTAGAATCTGAAGCTTCTAGTTTTGTGGAAGTCCACTAGCTGAGAATGGATATTCTAAGCTAGGGACTCATCAAATTTAAGGTAGGCACATAGGATTGACTGAATGGGCTCATCAGACTCAAGTGGACATGTGCTGAAGAAAAACAGAAGGCTCATTAAAGGATCAGTGACATACATGTCTGTATCTAGTCCTAGGAACTGACTTAACATAGTTATAACACATTTGGATTCTTCAGTAAAGAGACGGATTTCAACTGGGAAGGAATGGCCCTGCAATGGGACATTAGCTTGTAGGCAGGCCCTGTAAAACTCTACTTCAATTCAACTATGGACTGTTTGAAGTACTAAATTAGGTCTTCTTCCCTATATTCTTTGGATTTTTGGCAGAACTCATCCGGGATTGACAGGGCTTTCCTAACAGTGAGCGAATTGACTTGGCATAGGATCTTTGAACTGGATGCGTCCATAATTACCCTCTCAGAGGAGGAGTAATTGGTGGTGCACTAGTCGACGAACTCGGGACAGTTTAGGGTTTGGTTGACTGCAAATAAATAGAAAAATGACTAGTAAACCTTATGCACATCTACATTCCGTTCCCCAATCAGCTTCAATCTATCCTTTGCTGTCTCAATGGAGCCATTTGTCAAAACTGTATCATAAACCTCGGCATCTTTATCCTCTAATAGTGTCTCTACTTTATGGAGCTCAAAACCATGGGGCTCTAGCTCTCTTAGCTCAGCCATTTAAATAGTTTTGTATGGGACAGAAGGTCTACCTGGTTACTGACAGCTGGTCTGAGCTCCTGGCTGAGTTTTCTACTTCTGCGCAGTGGTCGTCTGTCGCTTTCCAATGCAACCGAATCAAACAGTACTCAGATCCTCGTGCATTCCATTTTTATATTATTTCTATTTTCTTATCAATCTTGCACCTCTAGTGATAAATGGATTCTTTGGGTCGTCCCTTGTGCATGATCGATCCGGTACCATTGATTTCTTTCCCCCCTTAGCCCCACATCCTTCCGCAATTTCCATCCTTTCAATTGTTTTCTTCCTCGCACCTTCAATCTGTGAATCCAATGGTGATCGTTGATCTGGGCCTAAGCTGCATCTCAGTCGTCCAAAGGTGTGGCTCCTACCAAGGTTCGCAGATTTGGAAAGTGTAAATAACCTGTGCATGTTAAATCTGCGAACTACACCTCCACCATCGATGCCTTTCCCTGCCAGATCTGCACTGTCGAAACATGCAGTCCCTACCAAAACTTCGCAGATTTGGAAAATCCATTTCCCCGCACACTTTGAAATCGTGAACAAACTGATGACCGTAGATTTGTCCTTCTACTCGTTGATCTGATTTCCAACTTGCTCGCAGGCTATCAACACTCCGCCCATGCTTAAACACCTCTATCTTACTTTGCGAGGTTGTCTTTCAACCATCGATCTCCACCACCACAGATCTACTCCATCCATTTATGCCCCCATATAACCTTGACCAGGTTTTTACAGTCCATTTTCATTGCAATGTTAAACGTAGGATTATTGAGCATTTTCATCCCGAACTTAGGAATAAACGTTCTGAGCTCCTATTTGAAGCCTCTAGGTCGCATAACTTGAAAAACTGGGACCTTACTTATTATTTTCAGGGATCTAAACCCTTCCAACCCCTCAAACCAAAACTGGTGCTAGCAATTGGGATGCTACAAATACAATGATTGTAGATGACTCGAAAGGAAAACATGTTTGTAATGAGGAAGGGAATTGTATTATAAGAAAAACGTATACTTGCCAAGATGTGAATGACACATTCTTGTTAGATCGATTATGTCCTTGCTTGCTGCACCTGAATGGCGTGAGTGATGTGAGACCAATTGTGAATAAAATGAAAGTATTTTGTTAAATAATACACTTGAATGTTTGCTTGTATTAGTATGTTCAATTTCACTGTGATTATAATTCTTGTAAAGTGTCGAGTTTGGTTTTCGAAAATGCAAAATCAAAGTTTGAAAGTGTTAAAATATGTTTTCAAAATTTCAAATTTAAGTATTGAAAGTGTCAAAAGTAGTCTTCCAAAAGGGAAAAATCAGGTTCTAAAAGTGCCATTATCATATTTATCATATCGGAAAAGCACAAAAAACAATTTCAAAAGTGGTGATATCAAAAGCAAAAGTATGCTTTTGGAACCTGGATTTGACACTTTTAGAACCTGGATTTGAGTTTTGGCACTTTTGGAACCAGATTTTACTTTATTTTGGGGTTTAGAAAAGTTGTTTTTAACATAGTCAAACACCAAATCTAATCCAAATGACTAGATCAACCACCAAGCCACTGGAGAGAAGTATAATGCACTACGCATCGAAACTTTGTGAATGCTTAGTGTATTTGAACTTAATGTTTTTATTTTTTCTCATCCATGTGGGAGTAAGCTCAACACGCAGTAAAGAAAAGTAGAGCCCGAGCTAAGTCTGCAAGTGACGAGGAATCAAGCATCCCGAGGTCTGGAATCAAATGTTGAGCGTCGAAAGTGTTAATGCTATCAAGCATTATTCAAAGATCAACGCCAGGTGTGCCTTTGAATATCCAATTGTCAATAAAGAAGCCAGTGACAAATGCCGTGAATTCATGGTCTTATCAATTTGAAATCGATCAAATGACATATTCCAGCACCAAAGGAGAACTCGTCCAAACCCTAACGCAGCAATAAAAAGGCTCCCGCGAAATGTTTGGCAGGGCTTCCATCTATTCATGTCTGATGCACCCAAACGTCATCAAGCAAAGGCGCCAAGCTTTGATCAACCCCAAATGTGGCCAAGTGCCAGTTTGCAAAGGAAACGAACTGTCAATCTCGACTGCCACGCTTGATCACATTGAGCGCCATGGAATGTCCAAAGATCAATAGCAAAACGCCCAACTGTCAGCTCATTTTCTATTTATGATATCTGCCCAGGAAATGTCAAATGCCACTGAAGTTCGATTGACTGCTTGTGGCACACCTCTTAAAATTGGACAAACTGCTTAATTAAGTATCAAGTCTTCAAGGTCATGTAACTTGGCGTCATGCGTTAAAGTGATTTTAGGGTTTCGAGGGAAAATGGCAGTTTGGACTTCCTTTTGGCCTGCACTAGGATCTAAAAACTGTGATTGTTTTCAAAACAATGCATCCAATTCTACAAGATTCTGTTGCAAAGATTCAACACGAGTTTGGTTGTCTGCTAGAAGTATTCTACTTATGATTCCCCCTTTGTTTAAATTTGGAGAACGCTTGGTATGTCAATGACAAGTGTAGTCCAAAACATGTCAACTAAGCATTCGGATATTCCCTTCATTTGTAGATCGAGACCATTGAAGAGATAGAGGATCGTCATTTCCCAAATGCACACGCAGAGTTAAAGAGTTGATATTTACAAAGGAATCCTCCATTTGTTCTTGCAGGTAATTAATATGCCAAACGCAGAGGAGAGGTCTGTTTAAATCATCAACACCTATCCTCTCATATTACCTATGCCAAACGCAGAGGAGAGGTCTGTTTAAACCATCAACACCTATCCTCTCATGTGTCGAGCTCTCTCTAACAAGTTATCTTCATTCTATTTTTAAGGAGACTAGTTCCACCAATGAAGGAAGCATTTGAACATTCAAAGGAGATTAGTTCCACCAATGAAGGAAGTAGTTGAACATTCAAAGAACATCCAAATCAATCTCTCATGGAATCAAAAATATTTCTGATTTTCTATTTTTGTAAAAGTTTGTTAAAGACATTTCTGATTTTCTATTTTTGTAAAAGTTTGAGCATTAGTATATAGCTTAAAATTTTCAAGGTAAACTCCTGTGCCTTGTTGTAATAGTTTTTTCTAATATCAATAAAGAATTTTGAGCAGAAGTACATGAATTTTTTTGTCTCAAAGTTCCTTGTGTTGGTTATCTTCACTTGGTCTCTAAGTGAGTGTCTTCTTTCTTTGTTAATCATGATGTGTTATCCTTCTGTTTTTTCAATGAATGTTTCCATGATATGGAATTCATCTTTGATACTCTGTATCTCTACATTTAGCTATTTGCACCAGTCTTCTGATATTATAGCATAATTCATCTTATGCTAGATGCTTTGCTATGATTGATCTGTACTTTTCTTTCCTACCACCACCATATTACAACAGTTTAATGTCTTATAGATTTCCAGATATCTTGCCTTTAAGGGAACCTACTCATATCAACCAGTCTTGAAGAACCTTTAATTGATATCTCATTTTTATGACTCCATGCCCAATGGATTCACACACTGCCCTACCACAATCTTTTAAAAACTCTGATTTTTATAGAAGATCTAACCATTGTACTTCATTAAAAACTAGTTGCTATAGCAACATTGAGCAATTGAGTTTAAGAGAGAGCCCGCTAGTTTCTAACCCTAAAGCTAGTCTAAGGTTTCCTTGGGAGCTCTCTTTACACCCAAGAGAAATTTCCAAGTGATAACACCCCACTCCCCTCTGCATGCCCCTCTTAAAATATATAGGTTATGGTTTCAAAATTGTTGGAAATATCATAATTAATGAGCTGATAGCGTATCAGATATGCGCCTGCTGTGTCAGACCCCAGTCGGTTATTTTGTCAGTCTGCAGTGTCTGACAGTCAGTCAGTTTGCATCCAATCCCAGTGACTCACTGCAAGTTAGTATTTAAATAGCCGCTCTTGAATTCGGCAAGATCAGATTTCTTAGGTAGAAATTAATTGCAGTGTTTATTGCAACCCTGTATCTTCGAGGAGAAGCTAAACCTAAGAAGAAGAAGAAGTGAAAATCCGTGAAGTAATTAAAGAGCCCGAGCTCTGTGTAAATGGTGAAAGATTGAAGTTAATATCATCTCTTTGTAAGTGCGCAAAGTTACTTTATTTTACTGAGTAATATATATAAGTCTATAATTAAGCATATTCATTCTCAAGAATGTTAAATGTTGTGTTGGGCACATCTTCTTCATATTTACTTGTGTGAATGTTGTTTATATTTACACGTAGTAAATCAAATCAAGAATTCTCAAGTATTTCATGGTGGTGAATGCCCTAGTTTAACGCGCAGTAAGTTTCATGTTTTAAGACAAAGGTTATTTAAGTTTGTGTTATGTGCACTTAGATAGGTAAACAAAGTTAACTGCACATTAATCTTTGTAAAAGTGAAAAGTGTGTGCAAAAGTAATTTGTATGAAGTGCCCAAAGTCAAGTTCCAGCATTTGCACAAAGTTCAACTACGCAGTTGAAAAGTAGAATTGCACAGTTAACCTCTGAGCAATAAGAAAGTGGAATCGTGTAGTAGAAACGCGCAGTTAATCTGCGCTCAGTAAAAGGTTGGATCGCGCTGTTAATCTGAGCGCGGTAAAAGGGTAAAGGTGAATTGCGCATGTAATCTCCCCACGATCATTTTGTAGTAAAGTGTTTTTATAAAGTGGAAGAAAATTAAAGTTAAGCATTTTATAAGTCTAGTGCATGTCCTTAGCAAAGAAAAAGAAAATATTCATGTATCGCGCAGTGAATGCTTAAATTGACTACGCGTGCCCTTTTCTCTTCATCTAGTATCAGAGCCTGGTTTACGGAAAGTAGAATTTGTATTTACATAAGGAAAAAGTGATTAAGAATGGCTTCCACTTCGGGTAATGTGCAAACCCCTATATTTTCTGGTAAAAATTATGAATATTGGTGGGCTGGTGCAAGCTAATGCTGGCCACTCATGACGCGTTAGTCACAATGGACTTCTGCAAAAACAGAAATCTAAACGTCAAAAAACAATATTAGAGCTACCTACACAACTTTTTGGAATATGGCGCAATAAGATCAAACGTAGAAAATCGGATTACCTTCCGGAATATATAAATATTATTTATGGAAATTAAGTATAACTCCCAAAAAATGGGGTTCTCCTAAGGTTGGTATGTTATTTTTTTAAGAAAATATAATGAATATGTTTGCGTTAGCGCTCTGGTTCGGTATTCAAATGGTGTATTTTTGTTAAAAAAAGTATATACAGTTGTAGATAACATGCCATTCTAGTGCGGCGTTATTTTTCCATATTTATTTATGTTAATTTTATTTATTTGTAATTAAGGAAGTCATCCCATCCCTAAAATGACTAGGCCAAGCATTAGCCCTCGATATCATGGTCTTAACCTAATCAATCAACAATTTTTTTTTAGGATGTATGTTTTTGTGTGTACTTGTGTGGGTTCTTTTCCATTTTCAAAATAGGTGAGCCAATAAAAAGTTATAGACGGAAGAAATAACCTACTCTTTGTATAAGATTGACGTTAGTGCAATTGAAATTAACTAAAAAATAGGAACAAATAATAGTTTTAATAAAAAATTACATATTCGGAATCTGCACACATAGTTCTACAAGTGTGTGCAATTTCATTAGCAGTGGAGAAGTGTAGCATACGCAGAATCATTCTCAAAACAGAAGAAGTTATAGAATAAGATGTATTTTTTTATATTTTTATATGTATTTTGGCAACCCGAACCTAAAACCATAGTAGCCAAGTCATCCACCACGTTGGTGGGAAATGAATTACCCACCAAAATTTAAAAACTAAACTAGCGCATGCACGTGTATTTAAAAAGCGCGTACGCACACAATGGCACGTACGTGCAAAATGGCACGTGCACGTTGTTTTTACTAAAGTTTGAAATTTGTCATAGTGATTAAATAATTTTATAAATTATATATTTTTTAATAATTAATAATGTTTTAAATTGAATTAAATTAAATTTATATGATGAGGAGGAGGAGGAGGATGGGGATGATGACGATGATGTTAATGATGATGATGGGAATGATGATGAGGAGGAGGAGGATGGTGATGATGACGATGATGTTGATGATGATGATGGGAATGAGGATGATGAGGATGATGGAGATGATGAGGATGAGGATGATGGGGATGATGGGGATGATGATGATGATGTTGATGACAAGAATGAGGATGATGATGCTGATGATAACGAAG